>CM053783.1:686604185-687016685 GCA_028749045.1 Cupressus sempervirens | reverse complement strand
TTACTAAATAAATAATGAAGTTATATAAAAACTAATACTAAAATATAAAACAAGGAAATAATAATTATTTAATCTATATTATTAATAAAATAATATTTAGTGTGATATTTTAAATAATTAAAAATAATAAAATTTCAATGAGTAAAGAAAGAAATAAAATTAAATACAAGAGACAATATTGTAGAAAGTATGTTAACTTTCCAAGTAGAACTTAATAATAAATAAAATAAACACAAATAAGTAACTAACTAAATAATATAACATAGAATAATATAAATTAACTAAATCTAATGGAAAATTAAGAGATGTTTAACAAATAGACATGACTCCTAAAAATTAAGATATAAAAGGGAGGAGTGTTTATTTTAGAGAGTAGAAAAAAGGAAGAGAAGAGGGGAGTTCAAAAAAGAAAAATAGAAGAGGAAAGTAATATGAAGAAAATAAGGAAGTGACTTTCTGAAAAGGTATCAATGATATTAAAAGGATGTGAACCTTTGAAAGGGTCATAATTATGAACAATTGTGACTCTTCAAAAAAATATTTTGATTATAATGTATTGGGACTTTTCCAAAGGATTTTAGTTATGAAGTGTTGTGACTTTTCGAAAGGATTGTAACTATGAAGTGTTCTGACTTTTCAAAGGATTTGTATTATGGAAGGTTGTGACTCTTGGAAAAGAAAAAATGAAAAAAAATATTTTTTCCTTTCCTTATAATAAGAAAATGAAGAATTTTGGAAAGTAAACATAGAGTTGAGATAATCTAGAAGGAATAATTCATTGAAGGGCTGACTAAGGATAGAGTTACATGGACCAAGAAAAGAAGGTAAGAAAGGTATGTTTATGGATTATATTTATTTAATTATGTTTATGACTTTATTTATATTAATGAATCTATTGAAGAGAAATGTAGTACATGTGTTAAGATAGTCTTGTAGGTCTTTGAAGGATAATGGCTAACTAATTGAGGATTGTTCTGAGGAACCCAAAGGGTCTTCCTAGAGGATTATGAAGCCCGACCTGAAAGGTAGTTTTAGGGAAGAAGGTCAAATAATCAAAGGCCGTTATTCATGAACGCAGGGGATCCTCCCAAAGGGTTAGAAAGCCAGATTAAGGGTTCCTCAAAGATGTGTAGAAATAGGAACATTCCTTGATATCAATCATTAGAATTGAATTTAATAGCCTATACTTCTCATAATTTCTATAGGTAAATTTGTCATAATACATTAATTTATTAGCAGAATTATAAGACTCGAAGCATGGGGGTAGCAAGGTATTAACACCTTGAATCGACCTCTATGGCCGAGAATTCTCCATGTTGCCAGAATATTCTAATGTTGTCAAACATATAAATAAATCGTTGGCCTTGGATAGAGGATGCCCGTCCAAGAAAAATCTTAAGGGGTGTGCTCTCGGGATGATGGCAAAGTAGCTATGAGCTATGAAACCCAATTTGGAGACGTCCTTAAGATTGGGATTAACTTAGAGGGTAGAATAATATAGTTAGTTATATTATTATTGTGATTCTAAAGTTTATTCTTGCAGGTATTATTTGTCTTTAACTAACCCTATTAGAGGGTACATTACAATCTGAATATTATCGATGGCCACTACTCTTTTCGGATCTATCCTTAACCCCTCCTTAGAGACAATGTGACCTAATAGTTTCCCTTCAGTAACTCCAAAATGAGATTTTTTAGGGTTTAAGGAAATTCCGAATTCAAGAGCTCTTGTGAAAATCTTCTCCAAATGTTCGCAATGATCTTTTACTCTTTTACAATAGGCAATGAGGTCATCCTGATAAACCACCATATTTAGATCAATCAGTCCATGAAAGGCGACATCCATTGCCCTTTGAAAAGTAGCTCCTGCATTTGTTAACCTGAAAGGCATCCTAGCATATACGTAAGTACCCCAAGGAGTTGAGAAAGCAGTCTTATAGTGTTCGGACTCTTTGACCTTAGCCTAATAATAGCTCAAAAATCCATCCATTATGGATAATAGTTCATTACCAATCACCTTTTGCAGTCATCCTTTAGAGAAGATATGTTCAAATTCTTGAAATCTATACACAATCGAATATTGCTATTCTTTTTTCTAACTAGCATTAGATTTGAAATCCATGTAGAGTGCCTAATAGGTTTAATGATTCCAGCATCTCTCAACTTAATTAGTTCATCCTTCATCTTTGGGGCTAGAGTGGGATTGATTGGGCATTGTCTTTGCCTAAAAGGTTTAGCATTAGGCTTTAATGGTATCTCATGTTGAAATAAGTCTTCCCTATAAGCTTTAAGTTCATCATAACTCCAAGCAAAAACATGTCTGTATTTCCTCAACAAAGAAATCAATTCAGCCCTAATCTTGGATGATAACTTCTTCCCTATATAAACATTTTTAGGAGAATTCTAACTTCCTAAGTTTATTTTCTCAATATTGTTTTGGATTTTAGTGGATTTGCTAGGTTTTGGACTTTCTCTTCCATTAAAGATTCTTTTTAAGACCACAAGACCCTTAAGTATTTTGTTTGTCTTTAATTGAACTAGTTCTTTTCCAAATAACATTTCCTTGTCATCCTCTTCTTCCACACCTTCGTTCCAATCAATGACTTGATTTTCATAAGCCTCCTCACAAGTTAAAAATCTAATGAGATCTCTGTCATCTTCAAAGATTTGCCAGTTTTGCACGTTATTTGGTATTGAAAGTCTATTTTTTATTTCTATTTAAATAACCTCATCAAATGGAAAATCAATTTGTTTGATAGCAAGGTTGGCCATTATATCAACCAAGTAATTATCTGACCTATCAATCTACTTTATAGAAAAAGCATCAAAAAACTCTTAACAAATCCCATACGTAGTTACGATATTCTTTCAATCTTGGCTTCCTAGCTGAAAAATTATGCCTAATTTGGAAAACAATCTAATTTGAGTCCCCTCAAACAGTGAGTAATTTAATCCCATAAATCTTAGCAATATCAAGACCAATAATCAAAGCCTCATATTCAACAATATTGTTAGTACACAAAATTTAATAGGAAGCAAAATTTAAAAATTTTACCTGATGGTGAAATAAATATAACACCGCCCCCATTTCCTTCCTTACTACAAGCACCATCAAAGAACATATGCCAAATGTTATCACAATCTTCTTTTGCATGCATTGAAATTGGGTTAATCACTTCAAAAGTAGATTTAGTTATACTTGGAAATTATCCAAGTTAGAATGACAAAAGCTGACTTCAGGATCCAGACAAGAATCTTCAACAACGTAATACAATTGGGGTTCCCTTTCAATTCTGATTTCCTTGCCTCCTACTGGTATGGTAGCATAGGATAAACCAATTGTACATGACCACCAACCAAGTTCGACCATTGTCTAGATAACAACATGCCGTAACTCGCTGAAATGTCAACTACAGTGATGTTAGATCTGTATGATATATGTGAGAACGCTGGAAAATGAAATTCAACATTTTTAATAATACCAACTATTGGGACAGATCTATTATCCATAGCATAGCACCTGCCATAAGGAGTATCTACTTTGAGACCGATTTCTTTCATTACATCAGTAGACATGATGTGAATTGCTGCACTAGAATCAATCATACAATTTTTTACCAATTTATTATTAATCAGTAGTGTTAAATAAAATGGGTCTACTTGATTTGAATTTTTATTTAATGTTGTCCATAGATACACAATAGGTGGTTCTTCATTATTTCTTGCATCATTTTCATTATTAATATCCTCTATGCTAGATAATATCTTCAAAGTTTCCTCCCTGTAATTAGGAAATTTCATCATTTCCATTAGAGGAACAATAATTTTCAATTGAGACAATGCATGATATCAAAATTATGACAGTTAAATATTTGCTTACCACTATTGTGCTTGACCAGCTGTTTGGTTAGTTTAGGAGACTAGTTACTTTCCTTTTGCTTAGCCTGAATTTGATTTCCATATTTTTTAGATGTTTCTACCTGTTGCTGATTTTTTGCAAATATACTAGTAGGATTACCTTGATCAGCAGTGTTATCTTTATTTCTTCGTTGATAGGTGTGTTTAGCATGCTCTATAGTTGCGATAGTATAAGCCTTCCTTTCCTCAGTTGTCAATTTCCGTAAAGTAGGTATATCTTCCTCATTTGAAAGCACCTACTGGATACAATGTTGATGATTCAATCTCTTGTAGTGATAATTAGAATTTTGGTCTTCCTCTGTAGAATCATCCTCATCTCTGCCCCATAATGGTTCTAATGATATGGCATTAACAACAGGTTGTTCTTCCCCAAAAGCAGATTGTGCAACAGTGCAATACTTAGGATTATGGGGGAGCCTACATACATCATACCATGGCCCATCATCAATAATGTTGATTTTCTTTAAAGGATTAGGGGTATCTTTGACATAATTCAATTTTTCTGGTTTTCCATCTTTCCATCTTTCTATTTTGTTTAGCCTTCATATCTTTGAGCATCTCCATAATCTCTTTTAATTCATCCTTCTTAGGGTTTTTAGGATTATATAATTTTGGATCATCCCGTTTGTTGATTCTATCTACTGCTTTCCTGTCATTCTTAATCATCATAGCAACTTTGAACGCTTGTGGCAGTGAAGAGGGTCTTTGAGGTCTTATCTCATAATGAGTTTTCCTATCGAATGTACTTCAGTTAATGATTGCACGAAAAGTTTCATGAACACATCCTCATGATCCTCCTCAAAATCTTTGATTATGTTTTTCAAATTAATCACATGACGCTCAACAGATTTTGTCCCATTTCTTGAAAATTTTGGAATAGCATTCCTTAAATCATTAGAGACTGGATTGGGAAATCCTCTTATCCCACCAAAATCAAGCTGTCTATATCCTTCGATTGTCATTGATTGCCTTATTGCTTGATTCCTAATCCCCTGATTTTGTATCATACAACCTTGATTATTTTGATTGCTACTATTTTGATTCATACCATAAGGTTGTCTGATATTCCCACTATTTTGTGGGACTCCTCTAGTGTGTTGTCCAGCATTCCAAGCCCGTTGATTATTGTTGAAGTGCTTGTCAAAATTGTTATTTTGATTCTTATCTTTTTTGTTCTCATATAGTGGATTAACATGGCTAGTGGTGTATTGCGATTCCACATTCTTTCTATGAGGTGGATTATACTTTGATGACGTATTTACTTCATTTCAAACTTGATCAGATCTTTCTTCTCTCCACCTATTTGGGTTCTCTTCATTGCAAGTTTTTCTAAGTGGAGAAACAATATCCTTTGATATCCCTACTTTTTCAAGGATATGATCTGGCTGCATTTTTAATGTTTTTGCTAATATTGCATTGCTGCCATTTGTTGTTTCAGCCATTTTCTTTATAATCATATCCCATTGCATTATCTGTTCATGCTCCTCGTCATCCTCAATTTGAGTTATCTCACAATCCGGCTCTTCATCCACCCTAGGAATATGGAAAAATGGATTATAGTTCTCTTCCTCTTTTTCAGGACTATTATGACATGAATTGTCCCTCCCAGTTTCCTTGTTGGTCCTCTCCTGAAAACTTCTGTCTTGTGTAATACATCTTTGATTTCTGATTCTTACCTTTCTTCTTTTTTGATTTTTTCTCAAAAGTTATTTGTTCAAGCCTTTTAGGTATGGGATTCACTGACCTTCTTCCCCACATACACCTCAAAAGTAGAGATTAATTCTTCAATAAGATATGTTAATGATACACAATAGAGTCGCCACTTTCTTTAGAAAAGAAAAGAAAATTGTCTAGGTGTTTTCCCAATAGAGTAAATGCCAATAATAACTTGAAAAGTTCTTTTCTGAAAATAAAAGTTTAGATTTAGTTGCTTTCCAAGTTTGTGCGAGATGGAATAAAAACTTCCTATTAAGCAAGAATTAGAACTTTGAACACAGTCAGAATTTTCAACTTTAGGAAGAACTTTATGTACTTTATGCTTAAATGCTGATAAAAAAACTGATTTACAAAATCTGAAAATTATAAAACAGCAAATGGTAAATGCTAAAATTAAATTGAATAACTTATTCACGATCTTGGCAAATACTTGAAAAACAAAATCTGAATCTTACCACAAAATCGTGTTTTAATGAGTCTCTACATTGGTCTGATGGAGTAAGTATGCAAAGCTTACTTGCAGTGTCCCTAGTAGAGTTGCCAATCTGTTGGTTCCCAAAACCGTATATTAGAATCCTTCAAGCCTTGCTTGCTCGATGCTGGGATATCTAATCGGTTGTGGCCAACTTGACAGGATCAATCAATTCGATCTAAATCCTCTGCGCTTTTGGCTCTGCAAAACCAAGGCCGGTGCGTGCGCCTAATCTTGGATAACAAACTTTGATCCAAGATGTTTATAGAAGATAGATTCAATGCACAAACAGTTTCTCAAAATGACAAAGATTAATGGTGAGTATTAATCTCCAAAAATATGATTACCTCAATAAATTTGTGAATGCTGAAATAAGATTAAAAATGAATTATTAAAACAAATAGATATCAAACCCTTAAAAGAAAAACATTAGAATATTGCCAGAATATAGATTGAGAATTATGAGCGAGTTAATGATCAGTGCTGAAATTTAAAAGGGCAATAGAGTCGAGATTATATGTTTTCACATACAACTCTATGATATTATTTATATTAAATCTATAAACAATTCAATTATCAAGATGCGTCAAATCACTTCGTAGTTATGCGTATTTGAACCAGTCTATAATGTTTTAACCCTTATAGAGACAAAATAGATAGAGATAAAGAAACAATTACAATATTTCACAATATTTGTATTTATCAGGTTTAAATAGCGATGAACAATTTGATCCACTTATCCTAATAACAAATTACTAATAGAAAATAAAGATTATCATAAAGGAAGAACAATATAGTGATTTAACTCTAAAGTGAATAAAAATTTTTACTGATTATATTGTAGAGAAATTCGTAATGAAGACACTCAAATGTTGATGCTCCACTCAACACAATTTTATTTCATACAATATCAAAATATATGCCCAATGGTTCGCTATCCAAGAGCTTAGTTCAACTTCAATCTTTCCAAGGAAGGAATTTTAATTACATATATGCTTCAAGAATTGAGAGAGTTTTTTGGAAAATATGAACAATGGTCTGTTTGATTTTACATGTCATATATTTATAGAGAATCAAAAAGTATCAGTTACCTTTCCAAACCTTGCACCTCTTCATTAAAACTAACTAGTTTTTAATATGGTTTTAACTATATCAAATCATAACCGGCGGTTTAAATACTCCTTCGATATATTTCTTCATCGGCATGTGTTTATATCCTTTGCATCTACCGTTTGAATACATATTTATCAATCCATGATGCGTGTTCAGTTTTCCCATGGTGCTTTGCAGAATCGAATGCGATCCTCTAGACAAATAAAAACTCCGTTCTCACGCATATTGCCTCCAAACCGGCATCCGAGATTTGTTTTCTCTATTGCTTTTCCATCACATCTGCTGGCTTTTTTTTCACGGGTTGAGCATCATCCGGGAGAATGTCCTCACTGCACATAATGAAGTATTTAGGAAAGTCTTCATCCTCCACGTACATAGTCCAGAACTGCAGAACACATGAAGCATCGTTAGATGTATATCATCAAACAATTACTAACGGCTTAGTGAAAGATGGGCACTTAAGTCTCCATGATCAAGAATACTGTATCAGGATTTCCCAGATTTCACTCGTACTTCATTCGGATACTTCCCTGTGTCAGACTGGACCAATATGTTGTTGTTGTAGGTGGTTGTAATTCCTTTATCAGATATGATCATCATAACAATCTTCTACAGTTAGTTGCTTAATATCAGATATGTACAGGATGGTGCTGTATGATACTTTGACTTATTCATAGTCACAACGTGATATTTTCTACTGTGACAAATCTGGAAAACATAATCCTTTACATCCTTATAAATACGAATGATGAAATACTGAGGTATATACATGCTGCCCAAGTATTTGCTTCTGGTGATATCACTAAATGTTATATTTCAACCCTTTTCCATCAATCCTTATCATGAAAGGATGCGGGAGAGATATTTGGTGTTCTTCATGTGCTTACTCTGATCATCAAACTTCTGTATATCTGCATAGCATGACTCACAGTAGTCACTTAGTTATATCTGCCAGCAGCAAGTGTATTGCAGATAGGAGTGCCTAATTTCCATTGTTTCTGGTACATTGGATTTCGAACATGGCCAACAACATTGTGGTACACTACTTTTTGAAAAATACTGCAGAATGTTTTAAACCCTGTCATGATCAGTTCGATGATTGCTAGCTTTTGTTTTCAAATGAACACCTTCAGCATACTGACATTTCATGTTCTCTATCTTATTTATGCTATTAATGTTGCATTCAAATTTCAAATCTTGCACAAATGGAACCGAGAATTTCAGGCTTCATCAAGTCGTTAGCTATGTTGATTGGCAAGCTCTAGGAGAGAGTTTGTAGGGGATTAGTTCCATCCAGATCTTGAAGATACATGTCCTTAGCATGGAACGAAAGTCATATATACTACAAAAAGCGTTGAGAAAGTCCAAGAAGAATTTGTAAAAGCATATATATTGTTTGTAGTTTCTAAACCATCCAAGTCTTGCAGAGACAGCCCAAGAACCATTGAGTTCCTAGGGCCTCCCTATCAGTTTGTCACAAGAAATTCATTCTATGAGAGTCCGATACGCTCAACCTTATATATTTTTCCTGCTGACAAACATCACCTTATTGCTGTGTGATTCTTCTGGAGGTGATGATAAAAGTTGGGCCACCCTTTGATAGTTTAATACGAAAACAAATTCTGACTACATTCATTCTTTGTTTATTAGAAGAAATAATGAATGGCAGCTGTTTAAAAGTACATATATTACTCAACTGGATTGCATTCCCTGTATTTTTCTAATACTACAAATCACATACACGGGTCTGTAATAAATCTTCTTCACTGGTGGATCTAAATACTTAATGATATCAACAGGTTGAGTCAACAGAAATAAATAATTAGACTGAAACTCAAAGACGCTGCTTTAAGACATAGCTAACATCTTTGAAGCTTCCTATGCCACTGTGAAGATTGAGATTGTTGCCGCAAGACCACAAATTGCCAAACCAAGAGGTATGAATGCCAATCTTGTTTGTCTGCAGAGCAAATAAATTGCTCAACAAACTCCAGTTTCAGTCTTTGTTTATTAGAAGAAATAATGGATGGCAGCCGTTTGAAAGTACATATATTACTCAACTGGATTGCATTCCCTGTATTTTCCTAATACTACAAATCACATACACGGGTCTGTAATAAATCTTCTTCACCGGTGGATCTATATACTTAATGATATCAACAGGTTGAGTCAACAGAAATAAATAATTAGACTGAAACTCGAAGACGCTGCTTTAAGACATTGCTAGAAGCTTCCCATGCCACTGTGAAGATTGAGATTGTTACCGCAAGACCATAAATTGCCGAAGCAAGAGGTATGAATGCCAATCTTGTTTGTCTCCAGAGCAAATAAATTGGTCAACAAACTTCAGTTTCAACGATATCCAAAAGATGCGATTCCCAGCAACAAGAACTATCCATCCAGATATGGCATCCATACTCTCTTCTTGAACCTTTCAACAAAACTTCAAAACTATGAAATTTGTCTTGCCTGACAAGACTGACAGATGTGTACAAACTTCATGCTCAATCTGTGATCCTGAAATAACCATTGAAAACCACATTAAGCAAGGAGCATCATTCATCATGATGGTTAATCTTTTGCGAGATGTTCAGGATCTTGACATCAATGATCCTGACATCAATGAATGACCAAAGGGTAACGGGGATTCCCTCTTCGGTTTGGATGGAATAGTGATTCTTCTACTCCTCAGAAACACCATTTGAGGGGAATCAACTACTGATTAGTTTGGTCATAAAAGAAAATGCACGGTGCATTGATAGATTATAGATGCTCATAGCTGATCCTTGTTTTTGCATTAATTAGTTTATGCAGCCATCTGTTTTTTGTTGTTTTGTACCAAAAGGCATTTTCATGTTAGAATTATTGCAATTAGAACTGATTTCTAACATGACATGCATGTGGGTGATTTCAGTAATTTTTGATCTTAACTTTATGAGTAATACAACGTTAGGGTGTTTTGCATTGCATTAATTGTATGTGTAAAATCTATGTCATTGAATTCACAGTTCAATCAATCCAATCAAATACCATGGACAATTTGAGTATTGTGAAAATTATTGGATTTTATAGATAACATCTTTTAAGTTTTACAACAGTTTGATAATTTTTAGTACTCTAGAGATGCCATCTATACATGTTTGCATAGAATCAATTCCTCTATTTCCTAATAGTAAAATGTTGTCTAACCAACTCTCTATTTGTATGTAGTGAAAACTGTTCTCTTTTGAAGATGCTAATAAATTGCTTGCAGTTTCTTAACATTGGTCTAATCAAACTATACACACAAACCATTAAACCCTTTCAAAATTTCAATGAAGTCACCATTTTCTGAGAACAGAAACATAACAATTAGTAATAGTTCTGTAAAATAAATCCATTGAGAAATAAGGGCATACATTTTATGATCAATTACTAATAGTCGTCACACCATGAAGAGGATCATGTGCCTATGATTGTCTTTCAAATGTGTTTGCTCTATTGAATGATCCTTCTGCTGGCTTTATTGCATTGTTACAGAATTTATGTTTTGCACTTAGAGCTGCATGAAATCATTATGGATACATCTACATATGATATAATGAGTTGTTTTTGCAATTTCAGATTCTTTCAATCTTCTTATGCACTTTTTAGTATTTACCATTTGGTCTTATTTAGGTGTACATTCTATCTTTTGTAACTAATTACCAGTCTGAAATGGTTGCTAACTTTTTTTGCGTTGATAAAAGAGTTACTGTATTTTCAAGTTTTTTTTTCTATTTGAATGTCTAATAACTTATCTCAATTTGCCTAAAGCATTCTTATTTTTTATTCATTTTGTTGGGGTACATCTCATGTTTTGTATCCTATTCTACATTCAGAAGCTTGGAACAGTTAATAATTTTGATAACTGTATATTTGAAGGGAATGGGTTTCAGAACACAGTTTTTGAATTTTGATTTTGCAAAAGTTCTTGTTTCTCTTGGTGTCAAGACAACTAAACAAAAATCTAAATTCTGCTTTATGTTGTGCTCCATGGGGATGTTCCCCATGGTGGTATCCCATTCCTGCATCAGGAGCAAATTTTGGAAGTACCCTGCCAGTTGACACTATTTTTTGGCATATGATTCACTGAACCAACATTAGATGCTACATCAAGTCCAAAGTTATGAAACTCAGTTGCTAAAGAATATGCACATTTGCAACAAAACTGAGTCACTTGATGTTACTTTTTAATGCAATACTGTTCAGCATTGGTATATAAATATGGATACTGGTATAAACTTTTTTTAACAACCGTCCCCTAAAATAATTCACAAAAGTAGCCTTGTACTGGAAACATGTCCTGCAATCCCCTGTCATCTCCATCCGTGAAACTCAGCGGTACATAGATTTTAATATATATTTGTTGTTTCTATCAGCAATTCTAGGTCAACTATGAAGGTGCAGACATATTATGTGCACAACAGTTGTACCAATACTACCTGCACAACCTCATTTGTGAACTATTTAATACAGACATGGATTAGATAATTGACATAGCATTGGAAAACAGAAAAATGTCCACATTAAAGCAATCTTTTATTTATTTATCATTGTACACTTTCAAAATGCACAACCACAACATTGCTCTTCCAACATATACTGAAATTAAAAGTTTAGTTGAACTAATGTGGATATAACTTACTCAAAATCTACAATTTTCTTAATCTCAACATATGGTTTTTCGTAGTCATTCATTATCCTCCTACTAACAGGGATATTTTGCATCATCTCGTTCTACAGCCCTTGGCTCCCCATTGTTTTCAAGATGACCAGGGATTGGCTTTTCACCTCCAAAGGATTATCAAAATGATTAAAGTAGAAAATATCTAATAAATGGAAGGATTGCTTCCATTGTAGTATAAGGACTGTTAACTGCAGTTGTGCTTGTGATTATGTCCTTTGTAATGAGAAAGCATGATCAGAAGTCAGCTACATGAAAGAAAAACATGGGCAAGGGAACTCCTCATCACAAATGGAGGCTTTTCCAGGAGATTTATTATCAAAAGATCACTAATTCATTCTTTGTTGCATATATCATATATGCATTGTTCAGCGCTAAAATAACAGAGTGGTATTGTGTTCAAGAGTGGAGATGGTCAGTAGTAATCTGATCTCTTTATGGAGTTCAATTTTTCTTTGAAATTAAATTTTGTGATTTGTTTCTCAATTTATGTCACGATCATTATTTCTTGCATTGCCTAGAATTATGATCCTTTTCATGAATGTCTTTGCACTTGTATCCTACATTTAAGGCTTTTACAATCCTAACAGTCTATGCAATATTTGTGTTTTGTCTGGCTAGAGCTGTTAGGATCTTAAACAGTTAATGCCAATGAAACTATCCATTCCATTGTTGAAATCAGTCCTTACATGGTATTCATTTTAATTTTTAATAGAAAGCACAATTAGTCTAACCAATATTGAATCATCTTCCATCTTAAGCATATTACATTTTCTTCACAAATCTCTTATGTATAGGATTACCGGAGCTATTTTCACACAGATAGATGAAAAAAGATTGAATGCGTTTTTGTTAACAAAATTTATACAATCTTTACATTTTTTTTGTCATTCCGTACCTTATTGCATTTTGAAATTTAAGACATGGTTGCGATAGGACATACAAACTCTGTCATAACCTCAAGCTTTGTGTGCATTTTTCCAATGTCGGGCACATTTTTCAACAAAGCAGTCCTGCTAGCATTTGGCTGGAACTTCACAGCACTACAGACTTGTTTTGTTTAGAATGGCGGTGTTTAATTTATTGGGTTTTCTGTATTGGCTTAGTGTTTGTTGTTTTATTAGTTCCTTTTAAAAACTTGATTCCTGATCCTTGCTATGTTTCTTTTCAGAGAAGGAAAGGCACCTGGCACGAAATCTAATTTACAGACCTGAGATTCCTGATTGGGTACATCTTGTGGGGAACCATCTTGGTGCTCGTGTTCAGGTAGGAGGCTAATAAGTTTTTTTTTTCTTTTCTTTTAATATATAATGTTTTCTTTATGTTACTTGGATGTATTTCTGGATTTTTATCAGATGTCCCGGGAAGTTTTAGGGATAGGGGATCTCTAGAGGATATTGTCCCTATAAATTCTGCATATCGACAATGAAATTTGATAGTAAATTCTTCAGAAAATTTGACTCCGATTCTCAAAATAACTCAAATTCGGCATAAGAATTTTTCCAATTCTTGTCTTGTAGGGTTCTATAATGTGTAAATACATACTTAATGCATGTTTTCATATGAATATTTAAATTTTTTCTTATTCCCTATTTCTATTGTGTCTTTTTTATATGAATTCTGGTGGTTGTCCCCATTTTGATTTAAATATGGAGCCTGATAATTTTTATATTGATAGATCTTTTCGTCATACACAATGTCAATTGTTATTATTGAGATTAAAAGCTTGCTGACCCATTGTTAATATTTGTTTTTCCACAGAAGTGGCCTGAAATTGAAGACCATCTTGAGTTGCTCCCAGAGGAAGATCTGGCTGTTGTATTCCCTAAGAAAACCTTACATATGGAGGAGCAATATGTTGACCATGACGAACTATTCTGTGATGAGTACCTTGAAAAAATAAGTAGTCCAAGGCTAGCTGTTATTGGGGAATGTGTGTGGGAAACTGTAATGTAGTTCCCAGCTAGTTTTTGGGACATTTCATTAACTGAAGGCAGGTTAAATGATATGGCTGCACTGTTGTAGGCTTGAAACACAATCAATATGCTATTAGACCATGATATATAACTAGCTATTACACTGATGACTGTTTTTGTAATGTGAAATTTGTGTGCGGATTGGTGAGGAAGTTATACTATGTACATCTTTGAAATGTTGAGAATTTTATAACCAGTTTCATTCAAATGGCTACTTTAAAATAGAAAGTGCAAGTTATATATTTGATTTAATTGTGTGATTATTGATATAAATATAGATGACATTAATAAAACAGAATTGTGGTGTTTCAACTTTTTAACTAAATTTTATGTACTAGTTAGGTAAATTGGGCACAATAATCACGTGTGTATCTTCATTGTTTTGATGAACCATTGTTTTGAATAATAAGCATACACTGTACATTTAAATAGTAAAAGAAAAATGCATTTTTTACATGGGATTCAAAAATTCAGTCAATAAACAAGAAGGAAAAATTACCCAAACTTAATTTTTGCTTCTGATTTTTCTGTGAGGAGGGTAGCTACTCATGTCACAAAATTATTGTTTTTGATTTTTCTGTGAAGAGATTTCTGATTTATTGAGCAACATTATGAATAACACCAGGGCCAAGGTGTATGAGCACAGCTGAAAGCTTGGATTCTGCTTCTTCTGGTTTGTTTATTTGTACAAACAATAGAAGTTGCATTTATTTCAAATTTGACTTCTTGCCTCTATTTAAATGAGGTTCTATATGTAGAATAAGAGGCTAGAATAAATGCCTGCAATATCTCAACTTCATATAGTGAGATAATTCATCTCGGGCAACAGATTGCAGTGAGCAGGTAACAACATAAATGAGTAACGAAATTTAATGGCCTTGAATTTCTTGGAGTTCCCAACCTTTTCAAGCTCATCAGCTTCAAAATTCATCTTTGCAACACCTAAACTTGCAAATATGGCCATTTTTATGACTTTAAGTTTCTGTAAGGGATGGCCAATATGATTAAATGTACATATGCATCTCGAAGCACATGTATGAAATCACAAGAGAACATAATGTTATAATGATTTAGAATAACTGGGGGGGGGAGGGGGGTGAATTAGTTATCCTCAGGTCCAGATGTACCAATTCAACTTTCACACGCTTTGAGTAATTCAAAATTTCAATTGTGTTGGCCTCAAATTCAAATCTTTCTCAAACTGTAGCTTTTGCTGTCACTCGGCAATCACTGTGTTCTTTTGCTTTGTCATCACTATGTAGCTCGGCATACACTATACTGTCTCACTCGGCATCAATTGGCTTACTCGGCCATTACTATGCTCGGTTGCTACTAACATTTCTTCATACATTTATTTGGCAATAACTATAACTCGGCTTGAACCAATTTGTTCGGCTTCTACTTAAGTTACTTAATCTTCTGCTTTAGCTCCTTCCTTGACCAACCAATGCTGATACTTGGTCAAGCTTATCCTTTTGACTTGTTCCAACTCTAAACTTCATCTAACTGTCTTCTTCACTTCATGTAATGTTTGAACAACACATTATCTTGTCAAGGACTAACTTATCAAGTGCCCATTGTATCTCCATGATACTCAACTTACCATCACTCATCATCACTCACTAGCTCACCTTGCTATCTCTTTTTCCCAAATCCTCTTTATCAATCAAATGATATGTCACCCTACACTGTTAGTAAATGTCTTTCCAGTAGGTTTAACATTCCATCTTACCATTAGGTTTGACATCAATGACAACATAACAATTGCTCCAATTGTAGTTTGCAACACATAAAATGAATAAAAACCAAATTCAAGACAAGAGAACACCATTTTTTTTACTATAACAGCACAGTAATTGGCCGATAGGCTTCTACAGCTGCCAGTAAACAGTTTTCAGACTGCCATAAAGAGTTTTGCAATAATGTGTTTGCCTCCATTAAGACTCATGCCAAACTTACTATAAATACTTCTCAGTGGCTGCAATGATGGCGAGGGGGCACAGCATAGGTGAAATTATTACCTCCACCCGCAAATTGAGTCTTCAACCTTCAATGGTAAAACAAAATTTCAGTTTGTGTCTGTAACATGCTGGCTCACATTGTGTGGTTTTGCATTGTGATGAATAAAAAACGTATAAAATTTCACTTAAATGGAAGAGCTCATATATAACATCTGTCAAATTGAACAGGGATCATAATCAGCCTGTCACCGTATGTATGCAGTTTTCAGCTGTTTGACTAGACAGTTGGAGCCAGGACAAATTCAGCCATCTTTTATTTCTTACAGAAGAAACATATTTTCAGATGCTATAGCAGAACTTTTGGATCCCAGGGTTCTACTAAAGTTTTGGTGTTTTTGATGCTTGATTCCTCCTTGTTTAGATGAGCGTTTTTTCAGGATAAAGCATGGATTTTAGGGTGACACACTGCATTCCTTCGCCAGGTTTGCCAGTTTTATGGATGAAAAGGGGGAATCTGAAGGTCAGTATTTTGCTTTCATGAGGGACTCTCTATATCATTCTAATAATTTACTTTGTTGTATGGAGCTTTTCTTTAAGGTTTGATCACTGAAATAGCTGGTCTTTTTCTCATCATTTATTACATTAATATGAGAAGCTGCGTACATATAAGCTATGTAACACCTTGTAATCAATACAGCCCATTTTAATGTATATTTTTAAATTTCGATTGGCAGTGATTAAAAGGCAACGAGTTTCATTTGTCTTTGCCATAAATACTAGGTGAAATTTGTGTTATCTTGAAAATATAGTCAATAGATAATGATAGAAAATGACGCCACAGGGCACATGCTCCCCAGGATTTAAGTGATCATCTTATTTGAAATGATGCTGCAGGGCACATGTTTCCCAGGATTTGAGGGATCATTTATTTTGCTTTTTGGGATAGCATGTCTTAAATTTAATGTTATATTGCTGCTTAAGCAAGAACTTTCTTGAATGTTTTTGGAGAAGTTAAAATCTAACAGCAGTGGAACAAATGTTTCTGGCCAGCTTGAAATGAATTCTATTTCAGATTGTTTTGCTTTTCCCAGCCAATGGTTTTGGGTGAATGCTCACCAGTTATTGTATCTGGGTCACAGTAATAATGATTTTGTTACTAAATAGAGTTCTGCAGGGTATAGATGAGTTTTCTAGGAAATATTTTTTTGTTCTCCCAAAATTGTAATGTTACCTAAACATGTGCTGGAAATGAGGATACTATGTCTAAAATTTAAATGAGTGATTATTCATTTGATGTTTCGGCACACACATGGGAATCTCAATCCATTTTGGTAAATTATTATTAACATAGCAAATATAAGAGAGGGGTGGGAAAGATGCAATTTTACAGCCACCAAAAGAGGATAGTACTTTTTGTGCTTACAGTAAAAATTGATAGTTATGCTTGGAGTGTAAATGTGCATTTTGTAGACATGAAAATTGTAATCATTAATGCTAATTTTTTTTATGGGAGTCAATGTGGATTGAAGAGGGCCATCTTCAAACAATTGGACTATGGAGGACAAAAAATATTTTGGGAATCTTATTCACACTGTATTTTTCATTTCAACTTCAATCATGTTCAATTAGTGTATGATCGTTTTTTGGAAACTTTTTATCATTGGCATTCTGATTCCCAAGATGTTTTATGTCTGTATTTTAGATTGCATATGTCTGGCAATTTTTGGGAATCTTCTTCACACTTTATTTTTCATTTCAACTTCAATCATGTTCAATTAGTGTATGATCGTTTTTTGGAAACTTTTTATCATTGGCATTCTGATTCCCAAGATGTTTTATGTCTGTATTTTAGACTGCATATGTCTGGCAAATTTTTTGGAAATTTCTTTACAATTATGTTTGTCATAATTTGTACTTCTGAAAGCTTGGGAACATGTCTTATGACTTTATTGAAATATTTTGAAATCCTTAACATTTGAATATTGCAATTTAAGTCATAAGTATATACAGCCTTAGACTTTAGATTATGATTGTACAATATATTGAGGCGAGTAAAGTGTAAGTGTAAGGAAAAATGGGATTTGTGAATGATTTTGTAACATTTGCACCAATTTTAGGCTTTAGATCACATGGAGTGAATCCAAGTGCAAACAGAAATGTTGAATGGGCATTATTGATAAGTTAATGGTATCAAACCAGTGTAAACGAATTGCCAGTATTGCCAAGTAAGCGGACACAGATTCTGATGCTGTAATCAACATGTAGATTCTTGTTTCTGACAAGGTTTACGGTATCAAACTATCCTACCTATATTGGCAGTAGTAGCAACACTAGTCATTATTGATTCTAGTGAAGTAATCACACAACTAAATTCATTTTTTTGCCGAGTATAACCTGGTAAGGCACAAACCAGTCACAAAAAAGTTTAGCAGCTAAGCATGGATTCTGGTCACAAAAGGTTCAAATGAAATGAAAAGAATTACACATTAAAAATTTTATCGCCCTAAAAACACCATTTAATATTAAACTGATAAAGAGTTTGCCGCATTGTTTTCACATCTTTTCAACCATGTATGGATACTCTATTACATTCCTTCCATTGTCAAATTTCCAAAAAGAGAAGATTATTACTGCAATACAAGTCCCTCAAACGAAACACTCCAGGCTAGTTTGTCCTGTCAAAATGACAAGTCTATACAACAAACTGATTTTGGTCCTATCAATTCAACCTAGAAATTGGCCTATTGCACTTTGAACATAACGCCAACCTGGTTTTATGACAAGGGGCCTCAAGCATCACCTTCATGCCATATCAACGTGCTACAAACTAAATACCAATGTCTTGACAAAAGACAGACAGGAACATCATTCTTGAAATAGGGAAGACACCAAAGATAGGGGAATCACTGGTGGGCATGTAGAGAGGCAAAGGGAATGGAGATATTTAATCAGAAACCATCTAATGCACCAGCAGTCACCTTCCAGGCCTTATAATCTGATACAGTCCCCAACATGAGAGATCCCAGAAAAAGATCAGTCCGACTGTGAGGCTAGAGTAAAAACAACAGAAACAAGAAGTATTCAGAGAGAACCGAGCGAGATCAGCATTCATTAGTCAGATGTCAAAGTACGTAGGTTCAGCAATAGGTCTTCTTACATGCCAGGAGACCTTAGATCCAATAAAAAGATATATTTCCTTAACTACCTATCACTACTTGCCTCCAGAGATCCATCAATTACAATATATAGCCATCACGACATGCAGGTTGGTCTCAAGATCCCAAACATTCCCCAAGAAAAGGAAACATATTACATGAAATATGTCTGAACCCAAATCACAAGGAATGAAGAGCATAAGACATTTGAAGGATTTAGGTCCTCACATGATCCCAAAACATCGCTGAATATGCCGCCGAAGATTCCCTGTCGTAGATTTCCATCACAAGATAACAATCTAGCAACAGTCATGAAACTGGCAAGAACATGCTCCCTGAGAGAGAATGAATCACAACTTGAGCAACAATGAACCAAAAGAGCTGTAAACCTAGGAAAAAAAATTTAGACTAGGTTCAGATCCTACTCCGATCAATGCAAGTACTAGCTCAATCAAATGAAGGATCATGAAAACAATCAACAGACTGGAAAACTTGTAAACTGAACACAAAATATTTTGGTTGATGCAAGATTTCCCAACAATCTAAGATGCTCCTGCATCATCTTTCTTTTTTATATAACATTTCGACCTGCTTTCTTCTCTTCTTATTCAGATTTAAACTCCTTTTATTACTTACCGACTCTTGATCATGAGCTAAATATTAATCTCCTTAATAGGAGTACCTTTCTTTTGAGGACCTCATATCCTCAGCAAGGAGAGAAATAGCAGCTGGGAGGAAAAAGGAATCCTACACCATTTATTCCTTCCAGTGGTTTGAAATAAGCTTAATCACCCATTAACTGCCACGTAGCAACTGCATTTCAAGTTTTTTGCTTGATAAATGAAGTTGAGTCTACCTTATCAAAACTTGGTTGTATGCTGTCTTATATATTTCTTAGCAACCATGAGTCCATGAACCTTTATTAATCACTTCAATAAGTAGCTTCAAACCACCTTCTTAATCACCTCAATAAGTAGCATGAAATCAACTTCCACAGATTTTCCATCCAGTCTAAATAGCCCTTAAGATTCCTTTGCCAAATGCCAGACCTTATATGCCATTTTTTTGTTGCTTTCCAAATCAACAGCCAGAAATTAAAAGAAGTTGGCCCTTGTTATCTGTGAAGTAACAACCATTATTGGCATCCCTTGGTTTGCCTATAGCTGCCCTATCAAAATTTAGAATGATGAACTCTGTTTGCACAGGGTGCTATACTGTAGAGCATAGTTGGAACAATTGCTGAGTAATCGGTGAGTTTCTGACACTTACCGAGTTTTTGAGCTTGGAGCTCAGCAAGTTTTTCACTGAAAAACTCGCAGAAAGGATTTACTTGGCAGGAGGCAAAATTACCGATTGCCCACCGAGTAATCGGCGAGTTTTTTTTAAAAACTCATGGAACAGCAGAAAACACATGTTGGCCCTGCAATATAGGGCAAAAAAAATGATTTTTTGCAATGCCAGCTGCATTTGTGCGTTCTAGAGACTTGTTTCTTTTGTGTTCTCTTTAATTAACTTATTAGATGCATCTTCTCATTAAATTTGGCAAAAAATGTATTTTTAACTAAATTGCAGAGATTTTTTTAGATTCCTGAGTCTTCCCGAGTTTTTTAAAAAAATGGCCTAGTTTTTCCCTATTAAACTTTTGGGCGGCTTGGTGAGTTGTTGCCGAGTCCGAGTTTTCCAACTATGCTGTAGAGTGTAGATAGTTTTTTTTTGAAATTATTATATTCCTTATCGTATTTTGATGCCACTCCAGTCTGCTCCAAGTTTTGCACCCTAGCCTTGCTTTCCTCATTAGTAAATGAATAGATAAAAATTTAAGGATTTGAGATTAATGGACTCTGGGTAAGAAACGAGTGAAACAGATGTTTCTTGAAGTGGTTGCCCGTCCATGGTAGAAGAAAATGTCTCCACCCATTGCCACTTTTGGTTGCAATGGGTGGAGACATTTCTTATTGCAGGCTTTATCTTCTAGAAATTCCTTCCCTTGAAGAAAATTCCAACACACCGAGGGTTTGCCTGTTGGCCAATATTGAAAATTTGACCGAGCACAGGCTCCAGAGACTCCTGGAATCATGCCATGCTGTTGAGAATTTGGTGCTTCTAAGTTGTCAAGGGTTAATTCATTTGCAAATTCAAGCTCCCCATCTGAGCTGTGTGATTTTGGCAGGTTCTTCTTCTCTAGAGTCCCTGACAGCAGACTGTCCACAAGTACTCCTCCTCAGAAAAAGTAAAGTTTTAAAGTTGCATGCATTGCAGATAAATTCTTATAGATTGATTGAGCTCTATATAAAGGATTCAAACCAATTAGCTAAACTACCGCCAAAATTATGTGTGCTTAAAAAGAGGTTTGGGTCTGTTGAAGGACAGACAGTTATATCATTTTCAGATGTGGAATTGTTGAGAAAATAATCCCGAGAAGACCTGGAATTTTTTCTGGAGGTTAAACTTGTGGGCATCTTTCCAGCCCTTGAAGAACTTAATTCATCCCCACGCATGATGGCAGATAATTTTCTTCTTATTACATTTTGATATGCTAACTTTTGGTAAAAAATGTTATGGCTTTACGTGTCAATCTGCCACATCAGGTCACTGCAATGGAAAGGGGAAATGAGTTGCCGAAGGAGAAAATAAGAGAATTAATATTTCCAAAATTGAGAAGTGTGCCTATGGATCTTGCATATCTTGAAAGAGAAGCATTTGCCATGGATTTTTCATATTATTGAAAAAGATAATGAAGTGGCCGGGTTTGATTTCTTCATCAGGAATTCTCCTTTATGGAAAAATCGGACACTAAATCTGTATTACTGCCCTGAAGATTTGAAAAATCAATTACTAGGCTTGAAAAGAGGATCCGTGGAAATAAAATTATTGATTGAGCACAAGACTAAAAGGGAATGCTCAATTGTCAGCGAAGGTCTTGATAGATTTGGGTATTTCTGGAATGAGAATGAAGTGGAAGGTTCTGAGGATGAGAATGACGTGGAAGGTTCAGATGATGAAAAAGAGAATTATGGTATGAATGATCATGAAGATTATAAAGATTATAAGTTTTTGAGCCTTATGATTATGCTAGTGGATAGGTCAGCTTTCACTACATATCCTTTGCATATAAGGTCATGTTCAAGAATATAAATTCACAGGTCTGTATCTGAACTAGTGTTTATTCAATGACTATATTGCAGTCCTAATTTGATGAGATATAATCATTTATTGATTTCGATGGTCGTATTTCTAATATGGATCCATATCTTATATTTGCTCCAAGGGACACATCATAGACAATCAAGTCTGTTCTCCATAGTCTCTTCGTGAAGACACACGATTAGATATTAAAGAGCATTTATTAAGGAACCCGATCCTAATTGGGTGTGATTATGTTAAACGGATAAACTAATCATCTGCAAACTTCGATTTGGAATAAACAATCATAACCACAATTTCTTTGCTTGATCGAACATGATCCAAGAGAATGAATGCTTTAGAATTTATACTTATTTTGATGATAATTTGGTCGATTTCAAGAGCCATTTCCTTGATGGCTATAAAAAATCTGATTATGTATGTATGTGTATGCATGTATACCGGTTCATACGATGAGCTGGTAGTCATACACGTACATATGTATACAGATTTATTAGAATAGTCCTTGAATTTTGACCGATGCTACCATATCTTTAATGCTCCCTCTTAGCAAGGGAACCAAGTATGAACTGGTTTAGACATCACCTAACACGTGATATCAAGGAGTATACAGAATATCAAGTCACATGACATTCATATATCCTAGTTATGATATGTGCACTGACATCATGACGCATGATGTCTACCATAACATATCATGGCATGTCCACAGATATTATGTCACATAATATCCACCATGATTATCTCATTAAGAACATATTGATACAGAACCGGTATCAAGTAAGCATGATATCTATCAATAAGTCCAAGAGATATTAACTATCAAGACATTTCCATGAATATCAAGTCAGCATGATATTCGTCATGATAGTGAACATTGTTAAGTCATTACCTTACAATGTTGAATACAAATGTACGTTATCAAAAGGATCATCACCTTTCAGTAATAGACATAATGCCCCCCCCCCATAAAGTCATAGAGTAATACACATGACAATAAATTTTTTAACACAAATTTACCATGGATTCTCTCACATGATGTTATCATGTTAGCACACACATGACATCCACCTTGAACCATATCAAAAGTTGGATCCACTATGGCTCAATTCATAGGGTGAAAATAATGACTTTCATCTCAAACTTCTCTCTCACAAGAAAGAATATGCAAGGATACAAATAATAGATCACTGATGCTGAAGTTACTTTTCAGCTACAACTTCATTCTCCAACATATCAAGCTTGTCCCAAGAATACACACAACTTCTCTTCTAGGATGAGGCTTGGTGAGAATATCGGTCGTTTGTACTTCAATGATCATGTACCTCAACTGAAAGCTAGAGAAACCATCTCATCATGGTCTACTCCCTCTGAATCAATATTATTGGATGCCAACAAATGTAGATCCTTAAGCTGCTTCCTCTGTAACGGAGGCAAGTGCTGTTCATATACTCCAATCATTGAAAATATTTTGTTCCAAAGGACTCATCATCAGGCACATGATTTATTAGTTTTAATATTTACAACATTGTTCACAAGAGCAACTTCCCATACAAAAATGTACTTGTTCGATTCCATAATAACATGAGTGAATGTAATAAATTGTGAATTTATCCCTTGAGTTGGCTACATCAAGCATTCATGTTGATTTGGCTTCCTTCTGATACAAACTTTTAGGTGCCCCAAGTTGTCATAGATAACAAATTTTTTTGCATGAACAAGAGTCCCACTAGGACCGAAGCCACCTTCTCAAGCAAAGGGTAGGCTCAAAAATCAATTTCCAAAACATAGTTAGACACGTTAATTGCACTTAGACTCTAATTGTAGGCTTCGAACATTTAGCAGCCTCAAATTTCTATGTAATCTTTCTCAACAATAGATTACTGTATCTTTTCTTAAACAATATATGCATCAAATTCCTTATATTGTTTTTTTTTCTCAAAAAAAAATAATTTGTTTGTCGTGAGCCGTGAGCCCTTTTGATTGTCGTGGCCGTGTCCTGTGTGCCCTTCTAGTCAACCCTCTTTGTCGTGACCTGGGTGCCCATGTGTCCTTCTGGTCACCCTTTGCCTAAAATAACATGGTTGTCTAGCGAGTAGTTTGATATTAAGAGGAAAATAGCTAGTGTCGATGTACTCCTACTACCTTTGTCAAGAGCTACCCCTCACCCATTGTTGTCACCATTCTGAGGGCAAATGTTTTGAAGCTCCCTTAATGACGTCGAAGTTATGGTGGGATTTGCCATATCTATTGCTTTGTAGTTGTACAACTAGTAACTGAAGAATTGACAATCTGCCTGCTCGATTATGTGACCTCTTGTTCAAAATACACATTTCACTTCATTCTCAGTGCCTAACAAACGTTGTTTCCAGTTCCAGTTCGTGCCCATTCCCTCTATAGGTTGAAGCCATGGTAAGACATGTTATGTGGGCTATAACAGAGCCGTTATACTCTGGAGGGGTCAGTAGGCAAGTTGTTGGTGCTTTCTTTGATTGAGGCCCAAGTGTTTAACAAAATACCTTTGCAAGTAGATTACCCACAACAAGACAAGATTGTATGTGAACTGTTTGACAGAATGTCGGGTATAGTATTTGCTTTGGTTTATTAATATACATATTAGTTTTGTTTATTCATATACTGCATAGTACTGTTTTGAATCATGGAACCCCCACCCAATCCTGCAACACTACAACAGATAGTTGACCGCTTGACATTATTGGAGAAGGATAATGCAGCTCTGAAAGTCACAACGCTTTCTCGCTCAACAGTTTCCCAAGGTCTGTTAGTGTGGTTGTAGAAGTACAAATTAGTGAATCAAACTCTCCAGGACACTATTCACTCCCTATCTCAATCATTGAATGATTTGAACCAGCAGATTGTGGCTAATTCTTCACGCATCCAAGACCTCTTTGAAACTTTTACCACACAAACAACAAGAAATACAAAAGATATAAGCTCCATTATTGAAGACTTCGGGGATATGGGAAACCTCAAGAACAAGCAGACCGAGCTTGTTAATAAGCAAACATCTCTTTTGACTGAAATAGAGCAGCAAATTAAAACTTGGGCCTCCAATAGTAAAAACTCCAGCACTACGCTTCTACTTGGGGTCGAAAAAATTGTCCAAGAGAAGTTGGCAGAGGATTGGGTTAGGCACTTCAGGGAACTCAACCTTCGGGTTAGAGGTCTTCCTTCGTCCTCCATTGATCCTCTCCCTATAGGCTACTCATTTCTTAGTGAGCAACTGGGTATTTCTGATATTACATTAGACAGAGCATGGTTTGGACACAATGATACCCTTTTTATTAGGTTTCTCTCACTGGCTGATTGACTACAAGCTCTCAGGGCAAAGAAGAAGCTCTTCCTTCTTCCCACAAATATATTTCTTGATGAGGGCCTTACAAAATCACAAGTAGCTGAACTAAAGCACTTTAGGAGCCTCGTGGCAGAAGCAAGGAGTAACAAGAAATAGGCAATAATAAGGAATCTAAAAGCAGTTATTCGTGACTCACATCCCAAGGGTTGGGATGCGAGACATACCCAAGCTAAATGACGGTTTGAGCACTAACACTTGGGCAAGTCTAAGCCCTCCATTGGCTCTCTGCTTGTCAACTGTTGGAATGACAATGGCTCCTTGTGGTCTTTGCCAGGCTTACTCCATGATGCAGTTGGGTATGCTGACTTGTTGGTTACTGAGACTCATGAGAGTCTTGCTCAGCCCCTTCCAGGTTACACAGGATATCATTGGCTTTTAGTTTGCAAAGAGGAGGTCTGTGCTTCAGGTGGTGTGTGTGGTTATGATGGGGTTACTTGTTTGATTAGAGATGATCTATTCAATACTACCACATTGGTTCTTTCTAACTCTCAGGCCAGATTTATGTGGATCCAAGTTGGTGGCACCAGTCGCCGTGAGAGAGATATCTTCATTGTTGTTTGTTAATTTATGCCGACTTCTCACCTTATGCCATTCATAGTGTTGAGGATAGGGACCCTTTTACAGACCTATTCGAGAGCATCTCCAAGTTTGGGGCTATGGGTGACATCATCATCTTAGGAGACTTTAATGCATAGACTAAAGATCTCCAGGCCCCCCAGTATGACTGTGGGTTCGACTTGATTCATACTACTGAGAGGGATCCTACTAGTATGGGGCTTTAGTGTTTGTCCAAGGAATAGTGGACCTCTAACTTGCTATGGTCTCCACCTTCTCTAGCTCTGTGAGTCCTCCGATCTGGTGATTTAGAATGGCCTCTCTTGCTTCCTAGGTTCTAAGCTTTTTATGTGTTCGCCTCATAGTAGGGTTGCAAGCATGGTTGATTATATCCTCATTGTTGCTTCTTTCCTCCCCTCCATCCAAAACTTTACTATCTCTCGTCTTCCCTTGGTGGATCATGCCCTCCTTAGCCTTTTGGTTCACGTTTCTTCCCACCCTTTACCACCCATCTCTAGTCATCCTGCCTAGAACCACCCCCTTACCCGAATCTGTTTTGAGGATAGTGATCAAGACCTCTTCATTTTCCATTTGAGAAGATTCCTCAGCCCCACTAGCTTCACAGATCCTAGTTAGGTGTCCACCATGTTTCACTCACTAGCTACTGGGATTTGGGAGTCAACTCTCCTCTCTATCTTTTTGTGACATGAGGCAGCTGGTCGTGAACCTTGAGAAGAATCGTGTTATGGTCTTCAACAGTTTGAAGACCTCACATCTCCATTTTCGCTTCTAGGGTTGGGAAGTTGAGATTACATTATCTTACACATACCTTGGGGTTAAGATTTTTGGATCTCGTTTCAGCTTGAGATTAGCCATTTAGCCTTGGATCAATAAAGGGTTGGGCTCCCTAGCCATGCTCGAGAGATAGTGCTTCAAACACCACTTTTAGGACACATCATCTAAGCTATCCCTCTTGGATTCCTTAGTAAGACCCACAGTGCTCTATGGTATTGGGGTTTGAGGTCCTTCCCTTTTAGATTTGGATTGGGCCATGATCGAGCATACCCAGACTTTTCTCCTCCATCGGATTATCAGATGTCACAAATCTACCCCCCACAATATTATTTTGGTTGAGTTTGAAGCTCACCCATTCAGGCTTGCATCCATTTTTGACTTGATTTGGTTTCTCCAAAGTCTTCATGGTTTCACAAAATTGGTTGAAGGTCAACACAGATACCCTTACTTAGCCTATTGCTCCTTAGTTGCTATTGCATACTTCGATCCAGCTACTAGAGCCCGTTGTTGGTATGCTTAGGCTACTATCCTGCTAAGTTCAGTTGGGATCGACATCGACTGTCTCCCTTCATACCAGTTCTCATTAGACGCTCCTGCTCATTTACTCCCCTCTCGGTAGGAGTTGAACAAGCATGTTAGACTTGACATCTATAGGCATTATATCATACGGACCTGGGTGGATCCTCCAAGGGGACTACGTTCGAAGATGGCTTTCTACGCCAAGCACTTCTTAGATATTCGGGATGGGATTATTGTTTGCCCTGAGTACTTACACAGATATTGGACAAACTCCCTACGTATCTCCCTTGGCTCCGTCAGGGTGGGCTCACACAGACTCTGGATCTAGGTCGATCACCATATTGCTAGAGAGGATCAAGTGTGCACACTTTGTACCTTAGCTGAGGTAGAATTTGAGACTCATTTTCTTTTCAGATGCCCCATAAACTATGGGATTAGAGGGAGATTTTACTGTCTGTTTAGACATTGCAGATCCCTCTTAGATTTTGTTTAGGTACATCGATCAACGTTGCATTGTGCTCTATCTCTGTGAGTCCTTGCAGCTTCGTGATCATACTTTGTAGCTTTCATTTCCTAGGAGTTAGGCCCAGATACAACTTATTACGATCTTCTTCTTGCCCTTAACTCAGGTTCAAGGTGTGAAGCATCCGTACAATTTCCCTAATATGGGCCATTCCAAATCTGTGAGACCCCACAGGGGACCTCTTCGCTAATGACACTCCTCTCATAACACTCAACTTCATCACAGGGCCTCTAGTAGCTGCACTAATTAGTCGCTATTGGACTTTTTCCTTGTGAGGACGGATACCTAATCTTTTGCATGTTGTCTCCTACTTTCTTCTTCTTCTTCTTTTGTTGTACTTGTTCTTTTGTGGTCACTGTTTGGTGCTTCATTTGTTTGTTTTTTTCTTGAAGTAAGCTTCCAGTCCCATAGACCCTCGTTGTGGTCTTTTATTGGACATTAATAATATTATCTATCTTATTATCTTAGGAGTAGAAAGGTATAGCCCAGAGCATGACAACCTCATGTCATTTTTCGCCCTGATATGGGTGTTATTTCAGCAACTAAAAGCCCAACATCCATGAGGATGTCACTAACTACATATAACTAAACTTGCATTGGTAAAGAGAAGTCTCCTTTTCACAAATTTAATATATGGAATCACACTTTGTGATAACAATTTTGGCTAATAATGTCTCATGTGAATAAATTTTCCTTCAATGAGTTGGTTCTATAGTTGAGTCTTATCTTCTTATCCACACAAATGGTCAATTATGTTAGTTAACCCTCTGAATAGATGAAGATTGCATAAGTTTAAGGGCTTCAACCCTAAGGAGCAACAACTCTTTTAACTTGAACACTTGCTCAATCATTCTGTGTAATGGAACATTGGATTATTTATCAAGCCTTGCTACTATTTCAAATTACTTGAAAGAAATATCTCCTCTCTAATACTATGACAAATCTCCAAATTTTGACACATTGAAAGTTACTTTTCGATTATGCATATCACATCAATTCAACCTTTTTCCTCACCTTTCAAATTTTAGTATCTCAAACACTCCAAAAATGAACTTCAAAATGTACAACTTAATTCATTTTCTTTGAATTCCATACTTCTTCAGTTGAAGATTTAAAGAATTTTCGTTGGCAATTCACAATCTCAATTGAATGAGACAAAATATATAGATCTATTCAGTTTTAACTTCCATCGAGTATACCAACTGTATCATTAGTTAATTTAAACACTCATGTTAGTTGAATAATATGCGTATTACAAAGCTCATTAAACATGTAATATTCAGCCCAAGTCCTCTACAGACTCACCCTTATGCTAATAACAATTCAAATGAGTGGCTCGGTTAAATTAATCGAAGCCCACTTTAAAATATATTCAAAGTAGGGTTCTTAAAGAAATCAAGATTACACACACACAATTATATATGATAAAGTACTTCCTAGCTTTACAGTTTTGTCTTCATCACCAAACCTATAGTACATGGTGGCATAAGATCCATTTAGTCATCGAACTCTTCGACATTTTTCTAACCTTCATTCAAATCCATCAAATGACTTTGATAGAGAATTTCATCTACAAATACATTCATATGGTCTCTAGGAAATATATACCAAAGCCACTCTAATTTAGATTGTTGTTGGCAAGTAGATATGACATGTATCACTATTGGAGAACATTTCATTACTTTTATTGTTTCCATATGCTAGCAACACAACCATCAGAAATCCCAACTAAAAAATATATTCCTGTCATCACTATAAAGAGTATTCAAATATTTCTTTCTAGAATCAATTGTCTCTATACTATCTTTTGAAGGTATACATGGATTGTTATGAGACTCATATCACATGTAAATGTCACTGCTCAATATGTGGTCTGAATTAAAATATACATTGTTTGCAAGATATTTATCATAACACAAATTCTTAGGGCTTAAAAAATAATATGATCAGATCTTCCTTAGACTAATTCTGAAGATCTACCTTCAAGTTGTTAGGCTTTATAGAAGGAATGAGGCTCTGATACCAAGTTCAAAATGATAAATTAGTATTGAAAAATACTGAAAACAAATTCGTAGGTCTAAATTTGAACTAGTGTTTATTTGACCACTATACTACAATCCTAATATGAAGAGATATAATCATTTATTGATTTCGATGGTCATGTCTCTTGTTTGGATCCATATCTTATATTTTCTCCAAGGGACACAATCATAGACAGTCAAGTCTATTCACCATATGTCTCTTCATGAAGATACACAATTAGATATTAAGGAACTCAATCCTAATCAAGTGTGACTAGGTTAAACTAATCATATGCAAACTTTGATCTGGAATAAACAATTATAACCACGACTTGTTTGCTTGATCGAACATGATCCTAGAGAATGAATGCTTCATAATATATACTTAGTTTGATGATGATAATGTGGCCAATTTCAAGAGTTATTTCGCTAATGGCAATAACAATTCTGATTATGTATGTATGTGTATGCATGTATAGCAATTCATATGATGAAATGGTATACATACATGCATGTGTACAGATTTATTTGAACAATACTTGAATTCTGATCGATGCTACCATATCTTTAACATGTCATTTTATCTTTTTGAATCAATTTTATTTGCTCATGTATTTCTATAAGGTCTTATGACTACTTTGGTATTTTAGAGTGTGTTTGAAGTCAATTAGTTTAAAAAATAGTGCTCTCATGGCAATGGTCACCATTTGGAGCCTTTCAATTTGTGTGATCCATATTACAAGAACATGCAAGTTTTGCCCCCTTCAGTATATGCAGTTCACAATATTACTTCTAAGATAGACGATAAATGTAAGAAATCTCTATCATTTTCTTCTTCTACCAAGATCCATAATTTTGTGTAATATGTGATGGTTTATTGTTTTGTTGTTAGGGCCATTTCACAGGTGCTTGCATGATACTGCTTTGAATGCTAGAGAACGACCTTTTTGTTGGGTTTGTATTGTTTTAATTTCAGCCATTAGTATTGTTGGAATGAAATCCTTTATCCCTAAGCTCCATTTCTTCAATTTCACAATCTTATTTAGAATTATTTGGGTCGATTTGGTATCTTTTCATTTAGGTAGATAATTTGAATCACTTTGATTTTGTGAATTTATCTTGAATAAAAATCTTGTGGTAAATGTCTTAGATTTTATTTTAAAATAGATAATGGGCTAAAATCACATTATTTTAGATTATTTATTATTAATTTATTATTACTTGTTGAGATTAATTATTATTAGGTGTTAAGCTCGAGTATACTCAAACCCAAGACCTCTGTGAAATGGTTACCATTGTGTTGTAGTAGGCCCTTGCCTAGACATCTTCATGTTCTTATTCTTTAGAGTATAATGAAAATAAATGCATGTTTAAAAATATCTGTAATGTTTTTTAATTTTAAAATTAATATATTTATTTTAAAAAATTTTGGTGCTACAATTAAAGGGATTTATTATGTTTAATTGTTGAGCTTGCCTTTGATTCAATGTCTTTGACTAGCTAGTTCTGTCCTTTTTGGGGCACTCAAGTCTTCTTGTCTTCCTCAACACTAATTTTCTTTGTTAATATGTGAATTTTTATTGTTTTTGGTTTATTATAATTTTATTAAAAGGTAATGGCTTAAATAATTTTAAAATATCATATAATGTAATATTGTTTTCTAGATAAGGAGTATAAGACCGAGTTTCATTTGCTACTTGCTAATTGATATCTAAATAGTATTTGAGATATTAAAGATAAATCAAATTTATTTGTAAATGAATGTGTAATTTTTGTGGAAATAGATTTTTTTTACTAAATTTAAATTATTGATTTAGATTAAAATTTTGTGATCAAATAAAATTATTACAACACAAAGATTCAATTCCTCTTTTTATAGATTTGACTAACTCTTCTTCTCCTTGTTCAACTCCCTTCTCCTTCCCGTCCAAATCTTTTTGAATTTCTACCTTTGATCTATTGCTTGTGAGGAGGGCCTAGCCTTACTTGACCTTGACCCTCCTAGAGTGTTGGCACCTATTTGTTTGGAGTTGGCGATAGTAATTAATTCTTAGGGTTTGTGCTTAAGTAAAATTGTTAATGAGATCATTGTGACAATCATAGCCTTGCCAAGATGTTGTCTCTACTCATTTTGGCATAGATCAAGGAGTCCCCATCTTAGATAAAAGCAACATTGTTGTTTCACAAGGGGAGGTGCTAGCTTCATTGGTTCCCCAGAAGGAAAACCCCAATTCGGGATTTAAGAATCCTAGCTCTAAAGCCTAGAATGGTGCTTGGAAGAAAACCCTAGTTGGGCAACCTACCAATGTATTGGATTTCCTACAACCTAATGTCTCCTAGGTAGAGGGTGGCTTGGAAATCAAATCGACATGGTCATGGGAAAATTTGTTTCCTTCCTTTATTTGTATTTGGTTCAACCAACCATTGACATGCTTAATTACTAGGTGAACTCATAGTGGAAACTTAAAGGAAGCATAAGCATTTCAACCATGCTTGGAGGATTGTTCTTGTTTTCACTGTAGAGGAAGTCCTCACATTCGTCATCTCAAACTCTAAGCTATGGTAAGCACTTCATAGTGTTCTTGTTTTCACTGTAGAGGAAGTCCTCACATCCATCATCTCAAACTCTAAGTTATGGTAAGCACTTCATAGTGCTCTCAAAGTGGAAGTCCAAATTTGATCCTAGTGCATAGCTTAATCATTTGGCCCCAATTTGGGTTTGACTACTTGGTCTCCCTTTGTTATAGAATGAGAAGTTCTTCAGATGGACTGATAACTCATTTGGGCACTCTGTGATGATACACTATTTCCCTTGGCAAATCCAGGTTAGTCTATGTTCATTTCTATGTAAATTTGGTAGTTAAAAGCCTCTCCCTAATTTTATATCCCTTAAATCCAAGTAGGGTAAATGACCCAAGCCTTTGCATATGTAAATTCCTCCTTATGTTGTCAACAATGTGCTAAGCATGTGTCCAATACATGAGAATGGTGTATTGAGGGAAAGGCTTCCTCTCCTAGAAAGGAATAACTTGTTATTAACCAAAATGACTCGAAGCATCAGAACTACCCTTTCCTTGATGGTATCTTGAACCTCGTGAAAACTCTAGACTCTAAAATCTAGAAGGCTATTTAGGAAAAATATAGGCCCCCTGCAACCCCCCCTTGAGGATGGTGAAATCTCCCAAGACAAAGAACACACCACTCTTGAATTGGGATCTAGTTGGGACTCTATGTGTGACCATGGATGTACTTGGACTCGACAATGGGTCAAGAATCTTGGAGATTGTAAGACAACTTCCAGTGGTTTTCCCAAGGTATCAAAAATCTAAACTACCTCATGTGAATAGGACCCAGAATTGGAGTGACTATAACACTACCACCTCTGTTAGGAACCTTCAATTTGCCCCTTCTTTCTTAGCTACCTCAGCAATTGATGATGTTTCTACAAAAGTCATTGAAAGTATCATTCTCACTCTGAGTTGTAAATCTTCTTCTATTGCTCCCATGAGGCAAATAAAGAGGAACACAAAGTTCCAAAGAAGAAGACTAAAGGTGGTAAGAAGGTTGATGTGGGAAGTGAAAACAAACTAAGAAGGTTGTGAGGTCGAGGTCTCAAACATAAATTGATTTCTAGTGGTTGACAATTGACTCTAGATTCTTCTCACCCTAGTAGAAAATGAAGTTCCTTTCATGGAACTTTAGGGGCCTAAATAGCCCCCAAAAGAAATATGCCTTAAATTAGTATATTAAAAACATCAAGGTGGATATTTTTATTATACGAGAGGTTAAAATGGTTTTTCAAAATTTTGCTAATTTAGTGGATACATTATGCTTGGGGTGATCATACCATTACATTGAAGTTGTTGGCACCTCTGGTGGTGTTACTACTCTATGGAATCTGAGAAAGTTGGATAGTGACACCTTTTCTTTTTCACACAACTTTCTTGTTGTTTCCTTACTATGTGGTAATATTTCTTAGAACATGTTTAATGTTTATCCCCCAAATAATGGAGCTAACAATGTCCAAGTTTGGGGAGAAAATTTATCACTCATTTTTAGAATGTTGATGCTTTCTATATGGTGGTTGGAGATTTTCATTCCCCTCTACATCCTTCTAAAAAATTGGGAGGTCTTTCAGAATAATAATGACAACGTGAGTGATCTTTTAGATTTTATTTGTAGAATACCTATAAGCCAACCCTTTCACCTAGACCAATAATTGGAAATGTCAACACGTAATACAAGTTAGTTTGGATTAGTTCCCAAATTTTTCCAAATGGGATCTACAATGTAACACCTTGTTATCTTCCCTCCCAAGAATGGTTTCATATCTCTCCCCTATTCTAGACTGATAAATCCTTTTCTAGCCCTCTCTCATTTGGAAATGAGATAATGTGGCACTTGCACCCAGAGTTCCAAAATTGTATCTATAGTTGGTGGAGCACACTAGTTTGTGGGAAGGCCATGTTCAGAGTTTTCCATAAGTTGGAAATCATAAGAAAGCAAGTTAAAGAGTCAATTAAGTATTCCTGTGGTGATATCTTTAAGTAGAAAGTATAAATTGGAGCCAAACTTTAACATTTTTAATAGTTAATGACAACAGACACAATCGATTCATGAAGAAGAAGAAGAAACCTAGAAAAATAAATGGAAATATATTATTTCTAACGAGGAACTCTATTGGAAATAATTCTGAAGGGTGCATTGGTTGAAGGAAGGTGAGAGAAACACAAGTTTCTTCCACTGGTCTGCTTCTAAGAACAAGAAGAGAAACATTAGCAAATTGTTGATTGCAGACAATAATTAAGAGGCTTATGATGAGGGTAAAATTAGAGGGATGGATTCTCAAATTTTCATCCACTTTCATCCATAAATAATTCAAGATATCCTCCTTATTCAAGATAAATGTTTCTGCTATGTTCAAGAGAATCTCCTTATTCATATACCCACGACCATCCAAGATGATGATAGTGTGTTGTTACTTTCCCCAGTCCTTGAAGAAAAAGTTAAGGATGTTGTGTTTTATATGTGTGCCTATAAAGCCTTGGGGCCCAATGGTTTCTCTCTAACCTTTTTCCAGGAGCTTTGGGATGTAGTTAAAAATGGGGTCACTAAAGTTTCTCATGAACTTTTTAGGACTGGATTAGTGCTTAAAAAGCTTTTCCAAGAGCTCTGGGATGTAGTGTCACTAAAGTTTCTCATGACTTTTTAAGGAATGGATTGGTGCTCAACAAGCTGAATAATACTTGCATTGTTCTAGTTCCCAAATATAAAATATCCCAAATCTATGATGGATCTCAAGCCTATTGATCTTTGCAACACCATCCACATTTTTTCATCTAAATGTTGATTAACAGACTCAAACCCTTCCTTGGTAAATTTATAAGCTCGTGTTAGAAAGCCTTTGTTCGAGTTTATGCAATTCTAGATGCTAGAATCAACACACACGAGACCATTCATTCTATGGACAAGTACAAGTGACCGAGTATGGTTTTAAACTTCACATCTCTAAGGAATATGGAATGTCAAATGGAAACTTTTATATATCATTCTATCAAAGCTAGGATTTGACTAGAGGTTTATAATGATTATCAAGGAATCTACTATGAATCTTCATTCTTTTTTTCTTGTCAATGGAACCCCAATGGGGCTTCTGACAGGCATGTAAAGGCTTGCTAAAAGGACACCCCCATTCTCCTTTCCTTTTCATCATGGTTTTTGAGATCCTTGGTAAGATTTTTCTGCATCTTATTAGGAGTGGTAAAATCCAAGGTGTTAAATCCACCCCCTCTCTTCCTCTAGAAGTTCTTCAACAATTTGTTGACAACACATTCCTTTTTGGCTCATTCTTAGTCATTAAAGACAACGAATTGAAGACAGTCTTTAGAGAATATGTTTTTAAATTAGGACAAAAAACCAAGTATGACAAAAGAAAAATTTCTTTCTTTAAGACCACAATGAATCTTCAAGCAAAAATTAAGGAAATTCTTGACCACCAATTTTATAACTTACCTAACATTTATTTAAGATTGCCTTTCATGGTCAAGGAAGTTACTCCTAATTTCTAGAATAATATTTTGGAAATAATCCAAAGGAATCTTTTAGGATGGAACGGAAAGATGATTAGAAATGCTGGTAAATCATTCCTATTTTCTTTATGTCCCTCTTTAAATTCTCTAAGGGAATGACTCAAAAACTAGAGAAAATCCAATGTACCTTCTTATGCATTAGCATGGAGGAAAAACAAAGGGATGAGCCTAGTCAACTAGGAAACTACTTGTAAAATCAAAGATTTTAGAGGATTAGGATTTTGAAATCTAACTAATTTAAATAAATCTCTTCTGGCTATAGTGGGATGGCTTCTGGTCTTGAAATGTGCAAACTAGTACAAAACTATGAAAGCCACCTTTTTAATAACTCCCATTTCCGCAAACACCTAACATCCCATGACCTCCCATTAGGATCTAAGATATGGGATAACATTTTTAAGAGACAAAGTATTATAGGAGAACGTATGGAATGGAAAATTGGTAATTGTCAAAGTATTAGATTTTGGTAATATTTCTAGATAGGTGACAAACCTCTTGCTACAAGTTCTTATAGATCTCTTTAATTTTTTTTTGAAAAATCACTTTGGATCTCTAGTTCTAGATTATATACCCTCATATGGTTAATATAATTATTTGAAAGATAACCTCATTCAAACTCCTAACCTAATCCTCAAGACTATGGAATCAAAAAGTATTTTAGTTGTTTCTCAAATTCCCATGTTCCCTACGAAAGACAATTTTGTTTGGGCTAAAAGTTTATTTGGTGTTTATTTGGTTAGATAAACATACTTACATTTGGTAAGAGGCATGAATAACATGACTAGTTGGAAGAAAAGTGTGGACCCCACCCAACTATTTCCCAAAATCAATTTTTTTGCTAGATGATTTTGCATGGTAGAATCCTCACCTAGGATAATCTTATAAAGAGGAGTTTTCATTTGGTTAATCACTATTTTTTATGTAAACAAGATGAGTAGAATATTCAACACCTCTTCACTTACTGTCCTTTTGTATCCTCCATTTTGTATAAAATAATTGGGAGATTTAATATAATATGAATTTTCAAAGAGGATCTACAACAATTCATCTTCAACTAGAAATGCCATTTGAAATATCCTACTACTAGACAAATGTGGAAAAACATCCTACCACATATTTTTCGGTGCTTGTGGAAGTAGAAAAATAATCACATCTTTAGGGACAATGAGAATTTAGTTGATAATGTGATGACAATCCTGGGCAAGTACCTCCTTCAAAATTTATTTGCCGGTAACTAGAAAATGATATTGAATCCACCTCTCACAAAGGATTGTAAGCTTGCTAAATGTTGGAAACTCCCAAGAACATTTTATAACTATGATAATTCAAAGAATGAATCTAGGAAGAACACTATCGGAGAGGTATTTGTTGTCGCAATATTTTGCACCCTTGTCCAAAGTTTTTACCTAAGGATGACCTTGTGAAACATGGAAACAACCTCCAAGCTGTGGGACTTGAACTGTGAGGTTGAGTCTCCAGAGAAGGCTGACTTCTTTTACTATCAGGGTGCACCTAACTACACTCGGAGAGGAAAAGAGAGAAGGAATGCATGAAAGAAAATCTACCTACACCAACCTAAGGGGTGATGCACTAGAATAGAGTGTTTGACCTTATCCTTGCCCCATAAATGCATAATTAACCAGTTATAACCTCAAAGAATACAAATTCAAACTTTTCTTAATTCAATAACCACATGTAGATCGGACAAAAAAAGAATGCTATAGGAAGAGACTTCACTTAATATCATTCAAATGCCAAAAGTAGATACAATCATGCAAATTGAAGAATATAGACAAAAAAACATTAACTAGAGGCAAATATATCTTGCATAGTGTGTTAATTGCTAAAAGAGACTTGACAAAGGATTACAATGGCTCAGATGCATGGGAAATTATAGTATTATGTATAGAAGAAATACTAGAGAATCAGAGGAAGATCAACCTTTACAAAGATTACAAAATCCTCCTTTATAGCTCAGGCACAACTGAGATATTTCTAACTGAGGTTACTTCACAACCACTGCCATTAAATGCTCAAAGGACAATCAAGACAATCCAAATAATAGACTTTATTTGGTACACTTGTAGAGGCATGAAAATCATGGAAACCTTGATTGGAGTAAACCTTGAAGTGATGGAAATGATGCCAATCAATGTATAGTTGGGTAGATGGATAACTAGATGATGAGTGTATGGTCCTTTTGCATTTACTAGGCATGGGGATGCTGAAAGCAATCTGCAGATAATCAAAAATTTTGATCTACCATTAAAGAACAGTTTCATCTTTGCTACTAGCATGCCAAGTCAGATGTATCAACAAGTTAATTATATTCAATGCTCACCTTGTACCTTGCAATTTCATTGGTTAAAAACCCCTTTCCATTCCACCTTGGACAAATGAACACCTTTATCATGGTCAACTTGAGGTTCCACGATCATATGATCGTCAACCTATCTTATGGTCAGGGACACTCTTAATAATATCTATGATCTTATGATCGTCAATTCATCATGACATTGGGTTCCCTTTAAATTTTCTTCATGATCTCACGATTGCCACGATGATATGACAAACCTTTATCTTCATACCCTTGGAAGACCTTTGTAGTTGCATCTACGACCTTATGACAACCATATACCGTAAGATCGCAACCCTTACTTATTACCTGCCATGACCATTTGTTTCTATGTTGTTATGATAATGCATATCATAACATCAGTGGCCTTGATAATTAGCCCTGGGATCTTACATTAGATCATAAGATCATAGTATAGAAATTTTGTTGTGACATTGTAATTCTCACTTTTCACCCTTTCATGACTTGAATAAGATGGGGCCCACTAAACTGACCATGTCAGAGGCTTGGCCAATGAAATGCTCACTATTTACCAACTCAATCTAACTCCTCACCATGTCACGTTGTGGATCACACAATAAAACCTGGCCCACAAATCCACATGGTAGAAGGTTGCTTTCCCACATTGTACAAAGAAACAAAATGCGAGAAAGCAATGGCCAATGAAAATCCATCTATATGCTAATGCACATCTACCACCTCAACTAGAAATAGGATGACCCACAAACAAGAAGCAAGGTCCCATCTTGGACGTGTGGAAAAAGGTTACTTCCCCGCATTTGTAAAAAAACCTTGCATCTTGTTAAAGTGGGAAAGTGTCTGTCATTGATCCTGGGAGATCTAACAGTGAAAATAAACATACGGGGGCCAAAAATAACTTAGGAAAACACAAAAATATTATAAGGTTTCTATTTAATTTATTTTGTATTTCCATGACATTGTTTAATATTAAAGGTTGGATGTGACCGTTCAACATTTGAATTCAAATATGGAAATTTTGGCAGGAAGACAAATTTGGCCAAAAATATTATTAGAGACCACAATGACTCTCTAGTTATTGCTTACCCTATCAATTTGGGTTCCTACCTTAGTAATCAAGTTGAAGCTATGGCCTAGTCTGAAATTTTTGCATTGTATTAGCATTAAGTGATTACATAGATGGGTATTCTAAGTTGATTATCAAAGCCACCAAAGGAAGCATGAAGGCAAGACAGAGAGTGGATAATATCCTTAATTATATTAGACCACTGTTGAGGAGTTTTGATGAATTTACTATATAGAATGTGTACATGGAGGGGAATGTGATATATGATTCAATTGCAAGTTTTGGAATTGATAAACAATGATTAAACTGATGGAGGAATGACTTTGTGCTACCTTATGCTAATAGAGATCTTTTAAGGAAAGAACACAATCAATATAGTTAATGCTACAACGTACCAGCAAGACTATATGGGAAACTTTATGGGTTTTTGGGGCCATCTTTGATGTGGTGAGAGAGAATTCAAAAGTTGATTTTATTTCCACATAACTTTATCAAGTGGACCCACTTTATGCAAGTTAATGGTACTTGTTGCAACCACGTCATCACATTCCCTTTTATGAGGAAAGCTAAAAAAATTCACAAATAATGAAAATCCATAAAAGGGTGATTATTGAAAAACATGATTTTTATTTTGAAATGTATGTTAAGAGCTCCTCTTTTTTTTTTGCATGCCCATTATTTTTCATAAAAAAAAAAAAAAATGAAATTACACCTTGTAGTGTCCAAGGTATGTTCTATGAATAGGAATGAATATTCCTCTACTTAGGGATTGGACATCTCAACTAGTAGTCAAATCACAATCTAAGATATCATTTAATCATTAACTGAGGGATGTTAAACTTGAAACGGGTCAACAAAATATATGCACAAAGTTCCCATTTTAGAAATAGATTCTACCTAGAACTATCATATTAGAATGCAAATACTAGAAGATAAATTAATCTAACTTCTATTGAACGGAATACAACCTATAATTAGCTTCCAAAAAAAATGTTACTATGTTCGTAGTGGTTGTAGGAACAATATCCAACTTCATGCTTCTATTGACATTAGGAACAGTCACACTAAGTTTTCTATGGAAACAATACATAAATCATAACTAAAAATATTAACAACTAACCTACTTGCTATAAATAAAAGAATCCAACTCCCCAAATGAGCCCCATTAGGTAGTGTCCAGGTAAACACCACAAAATTAACATAAAAGTTTATTAAGTTTATTGATAAGAAATTGAATAGTACATTAGCTTGCTCACAAACTTAATTGCAAGTCACATGCATATGAATCTATTTTCTTTGTTCTTCTAAGAATGAATGAGACCTTTTTATTCATACAATCTTCTAACTAACTAGCTAACCACTTCCAAATAATAGGGATGCATTTGTTAGAGTTTTATTTGTTTACAATGAAGAACTATCATAATGAGAAGAAGGAAGAAGGTAGAGTAGTTGGAGGAGTTAATGAGCCATCATCCTAGATTGATGAACCATAAAATAACACTACTTATGGATCTGTGGTGAACTACAAGTCTTCCTTCACAGCTTCAATGTATTCCACCAATTGACAAACAATCCATCAACTTCTTCCTTATCCATTGTTAAAGAGTTCTTATTTGACATGGCTTTGCAGTAGTCTTAAATGACAACTACATCTTCTCCTCATCTTCTAGTACCTGCATGATCTAAATGATAATCTTGCAACAATGAATTAGTTCAACATAAAACTTCACACATGATTCATCATCCCATCCAAATATTCATTCAACATTAAATAGAGTTAAAACAATAATTCCGATATTGGCTATAGGACTCACAATAATTATGGCTATAGGAAATACTTAGTACCATAATTTCAAAACACATTCCAGACTATCTTTAAAAGAATAAGTATTCAGCCATGGCATAATATAAAGACATACTCACATTATCATATAATACTAATTATAAAATTCCACATATTATCCATAATTAATACTTAAAAGTCTATTTAGTAGCATAAAAGGTCTTTAAAAGGTTTTTGAAAGTATATGAAAAGTATTCTATCTGTAAGCCTAATTGATGGTGAAATCAGGGCTCATCATTTTCCTCAACCAATTCATTTGTTGGTCCCTTTAACAATTCTTCCTTCTTACAAATTCTCTCATGTCAAAGTTTAATTTTTGCCATCTTCATCTTCTTCAAAGTTCTATAAGTGTCCTTTCATCTTCTATAGTTCATGTCATCACCTTTTCTCTAAATCCCTATCATACATACTATCCTCACTTCTCATAGAAAATAATGGCCAAAGAAGTATCTGTGGCTCTATTATCAAATGAGAGCCAATTTTATTTCCTATCTAAACCATTATGTATATACTAATTCACTCTTATTATGGAAACTTGAAGAAGACTAGGAGAGTGTGACTCTTTCCTTCACTCTTGGATGATCATTTCTCCCACTTGTCATGAGAGTGGTGTATAAAAGCCCAAAGGTCAGTATTTACAACCCTTTGATATTGATCAAAGACTTATCTCCTAAGAGGCTCAATGAAGGGCCTAGAAGTTTGATCAACCCAATATTTATTCCACTCAAAATATATCCTACAAACAATTGTAGATTACTTTCTATGTGGAAGGGGTTATTTAGCTTTTGCATACTTATAGGTGTGAAAATGTTCTCCTTTAGTTATTTGATTATGGATCCAAGAAATTAAAGCACTCATGTGAATATCACCCACATAGTATAAATAATTATAATCTGTGTCATGTGGAACAACAAGGTCATGTAGGTAGAATTGATAAAGAACATGTTTGATGTCTTTAGGGGAGTCCCTATATGCTTTGTAAAGCTCATAAGGATTTTTCAATGAGGTATCCTTCCCTTTCCACAATCTAATCATTTAGAAATTCAAATATAATTCTTTAAGATAAAATGCATAAAAAAGAGAAGGTTATCTACATTTTAGCATTTGTGGAACTAACTATTTATTTTTTGAGATTGACAATCTCCACATCCTTATTTTGAATAACCTTCATTTTACAGATTTCTATTTCATACATAGTTTGTTGATCAATCATTTCCTTATAGCATTCCTTATCTGCAAAAAAGGTAGTGAGCTGAAGAGGTGGCCTAATAGTATATTCTTTTGCTTCATCTTCCTTATTCAACATATTCTATAATTGATCATCGTGATATTGAATGACTTCCTATTGTTCTTTAGGGAATTCTATAGGAATTTCTCCTTCAACATTTTAAAATTATTTATTAATAGGAACATTAATAGGCTCCCCAATTGGTATATTCTCTTGTAATTGTTCTAGCACTAAATGTTATGCTAGATCATCAAGTTTCACTTCTAGTGGCACATTGTTCAGTTTATTATCCTTTCTATGGCTACCTTTTGCTATCTTATTTTTCTCTTTATCCATCTCCCCTTATGGTCTCAACTTTAGCTACATTGGAGAAGCTTCTCTTTCCACATGCTCTGTAATTTCTTCCTAAATCTTCTCTGCAGGTACCTCTTATGGAATCACTTCTATGCATTGTGGTGCTTGTGAAATTATGATTACCTTAGAAAACTATTCATCTAGCTTGACCTGGTGCTAATCAACCCTGGTGTCCACCCTCTTATTCTCCTATGATAGCCTTATTGATTCATTTTTGTTTTGTTTTGAAACCTCTGCTACATTACCTAGTCCAACTCCTAGATTCATCTCTACCTCCATAGTTTATTCCACCTCCTTGTGCATAGTATGTTTAGAATGTAGCTGAGAGGAGGTAGGATTTAGGCTATGTAGAGGAGGAATAATGGAATGAGGAACTAGAATGAAAATCTACAGTTCTCTACATAGGTTATGATTCACAATGTATCCTAATTCTTTTTCTTTATGGAGTAGGTACTAGTTTACATTTCTTGGATGGAGTGACTATAAGAGGAAGGGTTTCTTTTGTCTATATCTACTTAAGGCTCTTTTCAATGGCACTACTAGGGGCTTGTTCTTGCAAGGCTCTTAATGCACTTTTTCTTTTCCCTTTCCAAGTTTTGGGGATATAATATTGTATTTTTCCCTAGCCATTCTCTTAGACAAGGGTATATTATCTAAAGACTCAAATGAATTAGAGGAAAAAGATGTTGATTGAGAGGATTGCCTAGTGGAAGAGTCCTAAATGTGAAAACCCCTACATTTATGGGTAAGAGGTTTACCCCTGGGACCGACATTCTATGGTTCAAGCTTATACATTTGACATACCACAAATTCTTCTAAAGTCATCTGAAAGACATCCCTAAGTGACCTATTAAGGAGTAATTTAATTAAACAATAGTGAGGCATAGAGTTTAGCCTACCATTTTTATGCTCATCATAAGTGGAAAACAAAATATTATGAAGAAAATCAAGAATGTTCACCATTCTCCCATGTGATAAATGAGATAAAAGTTTAAAGTGATGAGAGTGCAAAAATTGAGAATCTACCTTAACAGTGATGTATGCCACCGGATGGCTCCATTTTGGTGGAATAATGATCCTCTTAGTTCCTTTCTTGTATATGTCAAGAGGATTATCTGTAGGCTGAGATAATTCATCTCATGCACTTCTTGCATCTTGTTGTGAGAGAATAATTCCCCTTCTTGTGGTAAACTACAAACCTTTGCAATTCGGTCAATGAACACATAAATTACCATGACTTTTATTCTGGCTCTACCACTATGAAATGCCCTCATGAAATCTCCCTAAATATCCTCATCAAATATTGTCATCTTGAAAAATTAATCAAGCCAACCATGTCTACAAAATCTCTGCAAGTGCTAGACGTCTTGCAAAATCAGCTAATGATTTATTGGCTTATGTTGAATTGGATTACCACCCATTTTTCCTCTGCTAAAAACCCCTTTTCCAAGATTTGTGCACAATTGACTTCCTTCCCAACAATGTGTGAGATAAATCACGCAAAATACTTGCAACCTCCAAGCTGCGTCTACCCTTTCCCTCAGTTGAAATTGTTGAACTACATTAAACATGATACAAAGGTAAAAAAAATAGAGTTGCAGAGAACAAGAGTCTAGTATGAAATAATTTTGGCATAAAATTGTGTGAGAAGTGAATTAATATATATTGTAAATCAATCATAACAAAATTGGGGTTATTTCTCATCATATAGTTAAGTTTTTGGATATGAAGAAAAGATGGATGGTTCATACAAACATGACAAGGAATGCAGACAATTGAAAAGATAAATATTGAAGGAGTGACATGAGTTGATACATGCAAAATTAATATAAGAAGTGCAACCAAATATAATGAATGAAATAATTAATAACAATAAAAAGTTAAATGCAAGAATACCTATGAAATTTTATGGTGTGACTTTAATCTTTTGCCTATGTACTCATTGTAAAGAGTGAATTTAAAAAGAAGGCCAAAGTAATGATGAGTTGGAGATTGATGACATGGAAGAGAAAGGAATGAGCCATATGTGTAAAAAGGGTAGGTATAATGAAAAGAGAGAAGGGTTAGAAGTTAACCCCATCTATTATGACAAATGATACAAAAATTTAATTTGGGCCGAGGGCACTAGGATGGATCAACTAAATACTTTGGGCTGTACGAACTACCACTTCTTGCAATTCTTGAAACTATTATAGAAATTCCTCTTCGTTAAATGGATTATGATAAGGCTTTAATCAATGTCTATCAACCAAAAATTTAAAACTAACACTATTAATTGTACTAAGTTGTACAACACCATTCTTAAATACCTTAGCTATCACATAGGAACCTAACCATCTTGTCTACAATTTACCCTCGTTATCTAAGTACCTAGAGTCATACAATAGCACCCAATCTCCAATTATAATTTTTTTTCTTAATATACTTTTCATGCCACTTCACTCTTTGACGTTGAATCATTTTAGTGTAACATAGTGCACTTTTTCTCACTTTATAGAATGCATATAGTTGCACAATTCTCTCCCTTTGTGCTATCGTCAAGTCCATATCTAATTATAAGGCTATTTGTAGAGTCTTATGTTCAAATTTAATAGGTATGGAAAATTTATTTCCATACACCATCTCAAATGGTCTGAATCTTGTGGCATTTTTCCAAGTCATCTTTTAAGCCCAAATAGATTCATGCAACTTTTATACCCCATCCTTCATATGAATGCTCACTATATTTGTGTAATGTCCCCTTTTTGGACATTTCCTCACTCGTTCTGTATTTGATAGATTTTGATAATAATCTGTATATGATATCCCTTAATGATAAAATCCTCTATGTATATATAGTTTTCAATTCTAGGAGTCACGTATTTTAATTAGTTCATCAATATTATTTATATTTTTTTTCTAAATAATCAATAATAGAATTATCATTATTATTTAATTATATAATTTTATTCAATACAGATTAAATGTGTTTTATAATCGTAGTTTATGTATATTGAATAATAGCTATATTTTATAGGGTATATGTTATCATTAAATATGTTATATAATATTGTATGTTATTATAACATATTCAAATATATGTTGTTATAAATATAATACCATATTGTATTATAGTTTATATTAATTCTTTTATCATTAATATATATTATATCGATTAGTCTATTAATCAATTTATTATAATTATCATTAGTTATTAATATCATATATATTCAAATGTGAATATATTATAATATTCTTTGGTTTCATAATGTAATTATAATATTTATTATTATCTATTCATTATTATTCTTAATTATTATCATTGTATAATATGTTATTCAAATATTCATATATCCTTAAATTTGGGCTCATGACAAGTCTGCCCCTCTTGAATTTTCTTGTCCTCAAGCAATAATCATTTTCATATTTGTTTCACCTTATATAACAAAATTGACTACTAGATCCCATTCAAATTTTTACTTATAAGATTACTTCATTCTATTCTATAAAAAGCCACACATGTAGTATGCATTTGAATGCAAAGTATACATACGAATGTATGAAGACACAAAGAAAACACAAAGCATACACATTGATGCATGAAGACATGAAGTAGACATGATGTAGACACATCATACATAACCTTGATTAGATCCTAAAATGCACAATGACTATACTTCTTTGTTAGGCTTATAAACCCTACAACCACAAAATAAGCATCAGTACATGCATATATATAAACTTCAAAGAAATTTGAATGATATTAAGTTAATCCAAGCCAATTCCATGCTAAGCCCAAGAGCGGAACTTTGGCCCCCTTGGCCTCAGTGGTAGGTGTTAGTCATCCACACAAGGTGGTCTACTTAGTGGATTGCTTGTTTGGCTAGAAAGGTTCTTGCAAAAAGGAGTCATTACTATCTTTCCCTTAACTAGCACTACAATAGGGTGTCCTAACAGCTCTCCCTTGATTGCAGACTCCATAGGAAAGTTGATAGGGTGCCCTTACTATCTTCCCCTTAACTAGTACTACAATAGGGTGTTCTCTCCTGATTGTAGACTCCATAGGAAGGATAGATGCCCTTATAGTCTTTCCCTTAACTAGTACTGCAATAAAGTGTCTTAACAAACCTTCCTTAATTGCAAACTCCATAGAAAAGTTAAATATGGCCTTTCCCTTAACTGATACTACAATAAGGTGTCTTAACAGATCTCCCTTAATTGCAAATCCCATAGGAAAGTTAAATATGGCCTTTCCCTTAACGGATACTATAATAAGGTGTCTTAACAGACCTCCCTTAATTGCAGACCCCATAGGAAAGTTAAATATGGCCTTTCCCTTAACTGATACTACAATAAGGTGTCTTAGCAAACCTCCCTTAATTGCAGACCCCATAGGAAAGTTAAATATGGCCTTTCCCTTAACTAATACTACAATAAGGTGTCTTAATAGACCTCCCTTAATTGCAAATCCCATAGGAAAGTTAAATATGGCCTTTCCCTTAACTGATACTACAATAAGGTGTCTTAACAAACCTTCCTTAATTGTAGACCCCATAGGAAAGTTAAATATGGTAGGGTTTCTATACAGTCTTTCCCTTAACTAGCACTACAATAAGGCGTCTTATAGACCTTCCTTGATTGTAGAATCCATAGGAAAGCTACTTGAAATCCCTAAATCATTTCTCATCTTCTTAATTTACATTAATAAGGTATCACTAAATGTCAATCAATTCATAATCCATTTATTAATATCATTACATATTAAGCTATTCAATTTATGATTTTAAATAAAATAGCATTCACATTATTTAATATATAAAATCATATCTATGCATCTCTTTTTAATGGGTTTCACTTCTAACCGTAATCTTTAAAATACATAAATTCAATATGTAATATCAAATATTTCCTCATAATGAGTTATATTTTTCTATCCACAATATATCAAATATATGTTTATATTTATAATCATAATATTAAATCTAAATATATAGTCTTTTAAAAGGATAGAAATTCTATATATATATATATATATATATATATATATATATATATATATATATATATATATATATATATTCATTTTTAAAATAAATAAATAAATTTCAATATGTAACTAATATAATATAAAACGATTTAATTATAAAATAATTAAATACTTTTACCTTACCTTATGAAGTCACTTACCTTGACTCCCTCTTTAATAATGTTAATTGGTTCAGCTCGACCTCCATGGTGGTCTATCCTTCACATTGTATGATGTGGCGGTCTTAATACTGTTGTTCTCCTTCAATATTTTCACATTATTTTCCAAAATGTCATTCTCACTTTGAAGCTTCATTACTTGATTACGGGATTCACTTAGGGGGTTTTTTTTTTTTTTTTCCTAGGCCTACAAGTTGTGTGGTGTGTTCCTCTTCTGTTGATCTTAGTTCTTTCTGTAATTGGTTGATTTGCATTTTTAACTGATCTATAATAATTGTATCCTTGGTAGAGCGGCTTTCAAAAGATTTGATCTTTTCAAGGCTTTCAATCAGATCAGTTTCTGCTCTGATCACTCTTTCCTCAATTCTTGTTCTAAGTCCATTATTTTCTTCTCTATCATGTTATTAATAGTCCATGTCTATAACATTCTTGTTTCTTTTACACCAAGAAGTGTAGATTCTCTTGTTACATTCCCCATTTAATGATTTCCTTCTTGTACTGTTGACGACTTCAATATTGACGATCATCTATTTGTAAATATCAAATTGGTACTGACTACTAATGATCATACTAAGAATTTGGAACAACCTCCATACATAAGACTTCTGATGCGACAAATGGAAAGGGTTTAGATCACCTAAAGCCTCCTCAAAACCTTGTACAAAAATATAACTTATTCTTCGCATGAAGTAATATGGTTCTCCATATAAGACCAGACATGTTTTCCTTATTTGTTGGATAAGAATGGTGGAACAATTCTGACTCTATCCCTCCAAAACAAGCAAATGGTGTTTGGAGTAGCAATGCAATTAGAAGTGCCACAGCGAGTTTTACACTCTCAACAATTATTATTTGGGTGCCGTGTACAAATCAGGAAAAAAATTTGACAAGAAATCTGCTATCATCCATCTCTACAAATCCAATAGATGCAATGAGTGACTTTCAATATGTTTATTGTTACAGCCATGTTATGTTGTCCCGGCATCTGTCGTTGCTTTTGCTAACATTACAGTAGTAAACCAATTCAATTTGACCATAGGCCATGCCAAACCCGGTACTGGAGTCATTGCTGGAATCATCATTGGATCAATTGTTGTTGTTCTGAGAGTTGTTATAATCGATTCCACAGTAAGGAAAAGCAAAGGTCATGGCTTTCTGAATCTCTGGCCCATCTCTCCATTTTATATCAAAATCATGTGTTTCTTTTAATGAACACGATGGCCCAGGTCTCTCTTACTTGGGAATGAAGGAACATTGTGATTCGGCCTCAGATTCACCGTCACGTCTTAGGAGATGAAGAACATTCAGAGCAGTTTGCATGTGAGGAAATGGTCCCCAAGTGCGTAGATAATAATGTTGCCGGTGACGATGACATTCCAAGTTTCACAATAGACAAAAACACAACTTCCTTTGATTGAGAGGCCTCAATAATATTCTACAAGTAGTGTATCTTCTTCATCTTGGCTTCCTAAGCTATTGCAGAGTTTGAAGAATTTATCATTAATTTACCAATCCGAGGCAGAAATCTAATCCCAAATGCTTGGGAATATGGCATTAATCGAATTGCATGACATTGTTGGTGGTTTTCTTGTTGATCCCAAGGTCTGCCTTTTTCTGTATGAGTAAATTTGTCCACAGGATGGCAGGAAGATGGCTCTGATACCATTTCTAATGTCTCCTTTTTGGTCATTTCCTTACTCATTCCGTATTTGATAGATTTTGATAATAATCTGTATATGATATCTCTTAATGATAAAATCCTCTATGCATATATAGTTTTCAATTCTAGGAGTCACGTCTTTTAATTAGTTCATCAATATTATTTATATATTTTCTAAATAATCAATAATAGAATTATCATTATTATTTAATTATATAATTTTATTCAATATAGATTAAATGTGTTTTATAATCGTAGTTTATGTATATTGAATAATAGCTATATTTTATAGGATATATGTTATCATTAAATATGTTATATAATATTGTATGTTATTATAACATATTCAAATATATGTTGTTATAAATATAATACCATATTGTATTATAGTTTATATTAATTCTTTTATTATTAATATGTATTATATTGATTAGTCTATTAATCAATTTATTATAATTATCATTAGTTATTAATATCATATATATTCAAATGTGAATATATTATAATCTTCTTTGGTTTCATAATGTAATTATAATATTTATTATTATCTATTCATTATTATTTTTAATTATTGTCAGTGTATAATATGTTATTCAAATATTCATATATCCTTAAATTTGGGCTCATGACAATTTGTAAGGATTGGTTCAATATCTTAGTTAGTTATCTCTACCCAACCATTGGCTTGAGGATGGTAGGGTGTAGAATTTCTATTCCTTATATTGTATTCATTGACTAAGGCTATGACTAGTGTGGAAGTGAATTGAGCTCCCTGATATGTTACTATTTCCATAGGGAGACCAAACCTGGTAAATATTTATTCATAAAGAAACGTTGTTATCTAGGGCCTAATTAGATTAGGAGGTTAATTTATGCCTACTTCATTTGATGTGGTTTCCCCCTAGAGGATTCTACAAGGTCAAGGGTAGTGTCCCTTGTGGGGCCCTGGGCTAGAGCTCGAGATGCACTTCTTGTTGCGATATAGGGTGGCATTGAGGACAAAAATCCCATGAGGGTTTTTAGGGGTAGTGCCCTCAAAATCTCAACTGACTTTATTATTATAAAAGGTTTTAGCATTTTTTTTTCTATACTTGGCTTATTTTAGCCCTAATTTTGTAAGCAATAAAAAGCTTGTATAAAATGGCTTAGGATTAGGGATCTTAAGATGTATGATGAGACTTTAGCTTCTTGTAGTGATATTGAGATGTACGGGATTATAGATTATGATAAGGTTGTCATCATTGGATAATAAAAATATTAGATTGGTTGTTGGTGGATGTAGTCCAAGGATTAGGTGAACTATGTTAAATCTTTGTGTCTTGTGCTCTCTTCTATGTGGTTTATTATTATACGATATTAGTTATATTTGTATGTAATTGTTATTTATGTCTTTTTAATCCTTAAAAGTGGTATCAAAGCAAGGTTGTTTCAATTATCCTCTGTAGGAAGGTCTCACAGTAGAGTGGGAGCAATGATAGATAAGGGTAAGATGAAGCTTGAGAATTTTAATGGGAAGAACTTCTAGTTATGAAAAATGCAAATGAAGGACTATCTTTATCATAAGTATTTATGATGACCATTACAAGGAAAATCAAAGAAACTGGCTGCTATGAAAGATGAAAACTAGGATATTTTGTATAGAAATGCACTTGGAAGTACTTGATAATGCCTTGCACAATCAATGGAATTTAATATTACAAAAGCAAAGATGACTAAATTAGGAGTTGATGCAAACCCTAGCAAAATTTTATGTAAATCCCTTTGCTTCAAAGAAGGTATTTCTCATGAAGCATTTTTTTAATATGAGGATAACATAAGGTGGATTGATTGCTAATCACTTAAATGAGTTTAATATGGTTACCTGTAAATTATCTTCTACAAACGTTAATTTTGATAAAAAAATTAGGGCTCTCTTGGTTTTGTGTTCTTTTTCTGAAATCTAGATTGGTTTGGTAATGGTTGTGAATAAATTTTTTTTTTTTCTGATCCAATACTATAAAATTTGATGATGTGATTGGTATTGTTTAGAGTCACAAAACTTGTAGGAAAATATTACCTGGATCTACATCATGTAGTGTTTTGAATGCACAAAGAAGAGACAAAATGAGTGAGAGAAGAAATAATTCTAGAAATAATAGGAAATCAAGAGGACAATAAATGGGAGAATGGTGTGAATCTAAAGACTAAGAGATTACTGGTACAGTGGGAAACTAGGGCATAAGAAGAAATATTGGTGGACTCAAAAGAACAATGAAGGAGACAAACAAGAAGGGAACAAGGAGGAAATTTTGGCAAGTAATAAATCTGAAGAGGATTCTTTACTTATTTCCTTAGAAAATGTTGATGATTCATGGGTTTTCAATTTAGGGGCTTCATTTTATGCTACTCCCCATAGAGGTTATTTTCTTGATTATTTCTAATGGGATTTTGGGCTAGTTTATTTTGGGAGATAATGAACCTTGTAAAATTATTGGAAAGGGGAAAATTAAGATCAAGTTGCAGAATGGGAATCATTGGCCACTGTAAGAGGTAAGACATGTTGCAGGGTTGAGTAGGAATTTAGTTTCAGTAGGACAAATGGGCGATGATGGTTGCACAATTACTTTTAATGATAAAAAAAATGGAAGGCTTCAAAAGGTTCCTTAATAATATAAAAATAAGTGAAACTATGCACCTTATATCTCCATTCATGTCATGTTATTCCTTCTACTTTACTTGTTTCAGAGAAAAATGAATGTTCAAAAACATTTTCTACAGTTGAGCAAGGAGAACAAATAAATGTTGTAGATTCTAAAAGAATACTATGGCACACCATACTTGGGCACATGAGTGAGAAAGGTATGAAATTAATTCATTCAAAGAAATTTTTATCATGTTTGAAGTGTGTCAATATAGATTTCTGTGAAAGTTGTGTATGGAAAACAAAAGAGTGAGTTTTGTGAAGATTGGGAAGGGCAAGGAAATGAAAAATTAGAGCTTGTGCCTACTATGTGGACAAATTCAGGTATCTTCCCTTGGTGGCTCTCATTATTTTGTTACATTTATTGATGATGCAACTAGAAAAGTATGGGTTTATTTCCTTAGACATAAATTTGATGTATTTGTAACTATTAAAAAATGAAAATGCTAGGTTGAGAATTTGATTGGTCAAAGATTAAAAAGTCTCAGATTTGATAATGGTGGTGAGTATTACAATAATAAATATGAATATTATTGTTCGACTAATGATATTCATAGACAGAAAATTGTTCCAAGGACTTCAAAAGAAAATGGAGTGGTTGAACGCATGAACATGACAATAATGGAGCATGCAAGGAGCATACAGTTGCATGCTAGGTTTTTATTAAACATAGGGAAAAGGCTATCAACATTGTTGTATATCTAATCAATAGAGGTCACTCTACTCCTTTGGATTGTGGTAATCCATAGGAAGTATGGACTCGTAAGAAGGTGATTTATTATTTTCTCACAACCTTTGGTTGTAAAGCATTTTCACATATAGATTCTAAAAATAGAACCAAGCTGGAAGATAAGTCAAAGAATTTTTTTTTTTGGATATAGCATTGATGAATTTGGTTATAGGCTTTGGAATTTTGCAAATCATTAAATTGTAAGAAACAGGGATGTCATAGTTAATAAGAAAGTGTTGTAAAAATATCTGTTGCAACAATATGAGAAGAAAGAAAATGATTATCTAGTACTCAATGATACTCTGAAAGATGATGTTCCAATAGTCCTTCACGCTCTGCAAAAATTGCAACAATAGACACCACACACCCTAGTAAATGTTAGATGGTCAACAAGGCTAAGTGGACCTCTAGAAATATTTTCCCCCCTCTTTGTATTCTATTTTATTAACAAATGGTGGCGAGCTTGAATGTTATAATGAAGTCGTGTAGGTGCATACAAATATTCAATGGGAGTCTATAATGATAGAAGAGACATACTGCTTGCTGAAACATCAAACTTGGGATTTATGTAAGTTGCTTGCAGGTAAAAGAGCTTTACAAAGTAAATGGGTTTACACGTTGAAAGAAGAGGATGGAGGTAAAAAATATATTTAAAGTTAGGTTAGTTATAAGTGTTGTGGCTACTAAGGATTTACATTTGAAGTTGTTTGATGTTAAAGTAACTTTTCTTCATGGTGATTTGGATGAAGAAATATAAATGGAAACCCCATAGGGATTTTAAGTCAAAGGCAATGAGAATTTGTGTGCAAATTGAAGAAAATTTTATATGGATTGAAGCAAGCACCTTAGAAATGGTATCTTAAATTGGATAGTTTTATGCATGAGCATGGATTCACTAGGTGTCATTCAAATCATTGTGTTTATTTTAGGATGTTGGATGATGAAAAATACATTATTTTATGTATATATGTTGATAATATGCTTGTAGATAGGTCTAACATGGATCACATTAAGGGTTTAAAACAATAGTAAGCACATTCATTTTCTATAAAGGATATTGGGGCAACAAAACAAATCCTTGGTATAAAATTTTTTAGAGATGGAAAGAACATAACATTTGTAAGGAAACTTAGGTGTGAAAATAGCTTCCTACACTAATCCCTTAAGGGAAGTATTGTACAACTTCCTATTAAATCCTTTCAATTTCAGATTCAATATTATGTAAACAATAATATTGCAGTCAACTATGAATATAGAAAAAAGATAGAGAAAGAAAACACACAAACACAAAAATATGCCAGTGGAGAAGAACCTTTCGATAAAACAACTCCACCCCTCCAAAACTTGCACAATGTATTATCTTCAACACAAAGGTTACAACACACTTTTAATGTAAGTTCTTTCAAGATACAAAAGAAAAATTCAATAGTAACCAAAAATACATTTTCACTTTCACCTGCACAATGTATTATCTTCAACACAAAGGTTACAACACACTTGCAATGTGAGTTATTTTAAGACACGAAAGACAAATCCAGTAGTTACCAACAATACACTTTTTCACTCTCACTATCTGCAACCCTACAAAATGCTTATATTATGCACTTTCCATTATTAGGTCAACTTCCAAAGAACAACTGTATAAGGGTTTTACCATTCTCTGAAAAAGTAGGAACCCAAAAAAAATTTCGGTCGTTGCCCTAAACTCCGTGCGCTAGATGGAGACTTGTGTGTACAATACTCAATAATTAATTGCCACATGTCTTTAATTTCACCCATCATCATATCTTCCAAATATAGATCTTACATGTCATAGGAATCTGTCATAACCATTTCAGTCATGATCTTCTTACACACAATTCAAGATGTCAACACATGCAAGTGGAGTGACACATCAACATGCCAACTAGATATGTACACTCACACTTAATTACATTATTTGCAAAAAATACAATTACAAAACAAATAATAAGAGTAGGAATTGTCCAAGGTTGAGAAACCATATTCCTAACAAATTTGACATTATCTTAGGTTGATTATGTTAAGAAGGTGTTGCAACATTTCTCTATGGCGAACACCAAATCTTCCATCACACCTTTGCCCAATCATTTAAAATTGACAAAGGAGATGTGTCCAAAGACACAAGAAGAGGAGGATATGATATCTAAGGTACCTTATGCTTCAACTATAGGGAGCTTAATGTATGCCATGGTATGTATTAGGCCAGACCTTACAAATGCATTGGGATTTGTTAGCAATTATATGTGTCATCCTAGAACCGAGAATTGGAATGTAATCAAATGAATTCTCATACATTTGAGAGGAATATCTAGTAAATCCTCATATATTTCAGAGGAATATCCAATAAATTTTTACATTTGGTGGCTCTACTACTGATTTATAAGGCTACATTGACTTGGATTTGGTAGGGGATCTAGATACAAGGTGGAGAACTATAGGATATATATTTACTATTGGTGGGACAATAGTGAGTTGGATTTCTTTTTTACAGAAAGTAAATGCTTTATCCCCTACACAAGCAGAGTATGTTAATGCTATAGAGATAGATAAGGAGATGATATGACTTTAATTATTCATGGAAGAGATGGGGTACTCATAGATGAACAATTATTTATTTATAGATGGATATAGTGCCATTCATCTTGCAAATAATTCTTCTCTATATTTAGATAAAACACATATAGTTGTAGTAATATTTCATTCGAGCAATTTTGAATGAAGGGCAATTAAAGCTGGAAAATATATGTATAGATGATAATCTAACATATATGTTTACAAAGGAAGTGAAAAGGGAGAAGTCAAACTCCTCTTTAGATTCAATTGGTCTTCTAGAGTGAGTAGAATAAAAGAACAATAGAGTCTAGGGTGGTGTTACATTCTAGTAGGAGCTATAGGTAATTTGATCAGTCTCCAAGTAGAATATTATTGTTGTGGAGTCTAATCAGTCTCCAAATGGCAGATTTTTGTTATGTGGAGCCTAACTAGATTTAGAGGTTAGTTTCTTCCTACTTTATCTACTTTGTTTCCTTCAATATTATTCTATGGGTTTTGGGGGTAGTGCCCCTAAGATGGAGTCAAGAGGAAACATCTCTTGTGGGGCCCTAGGGTAGAGCCCCAAGCATGCTCCCTATCATGGTACAAATTGGAGTCAAGGGGAAATGCCCCCACAGGAGCTCAACTGAATTTATTATTGTAAAGGCATCAACTTATATTTTTCTATTGGCTGACTTATTCTAGCCCTAATTTTGTAAGAGGAAAAAAGATTGTATAAAATGGCTTAGGTTTAGGGATCTTAATATGTATGATGATATTGTAGCTTCTTTATTGAGTTGTAAGGGAGTATAGATTTTAATTAGGTTGTAATCACTAGATAATAAGAATATTGGGTTCACTTTGGTGGATGTAGCCTAGGGATTGGGTAAGCCATGTTAAATCTTTGTGTCTTGTAATTTCTTTTGTATGGTTTATTATTTTATGATATTGGTTATATTTGTATGAATTTTTTTTTTTTTTTGTCTTCAATCCTAACAATAATTTCTACTACTTTGTTATCCCTAACATGTTTCATGGCTCTTTCTTCTACCCATTTTGTATCATAATTAGTACAAATAAGTATGTAGGACTTACCATTTGATGAAGGATCAATAGGACCAACAAAGTAAAGACCCCACTTGTCAAAAGGTGTAACAAAATTTTTTGGGAAAAGGGCATCTCATTAGATTTGGTAGGTCAGCCATCCTTTTTCACCTATCAAAATGCCTAACATATTTTGTTGCATCTTTGTTTGATGTTGGTCGATAGTAGCTAGCATTCAACATCTTAATTGTTGTATCCTTGTCTTAAAATTTCCACTACAAGGTTCATCATGACATGCATGAAAGATATCATAAGTTTCTTCTTCCCTCACACATCTCTGTATGACTTGAGCTAGTCTAGTATAGAACATATAATCTGCAATCCATAAAAAATGAAAACTCTTTTGACCAAAAATCTCTTCTCTTTAGGCAAGAAGTGAGGAGGAGTCCCTCCTTCAACCAAGTAATTATAAATATCTTCATACCATGGTTGTAAGGCCTTTATAGAAAATAAGTGTTCATTAGGAAAAGCACCCTCAATGGCTACAAGATTACCTCACCTTTGAATTCTCACTACAACAATTGGGGTCAAATTGTGATGACGATTTGTGACGGTGGGTAATTTGTGGTCATTTTCATGGTTTTTTTTGCAATTGTCCTCGACACCATCATAATATCAAAGTTGGCATTGTAATTGTGATTCCCTCATGAGCATATAACAAAAAAAAGAAACACAACAATCGTTTTCCATTTATTTTTATTTTGGAGAGAGATGCACATGAAAGAGGTGGAGAGCTATGAACCTTAATGTGGCACCCTTGTGATCGGTGCATTTGGTTGTTTTGCCCTTGTAATCTCTGCATTTTGTTGTCATGCCCTTGCTTTTTAATTTCATTATTGTGTCGAACCCTTGCTCTGTGATTTCATTGTTGTGTTGTGCCCTTGTGATCTATGTGCCCCAACTCTACAATTTTCTTCAAGGTGAGAAGGGGTTCATATGTAAACATTTTTTTAATTTTCCTTGTAAACATGACCTTTTTAGATATTCAAAGAGATCTTTTTCAAGGTTCTGATTACATATATGATCCAACTGCATACATATTCCATAATCTAAATAATAAAACAATAAAACTCACTCAACCCATGCTAAGTGACTTACCTCAAGATCCTGCACAAAAATAATGTAGACCATGAAAAATGGGCTAAGTTCACAAAAAAATTTACGAAAAAATATCATATTAGATATTTTTAGAAAGAAACAAGCCATAACCAGTTAAGTGGGTCTAGTTGCTAATTATTTGGGTTGATATATACGTATATTTAACTGGGTTAGTTGATATATATGTATATTTAATTGGGTTATGGCATCTACAAGGGTATGAGCCTCATGATTATGGATATGTGTTTGGTGCATTTCTTTCTTGCGATATATCTTTGATTTTTTTTGTTGTGCCATTTCTTTGAATTTGGTTGCCATGCCCTTTTGATCTCTATGTTTCATTGTTGTGCCCTTGCTCTATGATTTTGGTCCCATACCCTTTCTCTGTGATTTTGTTGCCATGTCGTGCCCTTGCTCTGTGATTTTGTTGCCATTTTGTGCCCTTGCTATGCGATTTTGTTTCCATGCCCTAGCTCTATGATTTTCTTCAAGGGTATGTAAATGTTGGTTTCTTTTCTTTCTAAATAGGTATCTCTTTATATCTCCTTTTGAACATGTATATTTAGAGATCTTTTTTAAGGTGCTTATTACATATTAGCTACAAAACAAAAAATTTGATCCAACTACATACATATTCTAGAATCCAAAAAAAAAAACTCACTCAACCCATGCTAAGTGACTTACCTCAAGATCCTCTATAAAAATATGTAGACTAGGAAAAATGGGTAGAGTTCGCAATTTTTTTCTACAAAAATATATCATAGCAGATATTTTTAGAAAGAAACTAGCCATAACTAGTTAAATAGATCTAGTTGTTGATTAGCTGGGTTGATTACAAATTCCTTTAGGACTATCATCAGATTACATACAATAAAATGAACAATCAACTATTCCCAGCTAACAGGATCAAATACAATTTTCCAAGGTGATAAAATTTCATATGCAAGGAATTGAAGAATAATTTTAGTGAAGAGTTGAGTGTAAGGAGTTGAAGAAGCAATATTTTCTTCAATGTAAATGTCATAATCATGAGGCTCATTCCCTTGCAGAATCCTTTGCCACAATGACATTACCTCTAAACCTTGCAAAGGATGTTGAAGTGGTTCCCAACCTCGAAACACTCTTATAAGCATTTGATACTTGGGATCATCATAGGGAGATTGTGCCAATACTTGAAACACTCTTATAAGTATTTGATATTTGGACTATAAATTCTCAAAGACACTTTCAAGTGATCCCAATGTCATAGTACCTACTGCAACACTTTCTTGGACTCTATCTAGTGGCTCCCATAATATCCTCTATGTTGTTTAGCTATTGTCTCTACCATGTAGTCTCTTTCTAAAGCCACTCCTCCTTCTCTTTCTAAAGCCGCTCCTTCTCCTTTTCACTCGTGCATTAAATTTTAATTAACAAACTTCTAAATATCTACCTCTACCTTATCTAAAATAAACTTTACAGCGTGTTGTAACTCTAGCATAGCTATTTGATCATCAATAGCTTTCATTTTAGCATTCAATTTTTCAAGATTGGTCAACACCCTCGCTTGTGGACCTCTCATGTCAAGCACTTTTTGTACTATTTCAACACCGTGTTCAAGCTAACAGTTCTTTAGATGCATTTTCTCATAAAACATTAATTTTGTTGAAAAATTGTAAACTCTTAGAAAGTGCATTGTTGTTTTCATGTATGTATATTTATGTATGTATTATACAGAGAGATCTTGTGGATTGTGGATTATGGATTATAAAAAGAAAAGAAAAGAAAAAATGACATTAATCATTCCCCTTTTTTTTTTTATTGATTGTGGAGAGCTACATGTGAAAGAGGGTGGAAAGCTTTGGACGAGGGTGGAGAGCTTTGAACATTGGTGGACATCAGTGGAGATCTAGGATATTGTTGTCATTCCCTTATGATCTTCGTGCCTTTGCTTCACAGTTTTCTTTAAGGGGAGAATAGGTACCTAAGTAAATGTTCTTTTCTTTTCTTTCAAAACATGTATCTCTTGTTCATATTTAATAGCTTGGTTAGATTCAAGGATAACTGATTATGATGATTGTATGCATATGTGCATGTATGTATGTCAATCAGTTCACTGAGTGAACTGCTTTACATGCATATATACACACTTGCATAGTACTTTTTCTAAATTAAATTAATCATTCAAGTCTTGGATTCACACATGTAATTATCCTTGCATTCACTCTATAGTTAAGCGTGCTCAGGTTGGAGTAGTACTAGGATGGGTGACCTCCCGGGAAGTGTCAGTGCTTCACCCCTGTGAGCATAACCTAGATCCAATGAGCGCTAAGTGTTCCATTTATTTTCATGAGAGATGGATTCATGTTGAATCACTACTCATGAAACATGGGTCAATGAGTTTGACTCAAAATCACACAGTTAAATCCTGATAGCAATATCACAATTTGACTCAATGTGGAAATTATCTCCTACTTATCAATTGATGAGCTTAAGGGCCTTTCTAATGAATGGTTCATAAAACACAACACTTGGTGAAGGTTTTGCAAATGTGGTTGCAAGCTTTGGGTTTAACCATGGAGGAAACTCTGTAGTTAAGGGTGCTTAGGTTGGATTAGTATTGGGATGGGTGACCTCCCAGGAAGTGTCGGTGCTTCGCCCCTGTGAGCATCACCTAGATCCAATGAGTGCTAAGTGTTCCATTTATTCTCATGAGAGATGGATTCATGTTGAATCACTACTCATGAAACATGGGTCAATGAGTTTGACTCAAAATCACACAGTTAAATCCTGATAGCAATATCACAATTTGACTCGCTGTGGAAATTATCTCCTACTTATCAATTGATGAGCTTAAGGGGCTTTCTAATGAATGGTTCATAAAGCACAACACTTGGTGAAGGTTTTGCAAATGGGGTTGCAAGCTTTGGGTTTAACCATGGAGGAAACTTTGTAGTTAAGCGCGCTCAGGCTGAAGTAGTACTGGGATGGGTGACCTCCCAAGAAGTGCCGACGCTTCACCCCTGTGAGAATCACCTAAATCCAATGAGTGCTAAGTGTTCCATTTATTCTCATGAGAGATGGATTCATGTTGAATCACTACTCATAAACATGGGTCAATGAGTTTGACTCAAAATCACACAATTAAATCTTGATAGCACTATCACAATTTGACTCACTGTGGAAATTATCTCCTACTTATCAATTGATGAGCTTAAGGGGCTTTCTAATGAATGGTTCATAAAGCACAACACTTGGTGAAGGGGTTGAAAGCTTTGGGTTTAACCATGGAGGAAACTTTGTAGTTAAGCGCGCTCAGGCTGGAGTAGTATTGGGATGGGTGACCTCCCGGGAAGTCCCGGTGCTTCACCCCTATGAGCATCACCTAGATCCAATGAGTGTTAAGCGTTCCATTTATTCACATGAGAGATGGATTCATGTTGAATCACTACTCATGAAACATGGGTCAATGAGTTTGACTCAAAATCACACAGTAAAATCTTGATAGCAATATCACAATTTGACTCGCTGTGGAAATTATCTCCTAATTATCAATTGATGAGCTTAAGGGGCTTTCTAATGAATGGTTCATAAAGCACAACACTTGGTGAAGGTTTTGCAAATGGGGTTGCAAGCTTTGGGTTTAACCATGGAGGAAACTCTGTAGTTAAGCGTGCTCAGGCTGGAGTAGTACTGGGATGGGTGACTTCTTGGGAAGTCCCGGTGCTTCGCCCCTATGAGCATCACCTAGATCCAATGAGTGCTAAGTGTTCCATTTATTCTCATGAGAGATTGATTCATGTTGAATCACTAGTCATGAAACATGGGTCAATGAGTTTGACTCAAAATCACACAGTTAAATCCTGATAGCAATATCACAATTTGACTCGCTGTGGAAATTATCTCCTACTTATCAATTGATGAGCTTAAGGGGCTTTCTAATGAATGGTTCATAAAGCACAACACTTCCATTTGCAAGCTTTGGGTTTAACCATGGAGGAAACTCTGTAGTTAAGCGCGCTCAAGCTGGAGTAGTACTGGGATGGGTGACCTCCCGGGAAGTCCCGGTGCTTCACCCCTGTGAGCATCACCTAAATCCAATGAGTGCTAAGAGTTCCATTTATTCTCATGAGAGATGGATTCATGTTGAATCACTACTCATGAAACATGGTTCAATGAGTTTGACTCAAAATCACACAGTTAAATCCTGATAGCAATATCACAATTTGACTCACTGTGGAAATTATCTCCTACTTATCAATTGATGAGATTAAAGGGATTTCTAATGAATAGTTCATAAAGCACAACACTTGGTGAGCTTTTGGTTTAACCATGGAGGAAACTCTATAGTTAAGCGCGCTTAGGCTAGAGTAGTACTCGGATGGGTGACCTCCCGAGAAGTCTCGGTGCTTCACCCCTATGAGCATCACCTAGATCCAATGAGTACTAAGTGTTCCATTTATTCTCATGAGAGATGGATTCATGTTGAATCACTACTCATTAAACATGGATCAATGAGTTTGACTCAAAATCACACAGTTAAATCTTGATAGCAATATCACAATTTGACTCGCTATGGAAATTATCTCCTACTTATCAATTGATGAGCTTAAGGGGCTTTCTAATGAATAGTTCATAAAGCACAACAATTGGTGAAGGTTTTGCAAATGGGGTTGCAAGCTTTGGGTTTAACCATGGAGGAAACTCTATAGTTAAGTGCGCTCAGGCTGGAGTAGTACTGGGATGGGTGACCTCCTGGGAAGTCTCGGTGCTTCGCCCCTGTGAGCATCACCTAGATCTAATGAGTGCTAAGTGTTCCATTTATTCTCATGAGAGATGGATTCATGTTGAATCACTACTCATGAAACATGGGTCAATGAGTTTGACTCAAAATCACACAGTTAAATCCTAATAGCAATATCGCAATACTTGATTTCCATTATTTGCACTCTTTGAATCAAAGGTATATAACTTTATCACTTGTAACTTTAATTTTCAAATAGAACAAATCACAATAGTTTCTTATAATTATATGGTTCTCTTTGTAAGTTTATAAAAGTGAAGCTTAAAAATTAATTGCATTTATGTACATGTTTTTCAAGTTTAATATTTCTCTTTTTCTTGACTCACATTCCAAGAATAATTTTTCAAAACACATACTGACCAATTGGAGATTGAGCCAAAAAAATTTAAGAAGGATTGTGCCAAAAGAGCTAAAAAATATGATTGTGCACGATAATCATCTTTTTATGATAATCATCTTTTTACGTTCTTTTTGGCAAAATTGTTCTTACATTTTATAATTTTTGGTGAGAACAAAATTCCAAACTAATCAGGTAGGTGATACAAGTTGTGTGTTGTGATAAGACCCATTTCTTTATTTAATAGAAGTCCTAGAATATGTTTGAGTTGATTTTTATTTGGTTTTGGCTAATACAAACTTTTATTTCAAATCTATGTTTTTTTCCAAATGCCATGATTTCTAATGAGAAAATCTAGCTAAAATATCATATAGAAATCCCATAATATATCTAATTTTGTTAAGGAAAAATTTGTCCAGCTTTTTAAAGAGTATATGTATTTAATGATTGCTTTATTTTGCAATGGGATTTGAAATATGTTTACTTGTCTGTGCCTCTTAATTATAACTATGTTTTCTACGTGCTCAAGAAATATGAGTTTTTGAAATTCCAATTTGACTTCAATTAGATTTATGAAAATTAGCTAAGAAAAGGTATTAACAATGTAGGAACATGTTGGGAAACTTAGTGGACTATATTATTATTTGTTCTATGTTTTCTAGTAAATCTAACAAGAGTGTGTGGATCTAGAAGACTTGGTATTTTATGCCTATCTTATTAAAGGTTTAAAAAAATTGCAGATAAATAACTTGATTTAAATTTCATGGATTTTAAATTGTATTGGCACACTCTCCCTACAAGGATCCCAAGTATCTACTGTTACTATTAATTTGGTCTAGTTTCTAATTAGCTAGGTTGATTACAAATTCCTATAGAACTATCATTAGATTAGGTACAATAAAATGAACAATCAACTATTCCTAGCTAACAAGATCAAATACAATTGTCCAAGGTGATAAAATTGCATATGTAGATGAATCACTTGAATGCTAGGCATGAAGCACATTCCCCAATTTATAACAAATGGTTGGATATAAAGGATCCATATGTTGGCCCAATAATGGAAGCCAATGATGTAACCATGCATGTATTGGCCCACTCTCCCTGTGAGGATCCCAAGTATCTAATGTCATTGTTAACTTGGGCATCACTATATGATCTAGAATGTAATGAAGTACTAAAGCTAGTACTAACTTCTCCCATGTCTCTAGAAAATGTAGCATAGGTTCAGGGTCCCTTGGCTCCCATGAATTTGTAGTAGCTATTCTCACTACTAGAAGAATAACTTCAGTTAAGAGTAAGGAATTGAAGAAGAAAGTTCTGCTTCTATGCAAATGCCATAATCATGAGGTTTATTCCCTTACAGAAGCCATAACCTAGTTAAACATACATATATATACAAGCCATAACCCAGTTAAATGGGTCTAGTTTCTAGTTACCTGGGTTGATTAGAAATTCTTATAGAATTATCATCAAATTAGGTGCAATAAAAGGAACAATCAACATTATTTTTTGTGCAAGATCTCAAGCTAAGTCACTTAGCATAGGTTGAGTGTGTTTTATTGTTTAATTATTTGGACTCTGGAATATTTATGCAGTTTTGATCTCTACATCTTGTTGTTGTGACCTTCTGATCTTTGCATCTCATTCATTTTATTGTACCTAATATGATGATAGTTCTATGGGAATTTTCTGTCATGCCCTTGTGATCTCTACATCCCAAGTATCTACTACTATTGTTAATTTGGGCATCACTACATGATCCAAAATGTTATGAAGTACTAAAGCCAGTAGTAACTTCTCCCATGTCTCTAGAAAATGTAGCATAGGTTTAGGGTCCATTGTCTCCCAAGAATTTGCAGTAGCTATTCTCACTGCTAGAAGAATAACTTCAGTGAAGAGTTGAGCGTAAGGAGTTGAAGAAGCAAGTTTTGCTTCTGTGTAAAAGCTATAATCATAACGCTCATTCCCTTATAGAAGCCATAACCTAATTATATATATATATATATATATATATATATATATATATATCAACCTAGCTAATCAACAACTAGACCCATTTAACTGCGTTATGACTTGTTTCTTTCTAAAAATATCTGTTATGATATGTTTTTGCAAAATTTCTTGTGCACTCTGTTGATTTTTCCTAGTTTGCATTATTTTGTGGAGGATCTTGAGATAAGTCACTTAGCACCTTAAAAAGATCTCTCAATATATATGTATATGTATGTATGTATGTATGTATGTATGTATGTATGCATGCATGTATGTATTTATGTATGTATATATGCATGTATATATGTATGTCTGTATGTATGGATGTATGTGCCCTTGTGATCACAGTATATGTATGTATGTATATACACATATATACATTTTTACATATATATATATATATATATATATATATATATATATATATATATATATATATATATATATATATATATATATATCTGTGTGTGTGTGTATGTGTGTGTGTGTGTGTGTGTGTGTGTGTGTGTGTGTGTGTGTGTAAATAGAGAGATCTTGGCACAATAAAAAAATAGTAAAAATCACTCAATAGGTAGCATGGCCATAGATGCAATGACAATGCCTATTGGTAAGTATATTCCTCTTTCTCTCTCTCATTTTTCATGTGTTTATTTCACTTTAACTATTATTTTTTAGGAGGCATTTTCTAATATTAGATTCATTTTATGCATGAGGTGATGAGGACATTCCTAGATGTACTCATGTGATAAATTTCTTCTAGGCAATGAAGATGGACTTCCCCTGAGAGTAGAAGGAGGTCATGAGGACATCCCAGGTACTTTAAAGATTGATCCTTTCTTAAAGATTTTAGATGTTAATTGATATTTTAGATGTTAATGGGGAATTTAGGGTGGGAGGAGGGGGGTGCAAATGAGCTTCCACCTTTACATGGTTGACCCTAATTAGTAGAGAATATTAAACTATTCTCAATACCAAGTGAAGTTCAACAATAACCTATGATTGTATGACAACTAATTGTGTGAATCTCTTGGTTTCAAGTAATGTAGAAGGATGTCATAGTTCAATATGCAATGTCAATTTATATGCATACGACATTAGCTAGAGCTAAAAATTACAACAGGTTTGCATTTTTGTAGAGGTCTTTAAGTAGGTATTTTAAGTTATAGACCATCACAAACATTTTAAAAACTTAATAGACCTATCAAATAAATGTAATCTTGTTGTGTTTTATTAGCTCTACCTGTTGTCCATCCATTTGAATGCAAATGCACATGCATTCTTGATTCAAAGTGGCAAAATCTTATTTTGGATGCAACATAAAAATGACATACACCAGAAGATGGGAAAATGATGTCACTTTTGCAAGTTTTGAACCTTTTTTTGTACTTTTAACATTGATCATTTCTTAAAATTTTTAGATATTAATGAGGAATTTAGATATTGGCAGGGCGGGTGGTACCAAATGAGCTTTCACCTTCATGTGGTTTTCCTTAATTGCTAGAGAATATTAAACTATTCTCGAAACCAAGTGAAGCTCAATATTAACCTATGGTTGCATCATAGCCACTCAACGTTTGTTGCCATTTTTTTATTAATACAACATGATGTCATAATTATGATGGTTGGTTGTTGATCCCACAATATTTCTGCCACATGCCCATCCTAATTATGATGGAGGTTTCTGATGGCTTACCATGGGAGCCATAGCATTTCTGTCGCATAGACATCACAATTGCGATGGTGTCTTCGACATATTTCTATTGAAATTCTTACAGTGAACATGCATGGTTTGCTAGAATAGTTGCCCAATTTACGACACCTATAGTCATTGCAATTGCAATAGTAACCCTTGCCATCACAACCTGTGAGAAAAAAATACTAATGTTCATCTGACAAGAGCTAATTTTGATAGATTTTAGTTGGGCAATGGGTTATTGTCATAATTACGATGGCCTGATATCATAATTTGGGCCCAAATGTAGTAGTGTCTTAAAAGAAAATCTACAACTACATTGGCCTTACTAGGTTTATCAACTATTGCTATTTCAAATTCCTGCATTAAAAACAACCATTGTGCTAATTTTCTTGTGATTAAGATTTTATTCATCACATACCAAATGTCTGCATATAGTATGAACAAAAATAAGATACCTAGTAATATAGTATCTAAACTTATTAAGTGCATTAATGACTATCAACATCTCCTTTTTTGTGATAGTATAATTCAATTATACTCCTTGTAGGTTTTTACTCATTATAGATAGAATGTTTAGTCAAACCACTCTTCTATCCCAAAATAGCTCTACCAACATAATTATTGGCAGTTTGGCTAGGTTAGAAAGTACGAGGTTGTTATTTATGGAAGCATATACTTTGTATAAAGTGAGCAGAGTATGGAGATATAGTTTTGTTAGCTAGACTTAGGAAATTGTCTGAGTATCATAGAGGTTAACTGGTAGTACAGTAAGAGATTTTTCCTATGCAGTTCATAGAGGAAATGTTAGTACATGCACACTTGACAAAAAATAGAATAAAGTATGAGGATTCCACATCTGAGAGCACAAAATTGTATGACCATTACATATAAATTTATTATAGTTTTTTCCATTTTTAGTAATGAGGTGATTGATCAAGATAAAGATAAGGTATTGAGTGTTTTATGTTAAGGAATTTTTTTTTTGAAAAATAATTACTTGACTATTTAGGGACAACATCCTAGATGTTAACCCTAAGTAGGAAATGTATAGTTTTGCAAAGGAAAGAATTTTTTAGAAGGTTTTTTTGGGAGAAGTGATTATGTAACATTGTAATGTAATGTTATGATGTTCATATGTACATTTGTGTGATGCAAACTATGATATATGAGTAGTATAGTACAGATGTATGATCAATTTTGTGAAGAGCAGAAAAGGAAAATCAAATATTGGAGATATAAGCAAGAGTAAGAGGTTTTATACTCATCTCTTATATTGAAGAATATCATTGTATATTGCATGTTTTGGTAGTGGGCTCATCTTGAATACATTTCTATAATTATATTAGTGACTCCTAATAGGGTTGAGGGGTCTAACAAGGCCTAGTCCTCTAACAAGGATCGAGACACTATATGGATGTCACAGAAGCCTGACAAGGTCAATATCTTTCACAAGATACTTTTGATTAGTGGGTCATTTTGTGTGTACCATCTCCACTCGGGTTTTTTCTTGGCTAAGGTTTCCATAGTTATTAAAATTTGGTGTTATGTGTTGCATTACTTTATGGTTGTGTTTTCTATTCAACTTAATTAGTTTACTTTTATATGCAAGTTATAAGATTTTTAATGATATCCATAATTGGGAAATTTTTTGTGATATACTACACATTTCTAACAATTGGTGTTAGAGAAAAGTTACTTAGAGAAGGTGTAGAAACTTGAGTAAGATCTCAATGGATATGGATCAATTACTGAAGAACCTATAATAAGATCTTAAACAACTCGATGTACTTACATAAGAGATAGATACTTGGAAAGACAAGTATGAATATCCTAAGGAATACATTGAGAAGCTGAAGGACAAGATTGAACACATCAGATGTAAGAAAGAGTCTAAAGATTAGACCGAGGACTGCAATGAAGTTTCAAGGATTAAAAATTAAAATGAGATCTTAAAGAATGATCTAGAGATTACAAATATAAAGTTGAGATTGAAGAATGACAACAAGAAGATTGAATCAGATTTGAGATCTGATAATGCAAACTTGAGATCTAAACTTGCAAAGATGACATCTAAAATTAGTCTTCAAGGTTACAATATGTAGAACTAGAGAAGCATAATGCAATTGTGAAAGAAGAGATAACAAAGTCTAAGAAACATCTAGAGAAGTTGTATTCCAACATAAAAAAACTTGATGAACAGATCTATATGAAATAACCTTCTTATGATAAGACTGTTCTTGGACACTTTGAAGGAAAAACATTGAAGAAAAATGAGGTTACATAGGAATCAAATATCATACTTCAACAACTTGACAAAGAAAAAGAAGATCTAAACAAGGTTGAGTCAAATCAATTTGAAGAAGTACCTAAGCAACCTAAACAAGATGAATCACCTAAATAAGCAAGGAATCAATTTAGAGGAAGATGTTATGCATGTAATGAATTCTATCGCATGAAGAAGGATTGTATAGGTAAGTCTTTTAAACCCCTTTCTATTTATTTTTATTATTGTCACAGTTTTGGTCATAGAGCTATTGAATGTAAGAAACCTATATTCAATAATGATAATAGTATAATATTTAGAGGTACTAACCCTGCAACAAGTGGATTTCTTGGAGGAACCAATATTAGAAGGAATGAAATTATGTGTTATAAGTGCAACAACTTTGGGCATATAGCTAGAGATTGTAGAGAATAGATCAATCAATCAAGACCTAGATATGGAAACAATGTTATAGTTTGTTATATTTGTAACAACTTGGGTCATACACCAAGATTTTGTAGGATGAACAATATAAGAATTCCTAACAACATAAGGAACAACATGAGAAATCCTAATCCTAGAAGGAATATGAACAATAATAGAAGGAATTAGAATAACAAAGAAAATGTGAAAGATCTTGTAGGAAATCTTAATAAATCATTTATTAAAGGTAAGGATCCAACAAGTTTACAGGTAGTATTGGTAACTCAATCAAGTGAAGCACTTGAAAAATAGATTGAAGTCACTCATAGTCACCAACCATTCACAATCTAATTGAGTGGTTCATTTTATCAATTATTACAATAAAATTAGCATTAGAACAATGTAGAAACTCTTACAAATAGAATTAAGACTTGCAAAGTTAATATGAGGCTGACAAAGATGTAAGAAAGCTATGACTAAGTGTGAATGAAATTTTGAGTTTATATGTGAGTGCATTAAGTAAAAGAAGTTCACTGGTAAACATAAACAACTTTTTGTTGCTTGTGTACTTGTGCAATTATTGCACTAGGTAAATAAAAGTCCTTTAAGGATCAAATTTGGATTTTTGAGTACCAATTAATAATGTGTAAAGTTAAGGAATGAACTAAGAGTTAATTTAAGGTTGTCAAGGTGAATTTGAAGTGTGTGAAAAAAAAAACCCCATTTTCATGATATTTGAGGTATTTTATGATATTATGAAGGCTAAATTGTGGAATTGTGCTCAATATCCCATTTAATTTAGATAAATAAGTCTAAGATTTATATTGTGGAGGATGTACCTAAACATAAGTTGAAGATAAATTCCATACAACCCTTGGAAGATGACCCTTTGACTACATTTTCATAAATGCCTAATGATGTCTTGTATTTGGAAGATACCAGTAGTTACACTAGATGTAAATTTGAGACAGTAGGCAAGGAAAATATTTCAAAAGAGTTTAACCATGTTTACAATCAAGATATGTCATTTAAGGAAGGTTATGAGCACCTAGGGTAGAATGACCTAGTTAGATACCTATTTCAACATGAGTTTGACAAGGAGGAATGGATGATGAGCCTATAAATTTTCATATTTATATCCATTTATCACATAATGTGCATTTTTCTTACCTAACAATACCACATCACGTACAATAACATTTTGATCCACTGCCACCTCATCATGTTGAACACTTGGAGCATGCTCCACTCCTTCACCATGATGTTCAACATGCTCTAAAATATTCAAAAAAAGGTTACATGTCAAATTGTATTCATAATTGGGTAATTAATTTCCAACAAAAAATTAATACCTCCACCACTATGATGCACATCATGGCCTTCATCATGTGTAGGTTCTATGATAGGATTGAAGGCTACAGTGAAATGTTATGCACATTGTTATGCAGTCAATTTACGTTGGAAACTAACACCAAAAAAGAAATTTCTCAACTATTCAATTTGATTTACTTCTCATTTGACCAATTTACCTATGTCTCAATTGATGCACCAAATTTTTGAGTATGGCTTTCAGATTCTTGGTGTAGGTGCGCAACCACAACTTTATAGCCTTCCTTCAAGGTAATTTTTTTAATCTTAATTCATGGACTCTACATTGAATTTTGTGCCCAATATTTTTTGCTTAATATCACCAATTTTGCATGTATGATTTAATTGAACAAAATTGTTTGCAATATTATATATAAAAAAATTATATGAAATTCTATTACTGCTACTTACAAGTCGAGACTGAAGATCCATAGTCACTAGAGCCAAGTTTGTATTGGCCAACCTTTTCTACTCTCACTTTTGTAGCCATTGATGTGTTCTACAGTCTATGAACAGTTTGAAACATGTTATATTATATATTTATAAAGATTGCTAATTAGTGCATGATTACATTCTACTTAATAATATCATGACATACCTTCTTTTGCCCTCTTCTAGTTCATTTCCTTTATCACATAGCCTTTTCCCTTTTGCATCTTCTATTATTTCATTCCACTCCATTGGTGGAATCATAGGAGGATGGTCCTACGCTGGGTTCTCCTTTAGACCCCTTTTATATTGGTCCCTCACAGTCTTTATATGTTTTAATGCTCTTTTGAGAAGTAGGGCAGTGTCAAAAATATTTTTTCCAAAAAGGTCCTCAAAAGATGTAATGAGTTGACTTTTTAATTCAAGACCTTGGTCATTCCACCTTTTAAAAAAAAATTATTAGATCAACAACTTTAACATATTACAATAAATGGAAGAAAAGAAAAACATTATAGCAATTATATGAAACTACTTAACTTTTACATATGGTGGGTCCAAATAGTCTCAATGTCATATCGAAAAGATGATCAAAGAAAATATTATTTCCTACAAAAACATCATGGGATTATCAGTTCAAAATGAGTTATGTATAAGTAAACTACAATTACACTATAACACCCCACCATGTCACCCAAAAGAAGTTAACCTAAAGTTTTACTAAGTTTGTCAAACATTCTTTTTAAAGATATTTTATTAATTTAAATATTTTTTTTTTATAGTTTTTTAATTAATATTAATTTTATTTTAATGTTATTTAATGTATTAAATATTAATATTTTTTAATGTATTAAATATTAATAATTTTTAAATAATTAAATATTATTTAATAATATTATTATTAATTATTATTAGATTAATAATTATTTTTATTAATACATTGATATAAGTTTTTATTTATTGATAAATAAATAATTATTATCTATTAATAATGTTATGATTATCGATTTAATTTTTAATAATATTTAATTAAAGGTTTTAATTTATTTATTATTAAAATGTATGTGGGCAAGTTTATTGTAAATTGCAAATTGGAAAAAAATGATTAGCTTTATAAAACTTGGGTTGTGCTTGATGATTTGATTTTATATGAAAATGATTTTAACATTACGAAATTTTTATTACATCTTTTGATTAGTCGAAAACCATAGTAAACTTGATACTTTGAAAAGACAAAAAATGTGTCATGTTTCGATTAGTGAATCTTGTGTTTGTTTAATAATGAATTGAAATATGAAACTATATTTAAACAATTTTATATGAATTAGTTGAATCATCTAGGATCATCCTGAATCTGGTAACTAGAGAAATGAAAAATGAAACCCTATTCTTGTATATCTAAATCTTGTGCTTGAAAATGAAATGAAAACTTGAAAACCTACAAATGAAAATGGAACTACTGTGTTTTCAAAACCTAATATATAGTGAAAGATACTTTTGTATGTACTCTTTTTATGACAATTGATTTTACTATTGGGTGTCAGTGTTGTCTTAGCTTTGACTAGTCAAGATGTTTACCAGAGGCTCAGGAGTTCTATTTTGTGATGTCATGATGATTTTTTCATCACAATATTTTATACTCAACCATGGTAATGTGTCTTGTATGTTCTATGATGTGTTTTGATTTATCGATTGTTATTGCTTTCTAGCGTTTTGTGTGAAACTGAGGTGAATAGTGTGACCTTTTTGATATAACCTTTAAGTCTTCAATCAATTGTATTTGGATTGTTTTTTAGTCGCTTGTATAGAGCCGAGGTGTTTGTATTTTTTTCTTGGTGATGTCATGCTATGATATGGATTGGTTTATGTATACTTGATTTTGGGATCAGTCTTCTTAGGATGATTTTATTGGTGGAATCTATGATTATGATCAGTGTTTTTTAGTACTTGTTAGTGGCTTGTTTAAGAATTGACGTATGGTATGTGGTCTTTTGTGATCTTCTACTTTTATTGAGCTTAGGGTAGGTTATCTGTATGTCATATTGGGAAGTGGCTTCCAATGGAGGCCAGAGCCCTAAAGAGGCTTCCTGGGTAACCCATTCTAGGTTATTTTAATAAGTGATAACATTTCATTAGATGCATTTAAAATGAGTTAACAAGATATTGGTACTACACAAATTCACTAGGGGGTGGAGGATTAAAAGACTAGTTGGCTAACCTTAGAGCTGACTTGTTAGTATACCTTGTTACTACAAAAGGATACGAGTTCTACATACGGTCACTTGGGGGCCAAAGGATTAAAAAACTACCCAGGTAATCTTAGAGTTGGCTCATGTGATGACACTTGCCCACATGTATAATATATTTGCTACGTGTTTGTGTTACCTCTAGGTTTGGTTGATACTTGTGTCTTGGTACCTTTGAGTTAGATTGCTTTTAGGTTTTCCTTGATTTTGATGTTGGATTTGATTGTTGAGTTTGTTATCCTATTTGGGACTTGAGACTATCTCCTCAGCATGGTGGGAGTGGACCTTTTTGGGTTACCATAAGGTTAGGTGGTAGTGTTATTTACTTTTACCATTGAGATCCTACAGTTCAATTGTCATGGTTGGAGTTCACTATTTTATATCTCTTTCATTCTATTCTTGTGTTCTATGATAGATGGTTATACCTATTGTATTGTATTTGATTCTGTGGATCTTATGAGATATTATTGTAATATATTTTTATGATGTATATTCTTTTAGTCCTTCATACCTTGTGACCTGTATAGAGGATGAAGGTGCATTTTAATTATTGCCAAGTGGCATACGAGATGACTATATATTATTTAAATGGAATGATACTTGTGTATTATTATTTGATGTGGATTTATTATACATTGGATTTAGTATTAATTAAAATTAATTGTGGTTCATCATCATGGGACCCTTAAGAGTTGTAATGTGTTTATGTGTTGTTGATTAATGAGTGTATGTTATTGCTTCTGCTATTCTATGATTATTGTTGTATGTTATCTTTATATTCTTTTTAAAAAAATGTTTGACAAACTTAGTTAAACTTTAGGTTAATTTCTTTTGGGTCACATGGCAGGGCATTACGTCTAGTATTAGAGCCCAAGTTTCTAAATTGGGAGCTCTGGGTATATTGGAACGCCATAGTTGTTAACTAATTGAACTGAAGAAAAACTTAAACTGATATGTGTATCTATTACAAACTTGAACACTTGAACTAGTTGAACTAAAATGAAATGTAAATAATGTTATGTATCCTTTGCAAATTTAACACTTGGAAACTTTAAACTTGAACCTAAATAGTTTGAACAAAAGAAAAGAAGAAGCAGTGGAACATTTTAACATGAAATTTGGAAACTCATAACATTTATGTTCTTGACTTTTGATTTATGTTTGTACATTATAAATTTTATGTTTTCCAATGGAATTAGAGATGTTGATCTTTTTTTTGGAGTATTTTAGGGGATCTATTTCAGTATTTGTTAAAAAGATGAATGTTGGATCAATATGGTTTTTGTTTTATTATTAAACTAGAATCATATTGCTCTAAGTAACTGAAAGTGTATACATAGTTAACTTATTTGTATTAGTTATTAAATGAATGTTTTGTTTGACATTGTAGATAGTACTCTTTGACTTTAAGTTACCCTAGTTATTGTAGTAGGCTTCCAAGAGTAAGCCTAAGTCTAGGGGGAGTGGATGTAATGCCTAACCCTAGTTTAGTTTTATCTTTCTTGTAGGCTTCCAAGAGTAAGCCTAAGTATAGGGGGAGTGGATGTAATGTCTACCCCTACTTGAATTTTCTAATTGTAGTGTCAAATTCTTTTAGGTCAGATTTTTAATTGTATTTTATGATTATCAATACTTGGTTACCGGATTAAATTAAATGTATTTCATACTCAGTTTATATATGTGATGAGTTACTAAGCTATTTCAATTATTTCAAGATTATTTCGATGATGATATATATGTTCATTTAACGACTTTCATTTATTTCATGATGTTAGTTAGAGGAATTATTTATGTGTGTTTTCTATGGATACTTACCTCATACTTGCATGTGTATGGTGTATGTGTATGTTTTCTTGATGTTTGATGGTTCTGATGTGGTTGAAGAAGGGAGTTGTAGTCACCTACTAGTTGGGATCTACACGATACACCACTTCCCACCATTGTTTGTTTAGTTTAGAATATATGTGTTTGTACAAGCATGAATTTTATGCAGATTGTAGGTAATGGGTATTGAGTTCCCTGAATTACTAGGATGAGCATACCTTATCGCAGTATTTCAATAGTATAAGTGGGTAGATAACTCTTGAGTCCAAATCCTAACCTAAGCCAATTATGCTGGAAAATAGGACAAGTATCTAAGTTATTTTCACCTTTCTAAATTCGTCAAGTGATGTGAATTCATGACTTTGACCCTAGAGTTTGACTTTTAGTTGAGTTGTCATATTTGGTTTTCTAGGTCTATTGTGATTTTCTATTTTAATTAAATCAAATTGAAAGGTAATTTAATGGAAATTTTATTTTAAAAAATCAATTTTTAATTATATTTAATTAATTAAGAAATTAATTAAATAAAATAATTAAATTTAAAGATTTTATTGAAGTTTTATTTTTGGCGTATTTATATTTATTTAATTTAATAATAATATATTTAAGATTTTTATTTTAATAATAAACTCTAAATAATATTATTAATTGAATTAAGAAATATATTATCAAAGCATCTCATGATTTAATAAGAGGGAGAAAACATAATTTAATAAAATTTATATTAATTAAAATTGCATAAAGCTTATGCATGAAATTAAAATATAATAAATTAATTAAAGAGAGAAAGAAAATTAATTTAATAAAGATATTTTAAATTGCAAAATGTGTGCATGAAAATGTAAAAGATAATTAAATATTAAGAGAATATTGATCAAAAAGTTCTCTCTCATTATTGCACAATTAGAGCCCCAAATTTAGGGAACTCTTTATCAAAGATTTAGAGCCCATTGTTGTAGGAAGTGGGGATTTTGGAGGAGCAATTTCAAAGGGAAAGGTTTTCAGAAAAAGGGAATGGTTGCATGGTTTGTGCGGTTGTTGTCTTAGCATCACATCTAGGTAGGATCTCGTAGTTTATTTGTGCAGTAATTTTTCTGTTCTTCGAATTTCTATCTTCTTCGCATCTATTGCATTTCTATTTTTCAGAATATTATTTGGATTGAAATCCTTGTATGTGAATTGATTGTTCTTCATTTTGAAATTAATTTTATATGGATTGTTAATTTGATATTGGAAGCCTGCGAACTATTGTTCTTTGATTGAGAAATATATGTTTTTGAAATGATTTTTGGATTTGAAACCCTTGGACTAAAATTATCACTCTTTGTTTCTTAAGAATATCTGTGAATGGGTTTAATTTGGAACCCAATTGAAAATCGAGAGGTGGATCGTGAAAAGAAAATCAATTTAGTTTTATGGATTTTTAATTGCTTGACATCTGTTTGTATATCAGATTTATATTAGTAAATTTATTTAAAAATATATATGTATTGCATAATGTAATTGCATAGTAATTTGTAATTATTATGTAATCACATTATTATATATATATATATAATAGAGATTCTTGTAAATTTGATATGAATGGGGGTGGGGTGTTGTGTCATGACTATTATATTTTATAAAATAAATAATAATTTAATTTTTTTTGGGAAGTGAGATCCCAACCCCACTTCCCTCCCCTTATTCCTTTGCGGCCACCAAGGCAACAACTACCATGGCAATGGTTACCATAGTAGCAGCTGCCTTCGACGGCCAAGCCACTAGGCGGCTTCCCTTTTTAAAAAGGGATGTACGATTCAAAATCACATTTACTATTTGTGAATTTTTAATTATTTTTGTTTTTAATATATTTTATCAATTTAAATAAATTTTTCTTTATAGTTTTTTAATTAATATTAATTTAATTTTAATGTTGTTTAATATATTAAATATTTAAAATATTTAAAATATTAAATATTAATAATTTTTAAATTATTAAATGTTACTTAATAATATTATTAAAATGTATGTGGGCAAGTTTATTGCGAATTGTAAATTGGGAAAAATGGCTAGCTTCAATAAACTTGGGTTGTGGTTGATGATTCAATTTTATATGAAAATGATTTTAACATTAGGGGATTTGTATCACATCTTTTGATTAGTTGAAAACTGTAGTAAACTTGATACTTTAAAAAGACAAAAAATGCATCATGTTTTGATTATTGAATCTTGTGTTTGTTAAATAATGAATTGAACTATGAAACTATCTTTAGACAACTTTATATGAATTAGTTGAATCATCTAAGATCATAGTGAATCTGGTAACTAGAGAACTGAAAATTGAAACCCTATTCTTGTATTTCTAAATCTTATGCTTGAAAACAAAATGGAAACTTGAGCACTTACAAGTGAAAATGGAATTGTTGTGTTTTCAAAACCTAATATATGGTGAAAGTTACTTTTTTTATGTACTCTTTTTATGACATGTGATTTTATTGTTGGGCGTCGAGGTTGTCTTAGCTTTGACCAGTTAGGATGTTTACCAGAGGCTTGGGAGTTCTATTTTGTGATGACATGATGATGAACTTTGATCACAATCTTTTATACTCAACCATGGTAATGTGTCTTGTATGCTCTATGAGGTGTTTTGATCTATCAATTGTCATTGCTTTCTAGTGTTTTGTGTGAAACTAAGGTGAATGGTGTGACCTTTCTAATAAAACCTTTGAGTCTTCAATTAGTTGTATTTGGATTTGTTTTCAGTTGCTTGTATAGGACTGAGGTGTTTGTATGTTTTATTCTTGGTGAAGTCATGTTATGACATGAATTGGTTTATGTATACTTGATTTTGGGATTAGTCCTGTTAGGATGATCATATTAGTGGAATCCATGATTATGATTAGTTTTTTTTAGTACTTATCAATTGCTTCTTTAAGAACTAATGTATGGTATGTGGTATTTTATAATCTTCTATTTTTACTAAGCTTAGGGTAGGTTATCTATATGTCATGTTGGAAACTGTCTTGCAATGGAGGTCAGAGCCCTAAAGAGGTTGCGTGCGTAACCCATTATTTTAATAAGTGATAACATTTCATTAAATGGGTTTAAAATGAATTAACAAGATATTGGTACTACAAAAATTCATTAGGGGGCCGGAGGATTAAAAGACTAGCTAGTTAACCTTAGAGCTAACTCATTAGTATGCTTTGTCAGTACAAAAGGATACTAGTGCTACATAGAGTCACTATGGGGGTGGAGGATTAAAAGACTAGCCAGGTAACCTTAGAGTTGGCTCATGTGATGACACTTGCCCACATGCATAATAGATTTCCTACGTGTCTGTGTTGCCTCTAGGTTTAGTTGATACTTGTGTCTTAGTACCTTTGAGTTAGATTACTTTTAGGTTTTTCTTGACTTAGATGTTGGATTTGATTGTTGAGTTTGTTATCCTATTTGGGACATGAGACTGTCTCCTTAGCGTGATGGGAGTGGATCTTTTTGGGTTACCACAAGGTCAAGTGGTAATGCTATTTACTTTTACCATTGAGATCTGACAGTTCAATTTTCGTGGCTGGAGTTTGCTATTCTATATCTCTTTCATTCTATTCTTGTGTTCTATGATAGATGGTTATACCTATTGTATTGTATTTGATTTCGTAGATCTTATAAGATACTGTTGTAATCTATTTTTATGATGTATATTATTTTAGCCCTTCATACCCTATGACCTGTATAGAGGATGAAGGTGCATTTTTATTATTGCCAAGTAACATTTGAGATGACTGTATCTTATTTAAATGGAATCATACTTGTATATTATTATTTTATGTGGATTTATTATATATTGGATTTAGTGTTAATCAAAATTAATTGTGATTCATCATCATGGGACCCTTAAGAGTTGTAACCTATTTATGTGTTGTTGATGTATGAGTGTATGTTATTGCTTCCGCTATTCTATTACTATTGTTGTATGTTATATTTATCTTTAAAAAAAATGTTTGACAAACTTAGTAAAACTTTATGTTAACTTCTTTTGGGTCACATGGCGGGGCGTTACATGGTGGGTCCAAATAGCCTCAATGTCATATAAAAAAGATGATCAAGGAAAACATTATTGCCTACAAAAAAATCATGTGATTATCAATCCAAAATGAGTTATGTATAAGTAAACCACAATTACACTATTAATAATAACAATTTTAAAGCACCTAGAAGCTTTTGTATTTTCAACAAAAACATAGTTTTCTTGTTTAGCAACAATGTCCCCGCAAATGAACTAGTACTAGTCACACGCGCTGCTCTAGGAAATGGATTAGCTTTCATAGTATTCATCTTTGTTGCTCTATCAACTGAAGGTCTATCTATTAGTGCACAAAATAGGTACATGACTATAATATCCACCCAACCAAAAAACCAATGCATGATTAGCACATTACAAAATATAGCGAAACAAGGTTTTACTAGTTGTACATAGCATAGTCAAGGATGTTTGCATGCTTCTTGTTGTCGACAATACACTCGACAATATTGGAGTGATGACCAAAGGAGGTGTTCGCACTTCATCATGAGATGAAGAATACAATATTGTTAGCAAGTACATTTGCAATAGATAATTATCAAATGGGATACTAGATTGAAGCATCCAAAAATAAAATTTTAGTGTTATAATGTTGATGAAAACAAAAAATGTTGCACAGTTTCACTTTCAACATTAGGTGTACTATTTCAACACTAAGTAGGATGGGCTAAAAAATCAAACAAATATACCCATAATAGTCATAAGGTTACTAACACAAACACAAGGACCAAGTTAGGTAAGATGGCCAAGTGAAATCCATGTCATTCTTCTCTACATACCTTTCATTTTTGAAATGGCTATAAATTTCTTACACACTCAATTTAAACATTTCTTGTATCTACTTAGTACATAACCAATGCTTAAGCAAATGATAAATTAGTAATTGCCCAATATTATAGGATTCACTTTTAAGATTCATATTTCATTTGAATATAGTAAATATAGAATTAATCATTTATTAAAATGAGATGGAGAAGGAAAAATAGGTTAACCTGTTGTGTAAACTTGCTATTAATCTATCGAAAGAGGCACTGGATGTACTAGTTAGTAGTAGAGGAAACATAAAATTAGCATCAATTTATTTTCCACTACATTAAAAAATGGTCCACCTACCGATGCCAACACACATAATCGACCTTGCTCGTGTACCTAACTTTCGAAACACATTAGTGCATTAAATAACTTTTGTTGGTCTTAATATATTGTTGGTTCCTACCTCTAATGTTACTTCTATACTAGAATCTTAAACTTTTATGAGACATCTTATACCTCTAATATTACTTATATATTATAATTACAAACTTTTATGAGACATCTTGAACCTCTATTTCTTTACTTATGGTCACTTACAATATTGTTCAAAGCATATTAGATATATCCAAATTCTAAGGAATTCAAATTTGGGTCACATGGTTGACTCTATTAATTTTAACTCTAAATGATTTTTTTAAAAAAATTAATAGAATAGGTGAAGTGGTATTTTTCAAAAAAAATAAAAAATTTGATTGTTCTTGCAACAATAGTCTAGATGTATCTAGAATTGGTTAACATGTGTACATTATTCTTGTGACTTTTGAAGAATATTCTAAAGAGGGTTGAATGAATATAATATGTGATATGATATGAATTTCACTAGTCTGATATCTAATTTAAAACAGTGGGAGTTTTCAATTAGTGAATTCTAAATTAAGATAATTATATTCTTTTGAAAGAGGAGGATTTAGATAGTGATGCTTTAACCTCTTTTATCCCATGTGAATCTTGTGTTGCCACATTTTAAGAAATCAAACATACCATGAATTAGCAACCATGAATGTCTAATTAAATACCAGACTTTGCTGAGGAACTAGAATGTGCAAGGCATATTACAATGTTTAGAAACCCTATGTCTATTTTAGTAGATTACCATTGATTTAACTAGTGTAATCTTGTTGTTACATGAATCTATTAATAGTAAATAAGTTATTAGTTGAACTCAATGGTCACTCACCTTTCATAGTCAAGTACAACCTAAACTAGTTCAAACAGAGACCCAAGTATGGAATAGCACTCAGTCATACCTGAGTCTATCTTAAATAAACTCAATGGTGTAACAATATTGTAATTTTCAGTAATTTTGTAAAGAGATAGTGTTACTTACACTAATATTGTGCACTACAACCCTCACCATGTTCACCATGTAGTCTCGCAAGTGTTACAAAGTGTTGTAGAAGAACACATAATATTTTAGATCATGATCCATAAGATGCTATAAATATAAATGTCTATTGAACTTATATTATTGCTTGAGATTAGTTACTACTTACCTTCAAAGATTTGATTCTACATATCAATTCTTCTAGAGTAGATTGTATATTGGAGTCAATATTAATTGGAGGCAATTGGTTTAAATGTTCTACTTACTAGTCCCATGATAGGGAATTTTTTTGTATCTACACAATTCAGATTGTAATCCATCAAAAGCTCTTCCCCTGCACTTATTGATTTTATCACACATACAAAAACACAATTTCCCTCGCATGCCTCAAATATATAATTCAACCACTTATTAGTTGACACGGCTTGAGAACTATTTATAAATCTTGCAATGTTCCCTATTTCTTTTGGCCTTCCATCAATATACATAGCGAACCTTTTACTTTGATCATTTTCTTTGCATTGTATATAATGGTATATAGAGTACATGTGTTGTTCAAACAACATAAAATTGCATACTTGGTATTAGATCCTTATTTCTATATAATTTGGTGACAATGCATACCTACGCATAGTTTTTTTTTTATTGCACAATCTGCATCCAATAGTTGTAATTATAACAAGTCCTACATACTCCATCAATTCAACAACTTTATTATAATAGACCTTTATGCCATCCATGGAAGATAGGCCTAAACTATGTAATGAAGATGGAGCTATGCGATATATCCTTTCATTAACAAAAAAATCAATGTTAACTGGTGGTAGTTCCTTGGGTACCCATTCTTTTTGAAGATGTGTGTACCTTAAGGAAACCTTCCTATTGCCTTCCCTCTCATTATTATAAGAACATTACCCCCCTCAGCAAGCAAAAATTGCATTTTTTTACTGAATTTTATTCTAGTCTTTTGACCTCTAGTTGATCTCCCTATTTTAGACCTACTAGATGTCTCACTTTTATCTTTTGTTCCCGCATTTTCCTCACTTCAGGGAGACATATCAGACAAATACCTATTTGATGATACTTGCAATCCATAAAATGAGAGACATTCTAGGACTAAATCTGATGTTGATGGTAATGAGAAGATATACAAATAAAAAATTGTACCTATAGGGTCTATTGACTTATACCTGTCAATCCATGTGATTGTGCAAGATCCTGGTAAAATGAATTGAATAGCCTACATATGTAAATCATTTATCTTAAGTTAGCCAAAAATTTGGTCTAATTAATATGTATATCTAAAAAAATATTGGACATGTACTTAATATTTATATCTGTGCATATGGTTTTGAAAGAAAAAGTTGGTCACCTCATCATCAAATTCACCCATATTATAATGAATGAAAAGGTGTCTGCTTACAATGCTCTATATACTATAAATTACATAGAAGACAAAAATTACATGATGCATTCATCAAAATCATTGTATATTTTATTATTGCTTACCTCTACTTTATGTGTGGTAGCTATGCAATATCATTTTATATACTCCATGATAGTAGAGTTCAACACATAATAACTTAATTATTAAAATGTACAAGTCAAACAAATTTCAATAAAAAAATAATGACTTCATTATACTTGGCATTGATTGTACCTCGATAGACATTTCATTGATCATGTCATTGACCATCATCACCACCATCATACTTGTCACTTTTTTGATATCGTCATCACCACCACCATCTTCATCGCCGCCATCATCATCTTCTTCTTCATCACCATTATCATGACCATCATTGCCTTGATCATCACCATCTTCATTAGCATGATCATGATCGCCATCATCATCATCATCACCATCATCATCACCATCACCAGAATCTTCTCCTTCTTCTTCTTCATCATTGTGTAACAGTCATTCATGATCATCATTTACTTCATCTTCTGATTCTTCAATATCTTCTTCTTCCATCACATTATACTTTACCAGCCTTTCTTTTGGATTGTGTCTAGCAACAAATGACCAATCTAGTTTGTGTGGAACACCAAAGTAAAACACTTTCTCGCATTGGCTTGGAAGAACATAGGGCTCATCTCCAATTGGATCAAATGACCTTGTATTAAACATTGTAAATCCACTATCACTTTCAATAGCAGTCCTATCAAGATCATTTTGATTCAGCCATAGTCTATACCATTTGATGAAAAATAAGACTAATTTGAATGAATTATATTTGAGCTCAAGTATATCATCCAAAATGCCAAAGTATTGATTTTTAGATTGTTGAGGATGTATGTCATTTCTATATGAAATATTAGTACCCCAAAGACTGCACTTATCCCAGAAGCACAAGTTTTTTTCATTTCATCTTACTTTTGTATGTAAAATTTATGGCCATGGTAGTACATAGCTTTGTGGTATTTGATTTGCAATTATTCAAATATTTCAAAATTATCTGCATTGATCTATGAATTGATATTAAACTTATGGGCCGTGATTAGTAATCTTCTATGTACCTTTCTATCTCTTAAGTCATATGTTAGATCAAGTACCATTGGCATAACATTGAGATCTCCATTATGATGAGCTTCTTTAACCAACAATGCAATACCATCTGATCTTAATGAGCGACCATTTTCTTGAGACTATTGAATCCATACCATCATCCAATCAAGATTTTTTACAATATATAAATGTAGTGCATCCCACTCATGACCAACTATAAAGAAAACAACTAGACTAGTTAGAAACAACTTATATTGATAATAAATAAGAATTAATTAACTACAATAAACATCTTATAATTATCTCTCACTCTCCTCAATCTACCTTTCCCCATTTAGTACTCCCCTTCGAATTTTTTAATAGAGTTGGGATCCCAAATGTGATCTACATCAATATTTACTACAAACTTTAGAAAAATATTCACTAATGTACACCATGGTCTAGTATACCATATACCCCTCTACCATAGAACCCTTAAGAAGTGCTCTTTGTCGAACCAAGCCCTTCATAAATTTCAAGTGCCTCTCAACCATCCATATTGACCTAGTTTGTATAGGTCCACACAATTCAATCTCCTCAACTTGGTGTATGATGTAGTGTTCTTGAGCATTGAAAAGAGTTGAAGGTAGACACTTTTTCATTTCATACATAAGTTGTAAAATTTTTCACTTCCAATATTTTATATATATTTTTAATCAATTTCTTTAGATGATAACCACTTAAAAGAGATTCAACACACAAGAACATATAAATAGATTTTAGATAAAATTATACAATAGATTACATAAAAAGTAAAGCAAGTCATAAATATAATATATGTGAACCAAATCTAAGAAATAACACTTCTAACCTCATGTATTTTTCAAGATCATAAATAACTTTTTTAATACTATTTTCAAATTGGTGTGGGAGAGATAGAGGTAGGACATACTATAATCATTAAAAAATTATCATTTCAATATATTATAAAATAACACAATAAGTAGTACATGTAATTTTACAAACATATTTTAAATAGAGAATATGACTTACCTTGATGAAGGTATGTCAATCATGTGTTTTCAACCCTGGCCCAAAATCACCTTTCTTTGATACAAGAGTGCTTATATTTGTAGCAAATCCTGTCAGAAATTTTGTTTTTTTTATGAATTCTTTTAATGCATCACTCTATTGCTCCATTAATAACCAAGGAAGGGCACTCGTATTTATGTGGTCTCCATTTCTATTTGATTCAATTAAATCTTTCAGTGCATGATTGGATTCATGAATATCAATACAATTTTTGGCATTTTTTTCTCTATCACTCCTTCCATCCAATATTTTCCAGTGTCTATGTTACATTATTTCCAATATGCATAGCATCAAATAAATGCATGATTGGGAGATCCTTGTAGTACATTAACCTACTAAATTGAGTGGGATAAATTTTTATTCCTCAAAGAAGTTGGTCATTGATGCCTTGATGACCTTCATGAGCATTAATTAAATCATTACTAAATAAAAGACAATATCAAAATATAAATTGTAAGCTTCAAACCACAAACTAGACATTACCTCAGTGATTCAGTTGATCACATTCTAACTTCCATAGATGAGGTGTCATTCTTTGTGGCTTTGATATTGTCTCTTCTTTCCCATTAAAAAGATTTTTTTACTAATTCTATACTTATGATTATTGTGGAGAAAGTGCCTAAACTCATCGAACACTTGCTTTCCTAAACTTCTTGAATGACAAGATTTCATCTTTGGACCACAAATTGGACATGTGAATTTTTCCTTTGTTTGAAGACCTAAAAGATCATGTACAATTATCATGTGCAACTTAAACATACAACAATAATGTGTAAGCACTATAACAAACCAAAAATATATGACCTTAACAATATAACACATTACAAAAATGAGTTAGCCCAGGGGCATCATGTATTGTCCATACAAGCATTACATGGAATTGAAATTGTCTTTGTCATGTTGTTTTAGATATTTCATACATAGTGACCCCATTCCATAAATTTAATAACTTGTCAATAAGGGGATTAATATACACGTTCATATCTTTAACTTGGTACTTACCTAGTAATTGAATGAATAGAAACATTACCTAATTTTATGGCCATTTTCATGCACTATTTATAAATTAATTTAGATAACTATTAAATGAAAAAATACAAGGTACAATCATTGACAACATTATGTGCTCCCTCTTTATGGACATCCAAGGAGAAATGTTATTGTTAATAACAAAAATAGGCCACACTAAGTAAACAAATCTCTTATCTCCAAATGGACTGACATCATCTACTACCAATGAAAACTTGAGATTACGAGGTTCTTATTTAAGTATGACCATGTTTCTTCTATCTCTTTAAATGCAAAACCATCCACAAGAATTCACATAATGTCATCTTGACTTCTATTGTGTGCATGGTAATCCATAAATTGTGTCAAACTAGTGCACCTGAATAATTATTGTAGATGTGGAATTATGGGAATGTATCGAAGAACCTTGTGAAGCACTTTTTTGTTATTTGATCTAACTAATATCTGCTGATATGAAAATTAGGGCATTCTATTGCAAATTTATGTTGTTTATGATATAGAATGTGATCATTGGGACATGCATGTATTGTAATTTGATTCATAATAGTAAAGAATTCTCAGTATGAATGAGGAAGAATGTTTGATGGTGGTAACAAAAACTCACCTATCAATCTACAACAATAAATATGAATTGTTAATATAATGAATACTAATGGTATTCTAACATTGAAGATGATAAAAATGGTATACCTTAGCATAAATGACATTACTACATTGGATAAACCATTCATAACCTTCAAGTTCACCAACAACACTATAGTAGAGAGAAGATTAATTTGGGAGCCTTTGTATAGGGGCTCATGTGCCTTCTCTAGTATAGGTATATCAAAACCATCTTCATTATCATTATCAGATGTGCTAGTACCATCATCGTTAGCATCTTCATTAGCTAGGCTAATACCATATTCTTCAATCATGTCCTGTAGCACATTATCATCTTCTTCCATGGAAGTGTTATCCTCAGCTTGGGTATTCACACCTCCATGTTTCTCCAATTGGAAATCCACATTTATCAATGGACAAAAATCATGGCCCCCTTCAACATGACCATGTTTCCTACAATGACGTTGGGTTGTTGTGATTTGAATTCTTTGATTCTTTAAGCCCTTACACTTTTTGCAAGGACAATTACATTTATCAACTTTTCTTTCAAACTCAGATCACAATTTAGTAATTCTCTCGTTATATTGTTTTGGGCTCATATTGTTAGGCATGGTCATTCTTCACAGGAAAATATATCTGCAAAATTATTGGACATGTTGTACTTAATATTTATATCTGTACATATGGTTTTGAAAGAAAAATTCGGTGTAACTAATGTGTATATCTACAAAAATATTGGACATGTTTTATTTAATGTTTATATGTGTACATATAGTTTTGAAATAAAAATTTGGTCTAATTAATGTGTATATCTACAACTTCACCTTGCATTAACCTACTCCTCATAAATCCAAACAATAGGAGTAAAGATTAGAGCTCTTAAGGAAAGTCTTGTCATAGAAGCTCTTAAGGAAAGCTAGATATCTCTCTTTTTATTTAAATCTTATGATGGAAAGATTCTTTTACCATTTTAGCACAATGGCATGGACCACATTTAATAATCAATTTTGTTCAGACTTCTATGATTTCTTCATTTTCTAAATTTTCCTTGTCAGAATTGATACCAGAAGACACCTTAATTTTTATCGATCTAATGATGTTTCTCACTTCAAGGAGAAAATAGAGATTGATTTTTAGTTGTTTCATATATTAACTATTCCAATTTCATATGTTTGAACTTGTAGATACTCAAGCAATAGTGGTTTGTGGATTCATGAATTTGCAGACCTAAAAAAAATTCACAAGTCCTCCTATGGCTATAACTTCCATATCCAATTCAAAATCCATCATAAAGCACCATTTCCCTAATCTAGTTGTGTCATCCCCTATTTGATTATTTAAAACAAAGACATAAATTGTGGGAGAGGTAAATTGTACAAAAAGAAAACTTATTTACTATTATTTTACTCTTGTTCATATGCACATCAAATATCTACTCACTACTACATACTACCCAACCAAAAATGATACAGGGACTTCAAGACTAGTTTTCAAAGGCAAGTGAAATAAGGGGAAGTTGAATTATAGAATATGTTGCTCTATCTTAAACTTATAAGGAAACTTAAATAAAATATTTCATTCTCATAATAAGGAGAAGAATCGAGAACTTGGAATACAGTGACTGTAGGCTAATGAAGAAGTGATCAACAAATAAGTCTAGAGTTAGTACACCACCACCTTGTCCAACTTCTTGCAAACATAAGGTTACATATATTAGTCATTATTCCCATAAGATGTGTCATAAAACAAATAAAACTAGTTTGAAAAGATTGTAATTGCAATTTTCATAGAACAAACTGACAAAATAAAAAAATATGATTTTCAAGTACCTCAATCTTCAACAGAGATGTTGTGGGTGCATATGTACCAATTTGATTAGATTTTCCTTCAACCAAAAAATAAAACTCTTTCTTATATTATGTTGAATTTTGAAATCTAGACATCACAACTGTGAATGCAATTATCACAAAAGTTTGTGAATGTCTAATGCACAAACTGTATTGGGTTTGTGCTAGGTATATAAAGTTTTCTTGATTATTTTACTATAATTGGTTTTTGGTATATAGAGTACATGTGCTATTCAAATAGCATAAAATTACGTACCTAGTATTAGATCCTTATTTTTATAGAGCTATTACTTTCACTTGGTTTTGTTTGTTTGTTTTGTGATCATTTCTCCTCAAGTTATTTTGGTTATGGAAAACATAATAGGGCAGAAAATGAATGTTTTGTTTGGTGATTTCACTTGATTTAGTATGAAAAAATGACTATAGAAGATACTCCTTTAGCTTTCACAATATGCCAAAAACAAAAACTTATGTGAATAATAGTTGCACTTTTTTTCCCACTCCATTTAGCCCATTTCTTGTGATGTTAACCTTCTATTAGTAAAATTTTCCATGGTCGTATATATATTTTAGATCATTTATGTTTTATAATATCTAAATATGTCAATTGAATATTGGTATATGGATTTTCCTATTGTTTCATGTTAGAGCTTACTAAATATTGTTTCACAGCCCCCAATTTCTCTAGCAAGGCTATTCTTGAATATGACAAGTTCTGCAAGCCATGGTTTGTGTATTCCTTAAAGAAATATATATAGTTGTTTTTCAAAACACATATGAAATGGAACACATAAAACACATAGAAAATGTAATTCACATCAGAATACTTCCAAACTAAACGTTGAAAAACTAGACTGAGTCATTGAATTTATAATAAAATGTATGTGCATTCTAGATCAATTTATTTATGAGGATAGGTAAGAACAATTTCTCAGTGGTGCTGAACATTTTACATGTGAAATCTATGTACTTTGAAAAGGTACTTGGTCTATACTGACCAAAGTAGACTATTGATCTTTGAGCCCTAGATATTATTGATTATAGTGCATGAAAGTACAAACCATGGACATTTAGAGAGAGCATATGAAGATTGTTGGGTTGTTGAGAGGATTTAGAAATTGCTTACAAAGTTCATCCAAATATTATTGGATAATTTAGATGATATATATTGCTTAGTAATGCCAATGATGCATGCAAGAAATTTAACTAAGAAGCTAATGTAATTATGTAGTTGTTTCACTCAAATAGAGAAATTCCAGATGCTCATCATCATGGAAAAGTTCATCAGCTACAGTGATAAATTTTTTATTCTCTTCTCAGCAAGTGAAAAGGTTTTTCTTCTTTTATCAGTAGCTAGCTTGTGATTTTTGTTATGGTTATGACTAAAATGAATGGTTTACTGCTAGGTTTCAGAGTTTGCTACGAAAAATGCCGAGAACATGATTAAATGGGTACTGAATTTGTGTAGGACGGGCTAAATGATGGGGTTTCTAGGCTTGAAAGTGTTTTGCATATTAAAAAAAGAAAATATTTAAGCAAGAATTCAAAAATGAATTTTACAGCATGAATTCAAGACACTCATTTAACAAATTATTTAAGCTAAATTAAAGAAAGAGCTTCAACAGCTTGTATATAGGATAACCATTTTAGAAAATGTTTGAGCCAAAAGCACAACCAAAAAACAAGGGCTTTTAAAGCTCTAAAAAATCCAAAATTCCTTCCTCAATTTTGTAGTAAGTTTGCATGGAAATAAACATCTTTGCCTTGGTCCTCAACCTATACACAAGTGAGCATAAAGTCATTCATCCATACAATTATACCCCAGTGAGACCATAAATAAAAACAAAAGACAAAATAAAAACATCTAAAACATTGCTAAATAAAAAAGTAATTTGTTTTAGGTTGGTGTTTAAAATTGAATCATATATCAAACTTTCAAGAGCATGTCATTGTCAAAAATGGAAAACTAAATTTTTTTACACAATATATATAGAATAGATTAAATACTAAAAAGACTAGAACAAAAATATAGCCAAATATTGTTGTATACCTGACCAAAAATGATATAAACAATTGCATTTGCCACATATATGCAATAGCATTGTCCGATGTGTGTTGGAAAAGTTCCATTTTGGCTGCATACTCATCCACCATTAGTGAGACACCTTTTAAAGACACTTTTGTGGCCATTTGTATTGTAAAATAACTTGATGGTTTCACCTTCCATACTTATGTGCCTATGGTAATAGCAAATGGATGATTTAGGGTTATGCAGAAGTGAAACAATCTAATTGTATAATAACAGTTGAGTTTATATAGTGAGTGCTTTTTTTCTAGGATTTTTCCCTAAAAGGCATCCCAAATTAAACAATTGTGTTAAATTATGAATCTGCAATTGTTTTCTCTCTATTGATTTTAAGATTCTGTTAGCATTTTTTCTCATATATTAGTTTATCAGTATCAATTATCTTCAAGCATATGTGAAGTGCCAAATTTCTTCAAAAAATGTGGGAATGGGCAAGAAATGTCCAGGAAATGTGGGAATGGGTAGGAAATGTCCCCACCCCATCCTTATTTTATTTAGGGGCTTTCTAGGTACATTAGGGGGTGACTAGTAATGCTAGTTACCTCCAAGAGTAACATTCTGAAGCACAGTTTAGTTACTCTTCCTTAGTTGAGCACTTGTTTGGTTAGGACATGCACGTATAAGATTTGCAAAATATAATGAAAATGGTGGTTGCTAGGAAGGTCCATGTGGCAATGACCAATCATTACTCGTACTCACAAAATATGTAACCTACATAGCCCATATCCAAGATGTCTTCATCTTATTTTATACATAATACAACTTGTTCAATATACAAAACTACATAGAAAAAATTGGCATGCTACAATCATTAGACTACCAAATACAAGTTAAGTCATAGTTGGTAAGAAATATCATTATTATCATACAAAAATGCATCAATCCTACCCACTATAGATAATTCATAGAATAATTTCATCTATTGGTATCCCAGCTGAGGTCAGACTAGAACACACCTAATTATCTTTTAACCTTACTGTTAACAAGCTAAAAATTGGAAGGGACATATTAATAATTAGTCAACCATTATATGATATCAACATGCTAATATTGTTTGAAATGATTGAAAAGATCATGAGGAAAGTTGTTGGAATGATATATGGAAATGGTAAAGAATGTTCTCAATCATTGTTTTGTCATTGATGTCAAACTTGCTATTTGCAGGAATGACAATTGCTTTAGTGATCCAAATACTATCAATTAGTTGATTGACAAGGAGGAGGAAATCAATAAGATATAACTAGTACACCAAGAGAAAGGTTGAAGTTATGATGTTGTAATGAAGTACAAGGATCAGCTAAGCCATTAATGAAAAAGTGTGTTGATGACATACTATAAGACACAGAGAATGGGCACACTAAAACATATCAAAGATGTAAGGTTTTTAGCTAAGACATCTGTAAAGCCTAACTAAAGTTCATTAGAGAGAGGGAGCTGAGCAAGCTAGTTGAAGCCGAGCAAGATCAATATCAAGTGCCGAGTAAACTTCAAGTGCCAAGTGATATCAAGTGCCGAGTAAACTTCAAAGTGCCAAGCACCAGTAAAACCAATAGTGCCGAGTAACACATAGATGTCAAGCACCAGTAAAAACAATAATGCCAAGTTTCTGCATTATTTTGAAAATCAAAGATTCACCAGATCTAAGCCGACAAGGTTGTTATCTAGAAGTTTGTAAATTAAATGGAGGATAAGAATGATGAGCTGGCGGCACAGAACACCATGTAAAATTTTTTTAAGGATACAACTGACGAAGTTTCTAGATGAGAACAAGATATGAGGTAGATACATTGTATCCTACCTCATCCATTTTGAAACCCTAAAATTAGAGAAGAAGAATTGAACGGCAAAGGAAAAATCAGATTTATATTTAAGGAGTCATAAGTTCATGAGGAAAAAACAGAGAGAGGCGGTCAAGCATGAAAACATAAAATGTTGAAGGAGGTGCTAAGGAAATAAAAGAGCATAGTTACTTTGTTTCAATAAGAAGACCCCATATATGGATGTATTGGCATGATGAGTAAGAAAACTCAAGGAGACGAAGCTTGATAAGAAGACAAGCAATCAGAGCTGAAGTGATTGAAGCCAAGCATAAGGATTGAACTGAAAGTGTGATCTGAAATCTACAAAGTATGTTGTAAGTTATATCAGATCAAAAGGCCATTATCGTTACTTTCTAGCAATTGTAGCAGTTAGTTTAAATCCTATGGATTTAGGTTGGTTTGATAGCCATGAGATAAATCCTTTAACAGGGTGACATTCCAAGTGAATGTTCTAAAGCCCTTTAACCAGGCCCATTCCTAACAGTTTGGTGAAATCCTCTAACAAGGTCACATTTAACAGTGTGTTGTAAGCCTTTAACAGGGCAGGCCTTTAATAGGGCATCACTTTAGAAGAGTGAGAATCAAGTAGCATGTTACTAGTGGTTTTTCCCACATTGGGTTTCCATGTAAATCATTGTGTCATGTGTTGATCTTGAATGTTTCATCTCTGCATGTTGATTTACTGTAACTTACTAATATGGTTGATTTAAGTTTGGATGGATAAAAAGTGTATGGATTTATTAAAAGTGTAGAAAAAGTATGATTAGGGAATTTGGACCTTGAATAACTGATTCACCCCCCCCCCCCCCCCCCCCCCTTTCAGTTATTCTAAAGAATTCTAACAAATATTTGATAAATAATGGAAAGAGGATACTAGAGATGAAAAGATTCCTAAAAAACTGGGAATCATCTAACTTTAGAAAAAATAAGAATGACTACTCGTTAAATTTTGATAGATCAACTTAAACAACATATAACCACCAAAAAACTAGTTATAAATTCAAGTCCTTCACTTTGAAAGAGAGGACGTAGAGCTGAAAGCTAGTCTCTTATTTAGCAAAGTGATAAATTTGTTAATTTTCTCTTTCTTTAACAACTACAAACTTTTCAACTATTTTTTATAAATAATGTTTAGTTTTCTTCGCTACTTTGCAACATCAGTTAGACAATATATATGGTTCTCAAGTAGAGAGACTCTTGTGAAAACATGTACTTGACATAGAAGATTTTATGGAACCTCCTTGTTAGGATTTTTAGAAACAAATTCAGATCTAAAACTACCAACATTAATATCTCCAAGTGAAGTAACATACCCTTCAAAAACATGTATATTCTGGGCAATGTTCAGCCTTGTTTTAATTAGAGGTTGACCTTGTATAAATTAATTTTGGATCTCTACTGGATAGCATGATTCCCACCAAAAAAAAAGGATACCAGGCCATAATTTCTTGTGCTTCAAAAGTTGAATACTGCAAGTTTACAGGCTTTACATTTTTATTAGCAGGTTAGAAAACACATTTTCTTAATTTGTTTCAGTGAGATCTAAAATTCCCCATATACATACTCTAGCATATTTTTGGATGATTAGGAGAGCTAAAAAAAATATAATGTTCTTTCCTATCACTGAGTTGTTTTTATTTTAGCAATTAAGAAAAATGTCAATGTAAATTATCTTTTTTTTTTGTATATTTGTTATTTTCACTTGAAGATTAAAATTTTCCTTTATATCTCACATGTATTTAAGACAGTTTGAAGTTAAACTTATTTTTGCAAAGGCATTTGGTCTTTTCTTAATTTTTTGTAGATCTTCTATGGTATCAAGTTATAAAATATCAAAATCTTGAAAATGTAGACTAATCAAAATATTGTCTATATGAACTCAGAGTTAGGACTCATGTTTCTTTTGACTTTGTGCACAAACTTAATAAACATAACCTCAAAATAAATATGTTGGTTATCAATCCATTATTTAAGAGGGCACAACAAAGATCTCACAATATGAACAATTGTGAATTAATTTCATCACTCTCTTTGTTAACTTCTTGTTCTTTATTTTTGTTAATGCTATAGAGACACTAAATGATCAAACCTAGAAAGTTACTCTTAAATTTTTTAGTTGTATTTTTCATTGCTTTTGCATGATGTTTATAATTGAATTGAGTTAGAGGCTCTAGTGAATATGTGATCTAAAAGTACTATCTCTTGATTTAGTGATACAAATGAAGCATATCTTGTAGGTTCATGGACCAATCAACATGAAGTTGAAATTTCACATTGAAGAGGTAAATGGAAGAAACTTAGTTAATATGAAAGTAAGTTTGATGAGGCTAAAAAAAAGGAAGAGAAGATATATAATAATGCCAACACATTCCCTTGGGAGAGAAGTCCTACACGAGTACCCATTGTATAACATTCTCCAACCAAGAGGATAGTGTGACTACTCATCTAAATAATCATGTGATGGCTCTTGTGTTGGACATGTATGATTTCAAGAATGATAGTTGGCTTTACTATTCCTTTGGAGGCACTTGCCTCAGCATCACATTTTTATGCCTGCTATCAATACATTAAAAGAGATTGCATCATTTCTGGCAACCAATCCATCTAAAATCATTATAGACTCATTGAAGACTATGTCAGATCATCGAAAGGGCTAACCAAAGTCTTCAAGATTCATGAAATACTTGTTTCTAGTCTTGAGAATGCCAAAAATTGGTGGAGATTATCCTACCATAAATGACATGGTTGCCAAAAATCAGTTCTTTATTGTTTTCACTTTGCAATAATCAAACGAGGTCTTTGATAGAATTTCTTACCAATAAAATTATGTAGTTGAGAATTAATATGGTAATGTTGTTTTTTCAAATGAAAGCTACACAAACTGAGCTGAATCAAAAAGTTTGACTTCAACAAGCCAATCCCTCTTCTTGGAGATTTTTCCCTAACAATCTAGTGTCACATAAGCCTACACTATCAACTTTGAATAGCTTAAAAACATACTCGCTATGTGTTATGAGAATGTAGAAAAATATCAGTTAACTTCCCAATAGTAGATTCCTACAAGAGGAGCAACAGGGGAGGTGCATTTCAAGCTATGGATAAGTTCAATAGACAACTGCTCTATGGTTGTAGTGATGTTACAAAATGCCAAGCAAATGCAATGTTTGGTGTATATAAGACATCAAGTAATAACAAATCAAACACATATGGGAGTCCAAGTAGATTTACCTTTGGTCAATCTAGAAAATTGATGCCTATGTGGCTACTTATGTTGAATACTTCATTCCTCTTACTATGTTTCTCTTCTTGCTACACCTAATGCATCTTCCATATACTCTCTAGGCATAAAGAAGATGGGATTTTTTTGTGATGTATGTGAATTCAATGCTCATACACAATGAATTTTGTGACCTTAAGCCCAATTTTTTAATTAAGTATTATATACAGGGAAATTGCCAATTTTTAGTGCCAACTATGAACTAGGGCATACATCATTCAACCTTGGATACCATTGAAATTATCCTAAAAACCTTGTCCTTATTGTGAATCAATAAACCAAGTTGGGAAGTTTTTTACTTTAGAAATTGATCACCAAGTTATTTTTGATGATCACATGTTTGGTATGTTGCTTGTATTGTAGCCATTTTTTGAATAGTAATAGATAATTTATTGATTTTTAGTTTTAAAAAAACAAATTAGTATCTTATTCTATGTCTCTATATATAAAGCACAAATATGGGTGCATGAGCATGGGTATTATGATTTTTTGTACAAAATCTCTTACCATGAATTTGGGTATTATTTAAAATCAAGGTAAAAATTGTTATACTTAAAACAAAAAGACCCTAGTACATCAACAATTGTTTTTATTTTTGAAAAATATAATGTGCAAAATCATTTATAATTTTTGAAAATGTCACTTTAGTATATGAGAGAAGGGCTCAATCTAATCATCAACACACAAAATTCATGTTGATTCTCACACCATTCCCTAGAGTTTAGAAATTTTCCTCACTCTCCAAAGAAAGGTAAGAAATATCAAAACTCTAGTGGGGAATTTTATAGTGTGTGCATTGTTGGATTATTGACAAATTGTGGGTAAGCTTTGATGAGGCATATTAATGTCTCAAATTTGATATAGTTTTTATAGTCTGGACTTATTCTTTATGCCTTGTGAGAAACATTTCCAAAATATTTGTTTAAATATCTTGTGAACTTATGCCGGATACAATTAGAACTTATTAAACCTATGGGTAGTGTGTATGACATACTTTTCTTAATATTATATATAGAATGCAATATTTCATATAAATATTTTAAGCTGTGTTCTAATATTTGAATAAGAGTAGAAATTTTATCATGCATATGTGTTCCAGATGTTTCTAAATTTTAAGAAATGGAGAAATGGTGGAAAGAGTAGTGATTGTTGCATTAAAGGAAGAAGATGATGAAGATTGATCATGGCAAGGGAAGCGCAGAGCAGTTCCTATGGATAAGCCGCACCTATAGAGGAGTTATTGTTCTAGAAAATCTAGGAAGACTAACTTGCTATATTTCTTGCAATTTGTTATTATGTTGCTTAGTAATACATGTACTATGTCATGGTTGATCTTCCACCTTCTTTTCTGGTGATGTTTGTTCAAGAATTTTATGTCATTTTTTTAATAAGCATCCAATCCTCTATATAATGGATTTGGATCATCTTAGTAAGTAAGTAATGAAGAAATAGACAATACTGATTTAAGATTTAGAAGTGTGTTTTCTATTCTTCATGAATTATTCAGTCAATGTAACTAAAGAATAATTTTAATGAAAGAGTGATTTTGGAATACTTCTTGTGTTGGTAGATTAGCAGAAGCTAACCAAGGGGGCCCACTTGGGAGGTTGAATAGATTTAGGTAGAGTAGATTCATTCCTTGCAATTTCCTATTTTAAGATAGATTTACTGTATTAGTCCTACAACATTTTTACTATTAAAGTTCCTATAGCACTTGTAGAAAATGATCATGGTGGAAGTTTTGAGTAGTTAACTAGTTTAGGTTCATTTTCCAAAGCTTTCCTTAGTTATCTATTGTTAGTCCAAGTGTGTTACTATTCTCTATTAGTAGTATAGATTATTTTCATGCATTTTACCTTCCTACAACATAGGTGTTAAGACTCTTAAAGGAACTTAGTGCACATACTATACTAACCCATTTCAAGTCCTACATCCCTGGGTTGACAATTTAGGTGTATTTCATGATGGAATAAGTAGTCTTTAGAATAGATATAGCATCCTTAAGAGAAATAATGGTGTAATTATCTTCATCTATTATGGAACCATATATTTTTGGTGTCATTTTTAGGGATAGTGTCAAGCTAGGAACCCTCATGAGTCTTTTATTTTTAGATTAGTTTGTTAGTTAGAAGCTACAAACTTGTGGGCTTGATTAACAAGTCAACAATTCAATTGCATGCATCGAAGAGGAAGACAATGAGATGAATATGGAAAATTTCTTCCATGGGAGTCTATTAATTTAGACAAAGAAATTGAAGAAGAATTTGAGTTTCCTTTTGAGGACGCAAGCCCTGATTTTCCTACAAGATCTTCCTCTAGAGCAGAACCTTTAGACACAAGTAGTCTTCAACCTTTTGCTGAAATTTTGGCTAGCTTTCTTGATAGTTCTGGTCCAAATCCACCTATTTTTAAAAATCCCATAGCCAACATTCCCTTTTATCACCAACCCCATAATCAAATACCTCCAATAGTGGCACAACCTACTTTTCCATTTCCTCTCTCGAGCCTCATAACCAATGCTAATCTCAAAAACATACCTACAACTACTCTTCCAAAATTTTATGGCCTCACAACTGAGGACCCTAATACTTTCTTGTTTGAGTTTGACACGCTCTATCATAGCTTTGACTATAACGGTAATGCCCATAAGCTCAAGTTGTTTCCAGCAACACTGAAAGAATCAGCCTTACGATGGTTCATGGGCTTAGAAGCCAATGCATTAGGTACTTGGGATAAAATGGAAATTCTATTTCTAGATAAATAAAAAGAGTATTGCAAGGAAAATGATTCAAGAGGAGATGATATCTTTAGAATATCACAAAAGGAGGATGAAAAATTGGAAGACTATGTTTCACATTTCTTGTATACACTGCAAAAGAACCTTTAGCATGTACTACTGGAGGATTCACAAAAACTAGTCTCCTTGAGAGGGTTGAATGATAATTTTCTAGAAGCATTAGACTTGATGGCTAGTGGTGATGTATATAAATCCTCTTAGGATGACCTCAAGAAAATCTATCTTAATTACTCAAGGTCAACTATAAAGAAAGGCAGAGGACATCATTCCAAAGCCACTAAAGGGATCAGTCATGGTATTTCAAAACTTGAGATATCTAATCTACTCTCAAATTTCAAGTAGGACATCATAAATGATGTCACTACACATCTCGACACAATGAATGCAAAGAAGAACCATGCAAAAGTTGAGGTGCAATTAGCTAAGTACTATCCACACTATTGGAGGCAGAAGAAAGATTGTTAATGCAAATTGGTCGCTAGAATGGAGAACTGGCATCTTCAAACTAAGTACATCAAGATAGATGGAGAGGATGAGAAAATATTCTTCATTTCTCAATGTCGGCCATGGGCCCAATGATAAGGTACGCTTCAAGACCCTTTACAAAATTCAAATCCATATGGTAATCAATGGAAAAACATTAATGTCCAAGGTCCTCCACAATATAGTCAACCTAGTTGGGATAATGCTTGGCAAAATAATCCACATTAGCCTCAATATCAGCAGCCCCCAAATCGATGGAAACCACCCCAAGGGAATTGGCAGTCTACTAACCAATGGGGAGGACCTGAGAAATAGCCTAACAATGTTGGATACCCACCTTTACCACCTCTAGAAAATCCACCTACACTAATGCCACCACCTGCAAATTCTAGACATCAAAATCAGGCTCAGTTGCCTGCACAACCTCAGCCAAATCCAAAATAATTGTTGTAGATATACATCTGAGATTTGGTGCAACTCTACCAATACCTAAACTGCCTCTCATATTTGAAATAACATATACTCTTGTAGCATCAGTACTACCAACTTCTCAACCACAAATAGTTGACCCAACTAGTGCAAGTATTTCAGCTCAAACCCAAATAGTAGTTGAACCTCCTTTTCCACAAAAACTCATACAAACTAAACCTGCACAAACAGAGGTACAATCCTTTGACATCATTGATTAGTTAAAGAACATGAATGTCGAAATTCCTTTATTCCAAGCTATTAAAGATGTTCCTATTTATGGCAAATCCATTAGAGAAGCTTTTCTAAAAAAGATTGGGAGAAAGAAAAAGGACCCAACCATAGTCAGTGTTGTAAGACAATTGGCTGATATTATGTTAGGAAAATTGGTTATTCCAAGATATTTTGATCCAAAAAATCTAGTTGTGAATGTGATTATAAATGGTCAGTCTGTTAAAAATTCTTTAATTGATCTTTGTGCTGCTATAAATATCATGACCAAGGATACTATGAAAAAGTTGAATATAGAAGGATTAAGGGCTACCCCAACAATTTAGCAACTTGAAAATAGTTTTATTGTCACTCCCGATGCGATGATAGAAGACATTGTAGTAACCTTAGACTCTTTAGAGTACCCTACAAATTCCATGATTATGTCCCCAAGAGTCAATTTTATCTTGTTACCCTATCATTTTAGGATGACCATGGTTAGCTATAGTTGATGCAAATATAAGTTGTAGGTCAAGGAGTATAACCATATCCAATGGACAAGCAACAAAGAAATTTGACCCGTATCCTCCAGCACAACTCCAACTAGATTTAAGCACATTTGTATGGCCAAATTTAGGGGATAGAGAGGAAGAATTGGACTCTATAGCATAGCTTATGATGTTACATAGATAGTATTTTCTAAAGCTAAATAAGGAGGATTCTATAATTCAGAGTATTCTTAATAATACTTGTATGGTAGAAAATGATGTATCTGACAGCTTTGTGTTGGAATTAACTACAAACGAGGAATTTAATGAGAGTTGTTTTTTACTAAAGGAGCCAGACATTATCCATCAATTTTTACCATGTGAACTAGATAGAAGTCTAATCTTTGAAGCTACTATGGTTGATCTCACAACTACTGTTGAGTTGTTAAAAATTCATAATCTCCATGTCAATCACAAATTGCCTTCTAAATAGATGAAACAGTTAATAGAGCTTTGTCAAAAACATGAAAAAACTTTTGTGTGGGACTATGGGGATATGAAAGGGTTAATTCCTACATTATGCACTCATAGAATATACATCAATGAAGGGTGCCTGCCACTCTGTCAATCCTAGAGAAGGATTAATCCAACCCTCAAAGAAATAGTTAAAATTGAACTACAAAATTTGCTTGATGTTGGTTTTATATACCTATATCTGATAGTAGATGGGTCTCACCTCTGGTTATAATACCTAAAAAGGGAGAGGAATGGTGGATATTTTTAGATTATAGAGAATTGAATATGGCAACCAAGAAGGATCACTTTCCTTTACCCTTTATTGATCAAGTTTTGGATACTCTAGCTGGTAAGAAATATTTTCCCTTTCTTGATAGGTATAGTGGTTATAATCAAATAAGTATAGCTCTAGAAGATCTTGATAAAACCACATTTACATGCCCATGGGGTACTTTTGCATATTTTGTCTTATAATTTGGACTATATAATGCCCCTGCAATATTTCAAAGAGTTGTAATCAGAAGTTTTGCTGATATATCACATGATTACATGGAAATATACATGGATGATTTTACAATGTTTGGAGCCACCTTTGAGGAAGCCTTGATGAATCTTGAAAAGGTTCTTTTCTGATGCAAAGAACATAATCTATCATTCAATAGTGAGAAATGTTTCATGCTCATGCAAGGAGTGTTGCTTGGTCAATTTATATCAGTTGCGGGGATACAAGTGGAAACAGCTAAAATAGAGGTAATTCTAACATTGCCCATACCTAAAAAACCAAAGGATGTAAGATCTTTTTAGGTCATGCTCGCTATTATAGGTGTTTCATAAAATATTTTAGTAAAATAGCTAGTCCTTTGTATACACTATTGACTAAAGAAGTTGAATTCATTTGGACACCCAAACATAATGAAGCCTTCCTATAGCTTCAAAAGCTCCTCACCATAGCACCAGTTCTAAAAGGACCAGATTGGTCAATTCCATTTCATATTCATACTAATGCATCAAACCATGTTGTAGGTGTTGTATTAGGACAAAATCTTGCTAAGCTTGGAAATGCAATCTATTATATTAACAAGAGCCTCCATGGTCTTGAACTCAACTACATAGTGACTAAGAAAGAACTTTTAGTTGTAGTCTATGCACTGAATAAATTCAGATATTATGTAACTGGACATCCTATTTTTGTTCACACTGACCACTTAGCTATAAAGTACTTAATGAACAAAGCTACTATAACCAGTAGATTGGCAAGATGGCTCTTGTTGTTGTAGGGGTTTGATATTACCATTGTTGATAATCTAGGAAAATCCAATGTAGTTGTTGAAGATACCTTTCTAAATGAGCACTTGTTCCATATAGAAAATCATACAGCATGGTATGCAGACATAGCAAATCATCTTGCTGCAAATAGAATGCCCCCACACTTCTCTCACAAAGATAGGAGGAAGCTAGTAGAGAAAAGTTATAATTATTCATGGATAGATATCAATCTCTTCTATACTAGACTAGATCAGGTCATGACGAGATGTGTCAGGGAGGATGAGATATATGACATACTACATGCCTATCATGACGAACCATGTGGAGGCCATTTTGCAAGAAATAGAATAGCATTAAAGGTACTTACAACTAGATATTATTAGCCAACATTACATAAGGATGTAGTAAATTATACAACCAAGTGTGACAAATGCCAAAGGATGGGCTAGCCAACCAAGTCAGATGAGATACCACTCAATCCATATATTGTTGTAACACCCTTTGACAAGTGGGGTATGGACTTCATAAGTCTAATTGACCTGCTATCAAATAAAAAATTCTCTTAGTATACACGGATTATGTAACTAAATGGGTGGAAGTTAGAGAAATAAAAAATGCAAGAGATAAGAAAGTAGCTAAATTCTTATATGAGGAAATATTCACATGCTATGGAGTTCCTAGAGAAATTTTCACTGATCAAGGCACCCAGTTCACATCAAACTTGATCACTGAAGTTATGAAATAATACAACATAAGGCACCAAAAATCTAGTCCTTATCACCCTCAGGAAAATGGGGAAGAAGAGGTCACTAATAGAGAAATTGAGGCCATTCTGAGTAAGATAGTGTAATTACACAGGAAGGATTGGAGAAGCAAATTAACTGAAGCTGTTTGGGCATACTGAACCACATGGAAGATAACAACTAGATTCGCTCCATTTGAACTTGTGTATGGAAAATCAGAAATTTTGCCTATTGAATTTGAACATCAAACATTGTGCACTACTTTAGAATTGAACATCAATCTTCCTGCAACACAAGAAGGGAGACTTCTCCACTTGAACTCGCTAGATGAAATGAGAAAGACCACTTTGAAAATAATAGAGATCATTCAGTAGCAGTGAAAGAAGTGGCATGATGTACATATCTATAATAAAAAATTCCATGTGGGAGATTGGGCTCTCTTATATGATTCTCATTTCAAAGAAAATCCAAAGAAGTTGCAAACTCAGTGGTTAGGGCCTTACAAAATTCAATATGTATTCAATAATGGAGCAGTCCAACTGACAACCATTGATCCTATCTAGTTCAGATTACTTGTAAATGGCCATAGGTTGTGCCTCTATCATAAACCATAGACCAAAGATGAGTTCCTGCACCAGTTCCAATCAAACAATTTGCTAGCTCCTATGGACATCGTTCCTGCAGCAGAGGGTGGAAACCTTCTTCCTATAGCCATACCCTAAGAAACTTTCAAGGAGCACTCATAATAAAACCTCATTTAATATGAGGTTCATTCTTTCATTCATTATTCTTTTTCTTCATATCAACTCATCTCATTTCTTTATCTATCATCCACTCACACACCATGTCACCCACAAATTCTAGTTTTACTACTTTCAATAAGCCATACTGTTAGCACCTTTTCTACATTCACCAAACTTCACCATGTCATAAATTTCCATGTAGATGTACACTCTCAAATTTTTAGGTACAAAATTTTTTACTCTTTATTCATTTTTAGCACATAGGTTTCAATATTTATATATAATATTGCATTAAACGTATTGTATAAGCCTTAAGCCAGTTTCTCATTCCTATGCCAAAATTTTTTAAAGTGTGGACACTTGTCAAATTTTAGTGGAGGGCCAAGAAAGTGCATTAATTTCCAAATGTCATCTCCATGTTACCCTATTCATGTCCACGTTATAGGTTGTACTTTAGCGGTAGTCTGATATTTTTTATTTTTAAAATCTTTTTGTATCTGTCGTACCTTTTCATTTCAATTTTGGGAAAAGATCTCCTGTGTTTGACATGATTAAAAGGACTATGATTTATTATGAGAAAACTTTTAGTTAAACCTTGATGTCCTTCATAATTAATTACATCATTATTTTACATGCCGAACATAATGGAGTCTTGTTAAGAGAATGCAGTATCAGCATTCCTTAGAAAGATCAGTTTGAAATTCTGATAAGAAGGTATTTACAGAGGTGTAAAAGGGATAAAACTTATTAGGGTGGTGAGAATAAAAATTTGAGGTTAGGCATTATGAAGATTGGAGGACAGTTATAGAGATATAATCTGGTTGTTCATAGTATTCTACTTGTGGACGTTGAAGGAGTCTGACAATTTCATGCCTATGGATGTCTTGGCTACTTCCTACAATTAACTAAGCTCAATAAGGAAGTAGAAATGGATTTTATGACAAAAATTGATGAAGGGGAAGTCATAGTGTGGTGATTAAAAGTAATTGCTACTGAGGAACAGATAGTAGAAGTCATAGGATTACTAGCTAATGGGGAACACTATCTGAATGAGCATGATGTCAGGTCATCATAGGCACAATTCTCTTAGTCGAGTGACCCTTAATAGACATTTCAAAGCAAGGGTTTAAAGGAATTTCTCTTCTAGCTCTCTATCCGAAATTGGCAACCCATATCATTAGGTATTTGACCTGTGAAGGTAGGATTTCAAACTTGCATGCTCATAATTTTAAGTTGCTTGGCCGAGTAAGGGTGTAAAAGACTTTCTCTTCCAACTCTATATCTAGAATTGGCAACCCATATCATCAGGTATTTGACCTACTAAGGTAGGTTTTCAAACTTCCATGCTCATCATTTTAAGCTGCTCAGTTGTAGAAGACATAACATTCAAGTTAATGCCCCCAATTTCCTTTATAATATGTTGTGTATTAGTGCTGAAGAAATTCAAAAAGGAAATGCAAATTCTATTTCAAATCATGCCCTCATCAAACTTTTAGTCAAAAGGTCTTTTAGGGATTCCTCCCCTATATCATGGGCAAAATTTTTTGAATTTGAAACCTTGCAACCTCAAGCCAACCCTGTTCCACAAAATTTAAGGAATGAGGAAGAAATCATAGAGCCTAGTCAGAATCTTGATGAAATACAAAAATAACCCTCTCTTGATAAACCTATTGAGTCCATTTCAGAGGGTAATAGACCTAGCTCTTCTAGAGACAAAGGCAAGTGTAAGGTTGGTAGAAAAAGCCCTAATCTTAAAAAAGGAAGTCCAAAACCCCTTTGTTAAAGTAAAAAAGAAAAAAATGTTTGTTCCTGCAGTAACCACTCTTGCAGCATCTACCCCAGCCACACCTAATCCAAAGAAGACCCACAAAATAGTAGAAGTTAAATAGATTCATGTGCATTGAAGCCCTTGTATGTGAGGTTGAATATCCCCAATTTCCATTAAAAACCTAAATATCTTAGTTCCAAAATCTCATATAGAATTAGTGGTTGAGAATATTCTAGATGACTCTTCTATATAGTTGGAACCCCAAAATGTGGAAATACATGAAAATGAGCCTGTTAATGAGATGCCACAAGGAAATCAAGAAATGTGTGAGTCAAACCCTGTTGTTGTCCTAGAAAAAGCCCTTGAAAATGATCAATCTACTTTGCCATCAGTCCCTCTATAGTCTAATGTCTCTCTCATTCCTTATAAATCATCTTGGTACACCCAACATTTCTAACAAGTTTCCAAAGAATAAAAGAAGAAATCTATGACTCAATAATTTCCTTCATCTAGAATTCAATCCATATTGTTTGGTCTATACAATCACTTCATTTTTCAAAAGGCCTTGTGGAGGAAAGAAAGAGACCAAATGTAGAAAGAAATATTTGACAAAGATGAGGAAATTGAGTCATTGAAGAGTAACTTGAGAAAAAAAAATAACAAATGAATAAGGCTTTAAAGTTAGCTGACCAAGTAATGGCTTGTAGGCCACCACCAAGGGTGTATGCCATTTATTTGAAGGAGAAATTTATGTTATTTCAATTGATGATGACAATAACAAATATTGATTTTGAATTTAAAAATGTTCAAGATTTTTACATGTATCAGACTTTTCCTTCATGGCAAAATAATTTGTTGTGTGAACTCTATTTGTATAATTTCATAATTTCACATGAGACAGAGTGGAACCCTCTGCTTTACATAGGGGATATTCACCTTGGAGCTTTAATGTCCTAGATGCACAATGAGACAAATTATGATAGACAGTTAAATGCCAATAGAGATCTTGAGAAATCTGAACCATTACCACGACGAGTTGAATCCCACAAACCTTATGACCTTTTAAGAGATTGGTTTAGAGTAATCTATGGGAGACCAAAACCAAAGATTAGGGAGAAAGTTTTTGCAAAAAGAGAAAAGGTTTATAGAGAATATCAGACACTTCCAAACTTTATACTGTAAAGAGCAATTGCAAGGCTTAGAAACCAATGGAATCAACTGCCAGAAGCTTTTAAAAAGGCTGAACCACATAGTTATATCAATTATGAGGTAGTTGTTAATAGGGTGGCTAAGTATATAAAACTGAGAAGACAAATAAGAAAAGAACTATGGATGCCATTGACTTTTTAGCCTCCTACCCTTCTTTGGCTTCTATATGAAAATGATGCTACCAAACTAGATTCATTGGTTGAAGAACACATAGGAAAACATTGAAGATGCACTAGAGGATTTTTCTACACTTTTAGAAGTGGGAAGCAAAGGAAGACTATAGTGGGAGATTTCAGAGCCATGGCAAAGAAGTACAATGCTTGAGAACAAGCATTTGAATAGTGGGGGGGTAGATGATGAGGCATATTAATGTCTCGAATTTGATATAGTTTTTATAGTTTGGACTTACTCTTTGTGCCTTGTGAAAAACATTTACAAAACATTTATTTAAATATCTTGTGAACTTATGTCGGATGCAGTTAGAACTTATTAAACCTATGGGTAGTGTGTATGACATACTTTGCTTAATATTATATATAGAATGCAGTATTTCATATAAATATTTTAAGCTATGTTCTAATATCTGAATAAGAGTAGGAATGTTATCATGGATATGTGTTCTGAATGTTTCTAACTTTTAGGAAATGGAGAAGCGGTGTAAAGAGTGGTGATTACAACATTAAAGGAAGAAGATGATGAAGATTAATTGTGGCAAGGGAAGTGCATATCAGTTCCTATGGATAAGCCACACCTATAGAGAATTTATTGTTCCAAAAAATCCAGGAGACTAACTTGCTATATTTTTTGCAATTTTTTATTCTATTGCTTAGTAATAAATGTACTATGTCATAGTTGATATTCCACCTTCTTTTCTAGCAATGTTTGTTCAAGACTTTTATGTCATGTTTTTAATAAGTATCCAATCCTCTATCTAATGGATTTGGATCATCTTAGTAAGTAAGTAATGAAGAAATAGACAATACTGGTTTAAGATTTAGAAGTGTGTTTTTTGTTCTTCATGAATTATTTAGTCAATGTAACTAAAGAATGATTTTAATGAAAGAGTGATTTTGGAATACTTCTTATGTTAGTAGATTAGTAGAAGCCAACTGAGGGGGCCCACTTGGGAGGTGGAATAGATTTAGGTAGAGTAGATTCATTCCTTGAAATTTCCTTTTCAAAGATAGATTTACTATATTAGTCTTGCAACATTGTTACTATGAAAGTTCTTGCAGCACTTGCCAAAAATTATCATGGTGGATGTTTTGAGTTTTTAACTAGTTTAGGTTCATTTTCCAAAGCTTTCCTCAGTTATCGATTGTTATTCCAAGTATTTCTACTATTTTGTATCAATAGTATAGATTATTTTCATTCATTTTACCATCTTGCAGCATAGTTATTAAGACTCTTAAAGGAACTTAGTGCACATATCGTGTTGACCCATTTCAAGTCCTACGTCCTTGGTTTGACAATTTAAGTGTATTTCATGATGGAATAGGTAGTCTTTAGAATAGATATAACATCCTTGAGAGAAATAATGGTGTGATTATCTTCATCTATTATGGAACCATACAAGCTTTTTGGACAAAAGTTCCCCCTATCCATCTCTTTATATATCACATCCTATCTCTATCTTGATCCTTCTCTCTATAACACATCTAAATGTAACCCTTACCCCTCTCTTTCTTAGTTTTATCTTCTCTCTATCCCTCATTTTTATATTCATTCATATTCTTACCTACCAAACATATGGATTTATTATGTATGTCACTACTACACCATAATATGGATGTCAACCATCACGTCATTCAATTTATTACAAATATTGTTGTTACTTGTGTTTCTATTAGGGAACTCCTAATGCACAAGTATATCTCTAGTTTATAGTCCATGCATGTCACACTACCTTAATCTTACCCAAGAAGATTTTGAAAAACTCAAATATTTTTTAAAAGCTCATATTGTTAGAATGGTCATCTACAATCACCAAAAAGTGTTGCATACAATGAACCATAAAGAGTAAGTTAGTTCAATGAAGGATGAAAATTGTGGATGTAGTAACGAACTCTATTGTAGTCAATATAGATATTGTAGAAGTGGATATGCCTATTATGGGGATGGTTTTAAAGAAGAATCATGTTCTTCTTCTTATCCTTCCACTCCCACTAGTGGAGGAGGAGTGTCTTCCATTGTTTCATCCGATGTCTTCAACTTCGTAGTTGGAGGAGTTGCAAGTGGGTGTGCAGGAAATGGGTTTTATACCTATGATTCCTTCATCAATGTTGCTAATACTTTAATTTCCTTTGGCACATCTAAGCCTTCTAATGTTAAAAAGAGGGAAATAACTACCTTCTTAGCCAATGTTGCCCACAAGATGAGAGGTAACATATCCCTTACAAGATCTAATTTATTATTATGTTATTCTCTATCTATTTTAATTTTATGTTGCTAGTAGGATTACTAATGAAAAGGAGGTTGTGTGTATTGGATAATAGGATTTTTCTATATTGAAGAGCTAAATCTAGTCGGTAAATACTGTGATACCTCAAATATTGAATATCACTACAATCCTAACAAGAGTTATCATGGCAAAGGCCCTCTCCAACTCTCATGGCTAGTAAACATCATTTTCAATTCCTACTTTTTTCTAATTTAAATCAATAAGATATTACAATCTATAGCTATATTGATGCAAGGTGATGATAGGAATTATAACTATGGAGCGGCAAGAGAGTACCTACAATTTGACAGGCTAAATAATCCAGAGATTGTGGGAACTAATTTGACCATCTCATTTAAGATGGTCATGTGGTTTTGGATGGTGAACAACTAATGTCACATAGCAATCATGAATGTAATAGTTTAGTAAGTCTTCCTTCAAGATTTAGGGAGCTTACATGCTTGGAGACCTTACTCTTAAAGGGCTTGTTTATCTCGAGTCTTCTAGATGGATTTGGGAACCTCAAAAAATTAGATGGTTTATTTATAGAAGAGTTTTGCAAACTAGAAAAATTGTCAGATGATTTTGAACTATCCTAAAATTGTTGAGATTTTACAAGTTGGACAGAGCAACAATGGAGAAAGTAATAAAATTACAGCATTGCAAGCATGTAGACATTGCAAGAAGTGCTAAATTGATAGAGAGGTGGGGAGAAATTAGGGAATGCAGAGAATGTGGAAATAGAAACATGAAGGTTTTGAATGGAACTCATACCTTAAAAAATTTTGAATGGAAATGTAGGAATGTGGAGAATATGGAAATAGCCACTAATGAGCATCCACAACCATTAGTGGGAGAGGAAGGAAGGCCTAGCTGCTCCAAATAGAAAGGGAATTTCCTTCGATGAATGCCATACATCAGATGCTCCAATAACGTGCAAAAACAAAATGAAAATGAAAGTAACAAGTACAAACAAACATTTTATTTTTTTTATTTGTACCTGAGTTGGTCAAACTTTTGACCAACTCGAGCATAAAAATAAATGAAAAAAGGTTGGTCAAAAATTTAGGTCAATATTTGACTTATAATTTACTAGTGACTTATGGGATCCTTTGATCATGATTCCTCTTTTCCCCCTAGGACTCACAATGACACTAATAGATTAGCTCAAGATCTTAATCCTATAATTAAGCATAACTCTTTTCACTCATCCCATGATGAAGATGAAACCTTGAGAGCTTCTTCTTTTCAATTTGATAATCTCTCATGATTTAGATAAATTGGAAACTTGTCTTGTGCAAGAGCATCATAATCTTGATGGTGTTGTTGTTGAAGCTATTAAGAAGCTTGTTAATAATGATCATAATAACATCTCTATTTTTCGTGCTATATCTCACGTTACTAATACTCGTGCCAAGCCTTTGATAGAATGTTCTAAAGAGTTAGGATACATTACTTCCACAATCGTTGAACCTTCTATTCCAATTTCTAGTACTATTTCTAGTGTTCCTACATATGCACCACCACTTATGATGAATTCTACACAAGCCTCCACTCTCGTAAATGTTGGTCTTCCTAACCTTTCTATTCTCATGAGTGTTCCTCCTAGTTCCATGCCTTCTTCATTACCTTCATATAATGTAGTTCATTTTACATATTTCAATCATTTACTTGCTTCTTCTAATCCTCCAAGTCTAGGTAAAAACATAGATCTGTGTCACCGTTTATGATACCAAAACTTGTTTTGGTCAAATCTTATTTCTCTATCAAAACTCAAGTTTTTTCAAAAACTAAAAATACCCTTTTATGGATCTCAGATTCAATATCATCATTATATAAATTTTTGAGTGTTTTGATTAGTTATAATATGTTATAATCTCAAAATATTATAAGTCGATATTTCAACATTTTAGAAGATGCTCCCTCAAAAAAGGAAAAAAAATAGTAAATCATATCAAAAAAATTTAAAAATTATATTTATCTCTAGAAGAGAGAATCCTCTTCACGAATATGCAATTTTTTTCAAGAAAGTATAGATTTGATAGGGAAGTTTTGACAGGAGGAAAAAACTGTTGGATTTTGATAAGGTCGAACTTGAGTACTTATAACAAAGAAAATATACATAAAAAATAATTATTTCTTTTTTCGTTTACTAGCTATACATGTCATCTATAAGATATTTTCAGATCAGAACAAAAAAAGATGATTTTCATATACTTGTTTAATGACAACTACACCCTATATTTTTTACAGTTAAAAAAGAGACTTCAAAATAAAATAAAATGAATAAATTCTTACTCAAAAAAATTATAAAAATTATAGACAAAATTCATCCAATTCTACACATTTCATTAGTTTACATCATCTTCATATTTTAAACACAAATACCATTTTTTTTGTCATTAATGTTGTGTAAGGAAACTTGCAAGAAATAATATAGTTATTTGCACATAACCCATAATAGATCTGAAATAAACACTGAATTAAAATCCACATGCAAGAGAATAGACAACATACCCACAAAATTGTGACACAAGATATACCCTAAGAAACCCTCATTGAGGCAAAAACCTAGCCTCCAAAAGCATCCATTATTATTCAGCAAAATCACCATTGCAATACAACCATGGAAGCTTTCAAAGCCATAGCCACTACCGAGCAATCCATGTGAAAAAACATGAATCCACACATCCCATGCCATGCTTCCAACCTTCACAAATGCTCCCTTGGCTAACCTGTCAAGCCTTGTCCGACTCAACTCTTGCCTTTTGTCTTCTCCTTGTCACACCAACAACTACCCTTGTGGTTTCTTATATAATAGCAAGTCCCAAAAAACCACCAAGTGGTATCACATAAACTTTGTGCTAAAACCATGTGCTACCTAACCCACTAACCCCACATTTAATATTGGGCATTTAATTCTTTTCCCTAATATTAAATAATTACATGAAATATTATCACAATGTTACAATACATCTCATCAAGGATATTCCATGGGAATCTTTACATGTTGCACGTCCATCTAGGTGGAACATTACATAATAAAATAAAATAATATAATATAAAAATATTATGCAATCTGTGCAACACCCATTATCTCAACATGTCATTTTAATATCTCGTTTCTTTATAAAAAGGTGACACAAGTTTGTGCTTTTACCTCACCAACATCTTTGCATCTTCCTTTTGCTTCCTACAATTTTACTAAAAAATCTAACAAATCTATGCCTACTATCATATCTTTTAATCCTATCGTTAGTATCTTGGTTCAAACCATCACTGCATTACAAAATCAAGTGGCCCAGTTCACTCAATTTACATACAACACTCAAACATGTGACATTACTAATTTGATTTCCTTATATATCCTTCATTTTTTATACCACAACATATTATAGTGCCTCGTGTTGATACTTATAATGGTAAGGGTGATCATGTGATTCATGTTAATACTTTCCAAACTATAAGTAGTGATTTTTATCATGACTATAGGCTTATGGCTAAGTTGTTCCCATGCACCTTTAAGGATAAATCCTTTTAATGGTATTTCTCTCTTCCCCCTTTTCTATTGATTCTTTTAAAACCCTTGTTAATGCTTTCATTCAAAATTACAAAATAATATTGGTCCACAAATTTCTATGATTGATTTAATGCATTGCAACAAAATGTTAAAGAAAAAGTTATTGATTTTATTGGTAGATTTAAACATTTGTATGCTCAAGTATCTTATCATGTGCCTAATCTTGATATTCAATGTATCTTTATTTTTAATTTACTGGAAAAACATTAGAGGTGAGATTATTCATATGGAGTATACCTCCTCTTCATATCTTCTTCATGTGCTTCACCATTACCAGTTATAAGTGACTCAACTCGAGATCTCCACTCTAATGGCTTCGATTACTAGTGCTAAAAGTGATGTTGCTAGTAACCAAGAACAAGTTTTTCAAATCTAACAACTTCATGAAAATCAAGTCAACCAACACAATTGTTGATCAAGTGGCTACTACTTCTAAAGGTATGACTATTGTTTCCTCTATGTATCATCCTAATCATAAGTACACTTAATTATTTGAACCCTTCCTCGAGGTGATGACTAAACGGATTCAAGTTATAATTCTTAAGCTTCCTCCTATACATCTTATTAACACTAGAAAACTAATGCATAAGTCATTTATTCAAAAAGAATTTAAATATCATTGTCAATCAAGTCATGATACTCAAAAGGTTTTAGGCTTTCAAAAATGTTATTCAATAAATTTTTTGTTCTAATGCTATATCTATTGATGCTAAAGTTAATAGTACAAATAAAAAATTTGCACCTCCTAACCATAATTTTCAAATATACACTAATAATTTTCCTTTACATTCAACAAATGTCAATATTCAACCTTCTTCTTCTAACAATAACATTAGCTATGATGACAAGATAGAATGATGTAGGAGCATCCTAGGTGTTAGGGAAATCTTGCATCACCCCAAAATTATTTTATTTTCAGCCTTTTCTATTTCAATAAGGACTAGTAGACAAGGTAGTTACTATTTATGGGAACTTGCTATTTTTAAATAGTTTTTCATAGAAGCTTAGAATGCTCTCATTTTCTACAGGAAGATTCATTTTAGAGATATAAGCCTACCATAAAAATTTCATTGCTCTAGCTTAAGTATTACAAAAGTTATTGCAGATTTTCGGTAGAAAAATTTGCAAAAAAATCTTTAGGCTTACCGTTGGAGACCTTAGAGTGCTTGGATGGGGTCTGAAAACTCAACAAAAGGGTGCTAGAACAGTTCCAAGTCTGTAGATCATGAGCTAGCATTTCCCAAAAGTGGTTATAATAGCCAATCAGAGCAACAGTTTATGAGTTATGGCCTTCGAAAGTTTGGCTACCAAAATTTCTAAAATAATTTGTCAAAGATGTATTTGGCTGACTCTATGTATTGTTAGGGTTTTTCAGCCCTAGGCATTAAGTTTGAGCATCTAGAACCTTCTTGGGTGACATAAACCTACCTATTTAAGAAAGGCCCGAGCATTGTCTAGGGGAGCTTTGGGTGATAGTTCGTAGCAATGTCTTACAAATTATTGTAATGAAGGTGCCCATTTGGGTTAGCATATTCTAATTGAGAATTCTATAATTCTACATTTGCGGCAATAATAATAAGTTCATATTTTGTTTCTCGCATTTGTTGTTGTTTTTTTTGTTTTGTTATGAGTTTGTGGTATTAAGGGGACTCCCCTACATTAAGTGGTATCAAAGTGAGAGTTCCTAAGCATGTGGATAGATCATCGAATGTGAGGCAATTTGCACCAGTACTGTGGTTTGGGCTGAGCATGTAGACAAATTGCCCATTGTGAGGTAGTTTGCACTAGGGTTTTAGTGGAAGCGCAAAAATGCCTCCACAAAGAGAGCATGATGGAAGAGTTGTAGGTGTTACACCTAAGGGTTTCTGAGCCCTCCAAAGGAAAATGAAAGCATTGGAAGAACAAATTCAAAGAGGAGCACGAAAGCAAGGATGAGGATGAAGTAGAAGAAAATGCCAAAGTAAAGGTAGTTATAAATCTAGAGGAAGAGAGGCTTTTTAGGGCCATCTCCAAGATTGGAAAAAGACCTAAGTTTGAGGTTCCCACATTTTGAAGAAATCTTAACCTAGAAGAGCTAATTGATTGGATCAATGAACTAGAGGAGTACTTTGAGTATGAAGATATTGAGGATCTAGATAGGGTCAAGTTTGCAAAGGCAAAGCTGAAGGGACATGCAAAGATCTGGTGGCAAGAGGTTCAGTTGGAGAAAAATAGAAAGGGAAAGGACAAAATCACCAGATGGGATCTAATGATAGCTAAAATGAAGTGACAATTCATTCCTATGGATTATGAGCTTGATCTGTTAAAGAAGATGCAAGGAATGAAGCAAGTGGGGAAATCTATTCAAGAGTCTACCAAAGAGTTCTACTGAGTTCTCATTAGAACTGGCCATGCAGAAGCTGATGAGGAGAAAGTTGCTTGTTATCTTAATGGGTTAAGGCCAAGCATTTAGGACGAGCTAAGTTTAGTTCGAATGAGTAGTAATGAGGAGGCATACCAATTTCCCCTAAGAGTTGAGGAGAAATTGAGCAAGAAGTTTGACAATAAGAATAGTGGAAGAGGTCATGGTGGAAGATCTAGTGGATGATCTTATGGAGGCTGTAATGATTATCAAAAGAACAAGGATGAGGCTAGAAGTAGAAACCAAAACCAAAGGGGAAATAATTCCAATCATTTCCATGATCAAAACAATAGAGATTAGAGAGGAAGAGGTAGAGGACAAGGATCTAGAAGAGGAGGCTTTTGAGGAAAATGTTTTCACTGTAGAGAAGAAGGGCATAGAGCATTTGAATGTACCCAATGCCAAGGAAGGACAGATTGAAGAATAGAAGGTTAGGCTAGAGTTGCACATGATATCCTCATATTCTAAAGATGCTAAAAGAGGAGAAGTCCTAATTAACAGAAGATTCAAGCTGAGTGGTGAGAATGAACCTGATCAAAGGAGTTTGTTTTGCACGAGGTGCAAATGTGAAGATAAGTGTTGTGATGTAATCGATGACAGTGGAAATAGTAAAAATTTGGTGTTAGAAATGAAGGTCACTAAGTTGAAGCTGAAGAGGTATAAACACTCGCGTCCATACTATATTGCTTGGGTGCAAGATGACCACAAGGTCATGGTCAATGAGTAGTGCTCAGTGAAGTTCAAGATTGGAAACTACCAAGATAAGGTACTATGTGATATGATACCTATGGACATATGTCATATGTTGTTGGGTACGCTGTGGCAGTTTGATAGGCATGTTGTGCATGATGGGCGAGAAAATACCTACACTTTAACTAAGGATGGAGTGAAACATAAGCTGAAGTCATTGAATGATAAAGAAGAAAAGGTATGCAGTGCTTCCAGAATATGTTTTGTTGATGGAAAAGAGTTTCTTAAAGGTATGAAGTAGGAGCATATGTGTTTTTCTATAATCCTAAAGATAATAAGGAAGAGGTAGAGGAGGTACCTACAAAAGTTACAAATATGTTGAGAGAGTTTTCTAATATTGTATCAGATAATGTACCTAATGGATTGCCCCCAGTAAGGAAGATCAATCACCAGATGGATTTGGTTCCAGGAGCCAGTTTGCTAAATAAAGTAGTGCACAGAATGACACCAGTAGAAAGTGAAAAGTTGAATAGGCAAGTTCATGAGTTATTGTAGAAGGGTTCGATTCAAGAGAGTATGATTCAATGTGTTGTACTAGCAGTATTAGTACTAAAGAAGAATGGAGAATGGAGGATGTGCATAGATTCTTGCACTATCAAAAAGATCAAAATAAAGTATAGATTTCCATTACCAAGGATGGATGATATTATGGATTTTTTGAGTGGAGCTACGTATTTCACAATGATAGATCTGAAGAGTGGGTACCATTAGATTCATATCAGAGAAGGTGATGAGTGAAAGATTGCTTTCAAGACAAGGGAAGGACTGTATGAGTGGTTAGTCATGCCTTTTGGGCTAATCAATGCACTAAGCACTTTCATGAGGCTAATGAATGAGGTACTAAAGGAGTTTCTAGGTAAGTTTGTCATTGTTTACCTAGATGATATATTAATCTTTAGTAATACATTGGAGGAGCATTTGATTCATATTCGTAAGGTGTTTGAAAAGTTGAGGGAAGAAAAGTTGTTGATAAACTTGAAGAAGTGTAAGGAGTTGGTGTACCTAGGATTTGTAATTTGAGGAGAAGGTTTGAAAATGTACCTAGAGAAAGTGAATCCTATCCTTGAATGGACTACTCCAAGGAGTACGATAGAGCTAAGATCTTTTCATGGACTAGCTACATTTTATAGAAAGTTCATAAGAAGTTTTAGCAGTATTTGTAGACCCTTGACTGAAACAATGAGAGGAGATAGGAAAGAGTTTACGTGGATTGTAGGAGCAAATAAGAATTTCAATCTGTTGAAACAAAAAGTTAATAAACAACCTATTTTATCACTTCCTGATTTTAACAAGGTGTTTCAAGTAGACTTTGATGTAAGTGGTACTGCAATAGTAGTTGTTTTGAGCCAAGAAGGTAGACTTGTTTCTTATTTTAGTGAGAAGTTGAATGATGTAAAAAGAAAATATTATGTTTATGATTAGGAATTTTATGTTGTAGTTCAAGCATTGAAGAAGTGGAGATACTATCTTCTTCCTAAGGAGTTTTTTTTGTACACTAATCATCAGGCTTTGCAATATTTGAATAGTCAAGGAAAATTGAACCAAAGGTATTTAAAGTGGGTTGAGTTTTTGCAGAGTTATACATTTGTTTTGAAACACAGAAGTGGGAAGTCTAACAAAGTTGTAGATGCTTTTATTAGAAGACAACTTTTGCTAACAAAAATGTAGATAGACGTGGTTGGGTTCAAGGAACTCAGTATTTTTTATCTAGATGATCCTGATTTTGGTGAAGCGTGGAAGGCTTGTACAGAACCTATTACACTTCACAGGACAAAGTGGTTTGATTTCATGATCTAGGATAATATGTTATTCAAAGGAAGCCAGTTGTGCAATCCCAAAAATTTAATGAGAGAGAATCTCATCAAGGAGAAGCATAGTGGAGGATTGGCTAGACATTTTGGCAGAGATAAAACCATAGCTTTGGTTGCTAAAAATTATTACTAGCCATATTTATAGCAAGATGTGACAAAGTTTGTACAAAGTTGTCAAGTATGTTAGATGACAAAAGGAGTTAAGTAGAATACAGGGTTGTATCAACCATTACTTGTACCAAAGAAGTCATGGGAGTATATCAACATGGGATTTTTTCTTGGATTACCAAGGGCATGGCATGGGCATGATTCTATTTTTGTGGTGGTTGATAGGTTTTCAAAGATGGCACATTTTATTCCTTGCAAGAAGACTAGTGATGTTATTCATGTAGTAGAGTCATTTTTTAGAGAAGTGAGATTACATGGTCTATGAAAGAGTATAGTTTTAGATCGAGACACCAAGTTTGTTGGGTATTTCTGGCATACATTGTGGAAGAAGTTGAAGATAGATTTGAAGTCCAGTTCATCACATCATCTGCAGATTGATGGATAGACAAAAGCTGTGAATCACAGTTTGGGAAACTTACTAATATGCTTGGTTGGAGATAAACCAAAAGGATGGGATATGATTTTACCACAGGCAGAATTTGCATATAATAATTCTGTCAATAGGAGTACTGGTAAATCACCATTCCAGATTGTATATGGGAGTAGTCCCAGAAATGTTTCTAAATTGAGGAAATTGGATAAGGGAGAGATAAGTAGTGCTAAAGAAGAAGATTTTGTTGAACATTTGAAGAACATCCATGAGGAAGTGAGGAAGCACATCATAAAGATGAATACATAATATAAGGCTAAGGAAAATGTGAAAAGGAGATATAATGAATTTCAAATTGGAGATGAAGTCATGGTTCATTTGAGAAAGGAGCATTTTCTAGTAGGTACATATAATAATTTGAAGATGAAGAAGTTTGGACCATGCAAGATAGTGAAGAGGCATGATTCTAGAAATGCATATGAAGTGGAGTTGCCTACTTAATTGAATATTTCACCAGTATTTAATATTTCAGATTTGACAAAGTATTATGAAGGAGGTGATGGAGATGAAGTTGCAGAAGTGTAGTGGAGCATTCCAACAACTAATTTGGCTACCAAGGAGATTGAGGAGATACTAGATAATCATATTGGAAAAAGTACTAGAAATAGAACTTATGTGGAATATTTGGTCAAATGGAAAGGGAGACTAGTTGATGATTCATCATCACTAGCAAAGGAGGAGGTCAACCATCTTGGTTTTCCTCTGAACACCTAAGACATGATGGGGTTACTTCTCAAATTACCCTAGGTATCTAATGTAGGAGCATCCTAGTTGTAAGGGCAATCTTGCATCACCCAAAAATATTTTATTTTCAGCCTTTTTTATTTTAATAAGGATTAGTAAACAGGGTGGTTACTATTTATGAAAATTTGCTATTTTTAGTAAGTTTTTCGTACGAGCTCAAAATGTTCTCATTTTCTACAAGAAGGTTCATTTTAGAGATATAAGTTTACCATAAAAATCTCATTGCTCCAGCTTAATTATCAGAGAAGTTATTGCAGATTTTCGGTGCAAAAAATTGTAGAAAAATCTTCAAGCTCATCGTTGGAGGCCTTAGAGTGCTCGGATGGGGTCTAAAAATTCAATGGAAGGGCACTAGCATGTTTCTAAGCTTATAGATCATGAGCTGGAATTTTTGAAAAGTGGTTATAATAGCCAATCAAAGCAATGGTTTGTGAGTTATGGCCTTCAAAAGTTTGGCTACCAAAATTTCTAAAATAATTTGTCAAATATGTATTTGGCTGACTCTATATGTATTTTTAGGGTCCATCAGCCCTAGGCATTAAGCTTGAGCATCTAGAACCTTCCTGGGTGGCATAAAACTACCTATTTAAGAAAGGCCTAAACATTGTCTAAGGGAGCTCTAGGTGATAGTTGACAACATTGTCTTGTAGATTATTGTAATGAAGGTGCCCATTTGGGTTAGCATATTGTAATTGAGAATTTTTTAATTCCACATTTGCAGCAATAATAAGAAGTTCATATTTTGTTTCTTGCATTTGCTGATGTTTCTTTGTTTTTTTATGAGTCTATGGTATTAAGGGAAGTTCCCTGCATTATAGAAGAAGCTAATCACATGGTTAATCATGTTGATTATTAACCTCAATCTCTGATTTCACTTCCATCTAAACCTAAACAATCACCTCCTATCACCTTTAGTCATTCATATATATTTAAGGAACCTAATGGTCCTCTTTACATAACTACTATGGTTTCTCATAATCCTTCTCGTGGTGTTTTGATTGATCCTTCTTCCTCTATGAATGTGATTATTAGAGATGCTCTTAATAACAAAGGGTTGCATAAAGATACCTATGACACTTCTAGTGTGTGGATTCAAACTTGCAATGGTTTTCTATATCGACCTCAAGGTTCCATCACTCTCTCTATTTAGAGGGAAAAGGGTGACACTTAAATAGGATTGTATATCTCTATCTTTTTCAAGCTAGTAATCGTTTCAAATATGTATGTAAGGGAAAGAGGGAAATATCCACATATGATTCCTCTTTATAACCCAAATTAGATTAGCTAGAACCGAAAGGAGAAAGGACACCAATTACAAATTTGAATTATAAAGGAGAATGCAATATAAGGAGATACACTCTTTGACCCTTATAGGATAATGTATATATAGAATTGAACTAATTGCTTAAATAATGTAGATTTAAGTCCTAAGTATATCCAATTAGGCTAATTAAAGTATAAATCTAAGGTAAAGATATGAAACAAAATAAAATATAAAAGAATCACCTTGAAATATATAGTAGAAAATGTTTTTAGTTCCAAAAGTCATGAATTTGTGCATATTTTTTAATATCCAATTGCAACTTATTGAATAAAATTACAAAAGGAACAAAACCCAAAAATCGTTCATCTAGAAAAGTAGTAGAGACCAGGTCAACCTAGAAAGATGGATTCCCCTAGAGTTAACATGGTCTAGAGGCATTGTAGAAAATTCAAACCAACTTCTCCAAAAAGCTCCCAAAGATTTATTTCCAAATCTTCATGTGAAATTCTATTATCCTGCTCCTTTCTTAAAACCCTTGTCAATGAGGATTTTATTTTGTAGTGTGTTGTAGATCTTGGTTTAGGTAAAGGAATGTAGGGTATCTCCACATTTTCCAATAGATCTACCATAATCCAATCATGGTGCCATGGATGTAATTTTGCATCAATGTAGAAGATAATAAATGCTTCAATGTAGATCTCCTCCCATGATGGCCAACATTAAGCTATATCTTGAAGAGGAAATACCCAAAAAATGACTCTTAATGTTTGATAAAAATATCCCTTGCTTGAATGCTTGAAAATGCTTGATTATCTTAAATGCTTGAAATCCTTGAATGCAAAAGATGGAAATTGGACTCTTGTGAAATATTCGATGGTGATGGATTAATTGATATTGAAATAAAGCCTCCAAGTCTCCTTATATATGAGTTTTCGGGTGGGAAAATAATACAAGTCTGCTTGAGAGTAGAGTTAAACCAATTAAATGCTCAAGGATTTTTGGGCCTCGAGCCTCGCAATCTCTGGGGACAAGTTGAGTTGGACAAGGTCAACCTAGGTTTACCTAGTCTATTTTAGGTTGACTTAGCTCAACCTAGTCCTAGAGGTTAGGATAAGAGAGCCACAAAGAACTCAAGTAGTTGCCAAAAGGAATAGAGAAGAAAGTGAAAGAAAATAGGAAAAAGAAGACATTGAGCACAAGTTCATCCATGGTCCAAGAAAGGCATTATGGAAAGGGTGTTGAAAGGTCTTAAAAGGGAAGTATATCTATTTTAAGACAATACACTCTCTAATAGAGTTATCTAAACTATCTTTGTTATCATTCTGAATTCTGATCAATTTCAAGTTAAGCTTGGTATCCCATGGCTTTCTTCAATGCAATTTGTAGCTTCTCTCATTCTTAAGTACATTGAATTTCCCTATAATAGATAAATTGTCATTGTTAATCATTCTCTATATAAGCCTTTGTGTCCTCAAGATTGTGTTGAGATTGTTGTATTGGCCATCTCTCCCTAAAAAACTACCTACTAACCCTTATCACCTTTATCTCTTCTATCGAAAATGCAATGTATCAAAGACTCTTGATCTTAGCCTTACTAAAAGTGATCCTCCTATACCTATCTTACCTACCCCATATGTTCCTATAAACTACTATTTTTGAACCTATTTTACCTTTTCCATCTATTTTGTCAACTACTCTTTATGAACCTATAGTTGTTCCCTCTTCAAAACCTATGGTAGTTGGTCCTAATCCTTCTAGTTTATCTTGGAATACCATTCATAATCAAAATTCCTATAAGAATAGAAAAAATCGCCAACCTAATGCTAAGGCTCATTCTCTTTCTTCTCATCTTGCATCTTCATCTCATCCTTTGCCTTCCTTTGATCAACCTATGCTTGAGACTTCAAAAGAAGTTAATCAAGGTAAAAGTATGAAAATGGATAAATATGATGATTTTATTTATATTTTAGATGCTATTAATCTATATATGGAAGATAATCTTGATGGAAGATACTATTGATGATGAACATGTTAGTAGTGATGATTAATAGATTATGATTTTACTTACATGACTTCTATGTAGCTTACAACCACTTCTATTAATGAGCATAGTGACTCCCACTAGAGTCATTTCTTGAAGTTGGTTGTGATTCCTACTATGTTGGATGTTGTTCCTCTTGTGAGTCACCATCTATCCCATTGTGTTTTAGACTGAGATGGGGAGGCATGTATCTAATACTTAAGGTGAACTTACTTTAGCATGGTAGTCTTTATGTTTTTATGTTGTATTTTTTCCTATGTTGTTCTTTTCATTATATGTTATGTTTAAATTTCTTTAGATGGTCCTTGTTTCTCTATTGGAATAACAAAATAAAGTAATCCAACCTATCTTATACATTCTTCTATTTTGTATCTTTGTTCTTCTATATGTTGTTATATGTTATGTTGTACACATGTTATTATTCATATTTATGCCCGTGTATAGTCTTCTTGGTTTCTTATGATATGGTAGCACTGATTCTTTTCGGTCTCCACATTGTTGGCCCTAAAAGACTCTTCTTTATAACTCTTACGACTATTTTCCTCCATTGTGTTTTAGTTATACTTCCTTTTGGGAATGATGATATTTCATACTTGATATAATATTATATATTATCATTTGATCATACTGACCCCAAATTTGGAAGAACCCTTTGCGGTATCTCTCTCTTTTTATCATGTGTTCCTTTCCCTTGATATGTTATCTCTCTTGGGGACATCTCATTGTAGAAACATCCTTAATGGATGTATGCTTTTCCTATGTTAAAGTTAGTTCTCTCATTAATTTGTTTGCAATCACTTTAATGTAGGTCTGTACTCTCCTCTCATCTTTTTAATCATAGAGTAGAAAATATGGATTCTGAGTATGGCTTGGAGTATGTTAGCCTTGTTTCTTGGTATTATTTTTGGGTTATCCAAAGATCTATTCTCTCTCTCTCTCTCTCTCTCTCTCTCTCTCTCTCTCTCTCTCTCTCTCTCTCTCTCTCTCTCTCTCTCTCTCTCTCTCTCTCTCTCTCTCTCTCTCTCTCTCTCTACTATTGGTTTCCTTTGAACTAGTGAAAATTCGTGGGAGCTTAGTTTTTATTATTTTTTCTTTGGACCACTTTCTACACTACTAATAGTTTGGGAGGTTGGATACTTGCTTGCGGTCCTTCTTTGGACTATCAATAGTTCAGGAAGCATGGTCATAATTTTGATTCCTTAAGGACATTCACATCCTTATGCCTATTTTATTTTTGTGTTCTTCTTGTTGGGACATGGATTTCCCTTGAAGTTGAATCCTTCGATAGATTTACTATGATGCCACACACATTTTCTAGAAAATTCAATTCATCTTCAATGGGTTGATGGTTATGGCTCAAACACTTGCTAAGCTAATCAACATTGTCTCCTATACCGACACCCTCATTTTCTTTTTCTTTTTCTTTTTCTTGTGTGGTTCACAATAAGACACACAAACCTTATTGGGTGAATGACTACAACCCTTTTGTAGCGTTATATATCTTATTGTGATTTTAGATATGATGAAGACTCAAGTCTCTTGGGGGCTTGATGGTTTATTGTTCTCCTAAGTCATGATAAGATCATCTCTTTGTGTTTTTTCTACTTTACCATTATTTTAGGGAAAATTATACTCTCGCTAAAGTAGGGGATAAATGTTTCATCTTAAAATGGGTGCACCCATCTTGTAAGACCTTTTAGCACCCATCTATTAGATTAATTATATATTTCCTAATTAACTCTAGTTTGCTTAAGCTAAACTTTAGGCATCTAATAATCACTTATTTAATTAATCATTATGGTGCAACCTAGGTTAGCCCTTTTTAGGGTTTTGATCTCCTTTATAAGGACAATCTCTCTTTGTAATTATTAACTGATTCACTTTTGATAATAGAAACCTCTCTTTTTTCTCATCAAGAATGTCTCATCTATGGATTTGAGAATTCCATCCTCCATAGCTTTTGCTTCTCTCTTTCTGTGGTAGGTGTTTGCATGTAGGTGATTCTTGGGAGTTATGGGGTTGATCTTTCATCAACTTCAACACTGTCTCATACTAACTTCTCAGACCATAGATGGATTTGTGCTCGATATCCTCTTTCTCTTATTTTCTTCAACCTTTTCTTGATTCTATCTACACTCCCTCTAGGATTTCCCTAGGAATTGGTTGACCTCTTCCTTGGTGATTATGAGGCATAGGGCTCAAAGTGTCTCAATGTTCCAAATATTAAACTCCTACTACTCAATCGGGTTGTATTATTTTCCTGCCCAAAAATTAGTATATAAGAATATTTGGATGCTTCATTTTGCACATGTCATGCCTAGATTTATAACGAAAGACACAACTACAATTTTTTTTAATATATATTGAAAGCTGAGCATAGAAACTACATATTAATATGTGCATGTTGTAATTAGGTCTTTAGTAATATAGGCGAATAATCATGTTAGGTGTACCTATAGGAAGTAGATGGATTTAAAATCTAATTCTAGATTAATTGACACTATCAAGTGATTTGTTTCTTAGTACCCAAAAATTAGGGGGAGTCTTGCTTTATGTAAGGTTCCACAATTCTTTTATTTGTTAGAATCTAGGTTATAACATAAGTACCATATGATGATAGGATGTAGCACTTGTAAGTTCTCAACCTAACTAGTGACCATGTTGATTCTGTAAAGCATCGCGTAAGCACATTTCAAAATGTAAGTTTGCATTAGCATTGCTTCAAGTGGAAATGAATCCATGATTGTATTTTATCTTGAACATTGTATATAAGTGTTGTCATTCATTCCTCATTTGAATGATGTTTACATTAAAAGATAATATTAAGGTATATAATATTTTGCATTGAAAATATCCTATTCTAGCAAATGTACCTACACCCGTGGTGATAGTAGGGTGATAATAATTTAGTGGTTGGTTTGCCACACACTAAAACCATTTTATAATTAAATAAAAATATATTAACTTTATTTATCAATGATCTTATTTATCTCTTAAATATTTATTACCACTAACTATTTATTACCACTAATCCCTTTAAAATCTTACTTGACTATTCCATGCCCCCATAATTCAATTTACTAATATACTTATCAAACACAAATTAGTTCCTTACCACTTATAATCTGACATCTATACCACCAATTTATGTTCCTAACACTAACTATTTTTTTTTCATACTAACTTAACAAAACAACTTAATTTATCTACTAATTAAATATTTTAATTAGTAATAAATCCCCACTAACTTTATTTCCTACCCATACTCCACGTGACCTCCTCCTAACTAAACCAAAAACCCCCTTTCCTAACTATTCCTTCCCTAGGCCAACCCCATGCTCCCTTGATCCATGTGCTCTATGCTCTCCCATGTCACCCCTCCCTTGACCCACATGGCCAAATTCCTCATGCCTACCCCTTTGGCCATTTAGGAGTGAAGGTTTGAGTGCCACTTTTATGAGTGTGGGCCTTGGGCCACGAGCCATGCTGGGAATAGAGAATGGTCAAATCCAACTTCACTTGGTATAGCCCCCTCTTCCACACTTTCCCATCATCTCTTACTCTTCACCAATATTGAGCTTTAGGGCCCGTTTGGTTGCAGCGATAGGAATTGAGAAATGAGAATTGTTATTCTAAAAAAAAATATCAAGAATAGGAATTTGTTTTCTCTATTTGGATAGACAAAATAGAAATTAATATTTGAAAATAACAACAACCACCAGTAGAAATCTCACTCCGACCCAATGGACATTTCCAATGGCATTCAACACTGATATTGATGTACTGTGTTTATCACTAGAGGAGTTTGATATCTACATAATATATAACAAAAAAAAGATAAAGTTTAAACCAAAATTGCTTGGAACACCTCTAGAGAAAATTCCTTTCAACTGTGCTAATTGTTGTACAACTATTCTTTGCATAATTATATCCTATAATTTTCTTCCCCTTCTTAGCTCTTATAAAGAAAAGAGGAAACAATAGACATAGAGGGAATATCACACCTGGGTTGAAATGACTCTAATATTTTTTGAGGCTTCTTCTAAAAATGAAGCAATGTGAGATGGAGAGGGTAGATCTACTCGTACAGAAGCCAACTTGGCCTTACTGGTTTGTTTCCCCTACAATTGAAACCTCATCATCAGTTTGAAAATGGCCATGATTTTTCATTTTGGGGAGCTCCAACAGAAAGTTATAATGAAGTGGATCTATAAAAAATTTCAAATAAGAAAAAATCAAAATGGGAATGGGAATAGCAATTCCAATTACAAGTATTTTGGAGAATGGACATATGCTCATTTTGGGGCAAAATGGGAATTCATATTCCTATTCCCAATTCTGATTTGGCGCACCAAACAAAGAATTAAAAATGAATTCTAATTTTCTATTCCTATTCTGATTGTATTCTAGCAACCAAATAGGCCCTTAGAGAAGTGGGTATGCAATGTTTGACAAGGAGGCAGAGACCTTCCCATGTATAAGGTGAGGTAAATTGCATCAATGTTGGGGTTGTTTGCCTATAACATAGCATCCCCTATTTATTGATATTTTTTCTTGTTTGATGTGTTTGATAAGATGAGGACCACTCTATCTTATGTAAGCCTCCTATTAAAGTTTCTCTTTACTTTGTTCTTTTAAAATTGATTTGAAAAGTGGTTTTATACAAAGGGAGTTGATTCCTCAAGATATTTTATTTAATTTCATGTTGTTAGAGTTAGGCAACTTCACCACAAAACACGCGATTCTCTAGGCTCTCCAAGGGATGTCTAGGATAAGTACATTCTTTCTAGGTTATTATTTTTTTTTGTACTAGCCATGCTTCAATCCTTTAGATAATGGCTTAGTGTTAACATATACCCTAGAATTGTTATTTTATTAGTATTCTATTTATGAGATTCTAGGGCATATTCTTTCTGATTATTATATTAGTCTGTAATAAGTAGAGATTTAATTTCTCATTCTCATACAAATTCCAAAGAACAATTACACACCTACAAATTGGTTTGTTATGCATTTCCTTCAGTGCTATGTTTTCTACTTAGTTTATTTTTCTCTATTCAAATCTTAATTTTGATGATTAGTTTGATATCATTATCTACCACTCTAATGAGTATGTCAAGATTGACAATGTTGTTAAATTCACTTGAAAACATTGGAATATAAGCTTACATGGACTAAAATTTGTTCATATAAGTTACTTGCTAGACTACATCATTTTCATCTATTTCATTTAAACAAGACCCATTTAAACACACCTACCAACACAATACTTATAATGAAACTTTATATGAATATACTTATCAAGCTAATTACATAATGGATCTCCTATGCATGAGCAATCATTATTGAATGTATTTTCCATCTATGATTCAAGGATGGAAATGACTCAAACAATGTCTAACAATTCCTATGAGGTTTAAGAACACTAAACTATCTATTTGAAATGAATTATCTTATAATCCAATCTATATCATTACAATCATTACATTTCTAATATGAAATAATACTTCAACAATACAAATACGATGCAAATTCATCCATACAATGCAATGCACAAATGACAAGTTCTCTTTCATGTGACATCATCACAATAAGCAACTCCAAGCTTTTCCCATGAAATCATTGAGCACAATATCTGCAAATACATCACAACAAAACAACAAAGACCATGGGTACTCTCCTTCCAACCATAGGCCTCCAAAGAGACCACCCCCAAACTCGGGGAACAAGGCTTAATCAGGGTTTTCATTCCAATGTCACAATGCATATATATCACATTACAACACTTGGACAATTCCATCCCAATGATATTTCACAACGGTTCACCAATGGAACCCTAAACATAGGGTGAAGGTGTGCTTTTCAAATGGAGACTTGCCATATCAAACAATATCTGCAATAAACAAATTTCATGCCCTTTCAGGGCTTTCACAAATCAAAAAATTACATGCCCTTTTGGGGCTTTCACAATCATCCTCCAAACACACTACCATCAATTGTAACTTCCTTGGAGCCCATACTCCATAAACTTCTTTTCTATACCATACTCCCCTTATCACCCCCAACAAGATATGAATGATTATGGCAACACAATGGAGCCCATACTCCAAGGTTCTCAAATACATTTTCAAGCCCAACTAACCCCTTCACCCTGGACATCTCTTCCCTTCTCAAAGGGTGAGTGAAGTCCTTAAACCCATAAACAACATATATAACAAAATGGAGAAACAAAAAGAAAATCAAATGCAACTACACATTTCATCTCAACCCAAAAAAATCACAATCTTCCAACAACATGAATCACATTCATACATTTATATGCATACTACATCACAATCGAATACGATGAAAATCTACTTACAATATGAACTCACACTCCTTCATGCTCATGAATGCAATGCCATTATGCAAGTTTGAAGAAAAATACTACATGGGCAAGAAGAACCAACCTTGAATCCTTCTTACAAAAATGATAATGAATGGTTTTATAAGAGCTCCCTCCCTATATTCCAAACCCTAAAAGTCTCTAAATTTAGAGAGTGGGTAGACACCCAGTAATTTGATCCCAAGTCCTCTAAAAATGATCCCAAAATTCTCACTATCTAAAAATAGTCATAACATAAGCTTCCTTTACTTACACCATTGGCTCTTTCTAAAAATTTAATCTTGAACAACTAAAAGGTTATGGAAGGAGTCATGTGACACTCCTAATTTTGAATTGCTTTGAAAGTGATCTAGGCCTACTAAAGGTTAAATTAAGACCCCCAACCCATACTACTATCATGTGAGCACTTATTTTTCACCAAAATAACACCCTAGGACCACTTTTTTTATCCTTAAAAGTTAATAGGAAGTTTGAATTCGAATTTCCCTTGATGGAGACTTCTCTTAACGCTCTACCATAAGGGGTTAAATTGGGTATTACATTGGGTTAGGTTTAGGTTAAGTGACTTTTGCCCAAAACCCTAAATGACAAGTCATTAACACATGGACAACACAAGTGTCAAGTGACACATAAAAATAACACATTACATTTATAGTGACATACCTCTAATTATATATGAATTAAACTATTACACACCCATACAATTCACATTTACAAAAAAAAACCCATTACAATGAGGTTTGAATCTTTTCCACTGATTCAACCTTGGCTATGTCATGTTCACATGGGCTTGAGCCTTGGTTCCCTGTTAAACCCCATGGTTAAAATTTTGCACACTAAACTTGAGCATCATTAGTCCAAGAAAATCATATAAGCAATATATAAATAATTGCAATAAATCGCTTTCACATTCAACATTAAACTTGTGTATTTCATCATTTCCAATTAACTTTACCATTTCTAATCATTTTCATGTAAGACATCATTCAAAACCTTAAGATATCAAAATCTGCATATCAATATTAACCTTTCCCTATTACAACCAAATTAATATTCACATTATATTCCATTTTCTATCATGGTGATGAAAATTTGAATCTATATTGTTAAGTCAACCGTCATGAAAATTAGTTATGAATACATATCTTAGGTCAAAATCACCAAAATGTAAACATCATGACTATTATCCTTTGATTCAATATAGTTTTATTACTAATAGTATCTCATAATCACTATGAGATAAAACACATGATAAGGTGTATCAGTTATGTCAGGAAAATTAGGAGGTTTGCATAGCCACATAGTTCTTGAAACAATCATAGAATATATCTATTACATTTTATTGAGCCATAAAATAGGTCCTCATGAATATCAACATATCCACCTAATACTACTTGTACAATAATTGTCATATTGCACTACATCATACTGAGTTCTACCGTGGAGACCCTTATCCAATTTTGATAACAATTTTCATTTGTGACTAATAGTAATGTTCACAAGGTTGCATAATGCTTTATCTTTATAAAATTTCATTATTCTAATAGCCCATACAATATCTTGAACTCGTCAACATAGTTTCCAAGTTATGGTATCTCAAGCCTTTATTCCATAGGTCTTAGCTTATCAACCTAGTGTAATTCTGAATATGATACTTAACACAACAAAGACTAAATTGTATATCAGTCCCAATAAGATCTCAGGCTCCTTATTGATAGGAAAAATTCCAATCCATGCATACTTAGATCCTTGAACCTTCTTACCATTTCTCATTCTTAAGGTATAAGGTAATAGTGCACAATTCACACTCTACACACAAGGCACAAAACATGACCTCTCATCCCCTTACACTTCCTAGCTCTAACTATATTCGTGTTATTAAGTTTTTATAATAGGTTACTAAGGAAGGGGCCTTATAGCACAACACACATACATGCAATATATGAAAGATATACTTAGACTTTTCAATCAAGGAATTCAAGGCATTCAAGCATCTCAAGAATTCAAGTAAGGAGTTTTCATCAAGCATTGAAGGATTCTTTGTGAGTATTTCCTCTTCAAGATCTAGCATATTGTTGACCATTAAGGAAGATCTGCATTAAGGGAGAATATCTACATTAAGGCATTAACTATATTCTTTATTGATGCACAGGGATATCCATGGTTCCATGATGTGGTTATGGTAAATCTATTACAACTTGTGGAGATATCCTACATTTACATACTGAATTCAACATCTATAACATACAACAAGGAAAAATCCCTATTGAAAAGGGTTTTTACAACCAAGGTGAATACTTACATTTACATTTTCATTCCAAGGTTGATTCCTCAATCTAGGTCTTGACCATGGAAAGCCCTCATCCACCCAACAATAGAAACCCCAATTTTTGGTGTGTAGGAGAAAGATAGTAAATTTGTAATTGCAAATTTGGAAATAACTCCCTAAAATACTTTTGAAAAATCTTGGACAACCTTGTTACAATTCACCAAGAAGACAATGACTCCATAGAAATCCTTTCGGAAGGATATCCACCAAGTCAACCTATTCTTTGAGCCTCAGTCAAAAAATCAATTTCTAGGTTTTTCTGAGTTTTTTTTTTTCTTCAAGAATCTATAGTCAATTTTTTAGTTTTGAGTTTGAATTCACACTTTTCAAAGAAAAATGACATCTTCCTCTACATATTATAAAGTGAATCATTTATCTTTAATTTCCATTCATAATTTTAGCAAAATTATGTGTCTTAATTGGGTTGATTGTATCCACTTGACATCTAGATTTATATTTCTTAGTCAATTAGTTGAATTTTGCATACATATTATCACACATGGGCTAAAGAGAGTGTTTCCTTGTATCATATTCCTTTCCAAAATTCAAATTTAGTATTGGCATCCCTTCCTTCATTTGGGACTTTCTAATCTAATTTGGATTCAAGAATGAATCATTTTTGGAGATTCTACCTTCACCTACACACATATTTTGAATGTTGTAGTGTGTAAAGTGGGTGCCTACATCCTATTTTTCTTCAATTATACCCCTAAATAGATAGCTTATGATAATGAAAAATGTGAAAAATAAAGATCACAAACCTCCTTTTATACTAGTTTTTGGGTTGGAAAAATAATGCAGGCTAACTGGAGATAAAAATAAAGTAATTGGAAACCTCAAGGCCTCTCTCCCTTGAGGAAGAGGTCGACCAAATTGACCTGTTTCTAGGAAAGGGATTGAAAAGAGGTCCAAGAGGGAGTGTAGACATAATTAGTAAAAGTGGAAAGAAATATGAGAAAGAGTACATCAAGCACCTATCCACCCATGGTTCATAGAGGTCACAATGGGATGGATGCTAAAAGGTCTTCAATGGTAGTTTCTTCTATATTAAGATAGTACACGCATCATCTTTGGAATGCCATTGGTATGTTTGTGAGCATAATTATTAGAAACACATTCATTTGTGCAATGAAAAGGTGATCACTCCAAAGAAGTAATCGGTGGTGGGTTTATAGATATCTTTTAGATTATTCCATCCTCTTATATACAATTCTTAACAATATTTGATCAAAAGGTTTATTTGTCATCAATGTTGATTAGGATGACAACTATGTGAACATGAATACTATCATTTCTATGAGGTTGGGAAAGTGAGAAATGTCATTTTGGGGTGAGGTGACTATAGATAGACTAAAGAAGATGATGTTGGCTAATCATATCCTAATGATTCAAGCTAGCATGAAGATTATTAGGGTGGGGATTTTCACGAATGGAAGATAGATAGAATACTATTATAGAGGTGGTGGGAATGCTTATCACTACTGTAATACAGGTTGAAAATGACAAAAATATAGTTGAGGAGTTATGAAGGAGAATTTTTAAAAGAAATATATTGGAAGATTTGGATACGATTATGGAAAAAATTGATGATAATAATTGCATTCCTTACATGAGGCACTATATATAGGGCTACAAGAATTCCAATTTTGATATACATGGTCTTGATTATTAAGAGCCTCCACTAGTATGAACATAGAATTCCAACAATTAAAAGGAATCTTGACTTCTTAATGAAAATAACACATATTAGGATGAGTGTGGAATAAAATTGGATGGATAAGTTTATTTTGGAAGATAAAGTGAACCATAGTGATACAGCCTTCAATTTTTACTGCACTGAATGGGAGCCCAATTTTGATCCAAGAAAACACATCCAAGATAAAACTCTTATATGGTTACTATTGTGTTTACACAATGCACGCCCCATTTCCTAGAAAAATTGGACCCCCTATTTTGTTTTTTGGCTTTTGGACGCCTAGTTTGGGATTCAAGCCATTTTTTGGTTTCCCCTAGTCCCCTAGGTCATGTCTAGGTCTTGTCAGAAAAATCCTTAAGGTCAAAAATCCAAGACAATTTAAAGAAAAGGCTAAGTATTAGGAATTTCTAGTGCAATAGGTGCACCTAAACAAGTGTGCTAGTGTGCCCAAGGTTCAAAAATAGGCTTTTAAGCTGCACAATGGTGCACCTACACCTATACCAACAGTCACATCATGTATTAATAGGGGGGTCACCCTCCTTTTTCACTTTTATTTTTGCATGCATTATCGCCCTCTCATCTACCACACCGCATCTCCAATTCTTTGACCCCACACCCTCTAAGCAGAACATCCTTTCATCCTTCAACTTGCAAAAAAACACAAACAAAGAAAATGAAGTTAAAACCAATACCAAGTTGGGTATGCATCAGCACACCTTACTGGGTGCACTGGTGTGCACCCAACCTCCATTTTCAAATCATGCGAAGTTTGTAAATAAAAAAAAAATCCACCAAAGTTAAATTTTAGGTGCACACAAGCCCACCTAACATGGTGCGCTAGTGCACACCCAACATTGTTTTAAAAAAAATTAAAAAAACAAAATGAAAGACAAACAATATTCAATGCAAAATTTTAGGTGCGCACTAGTACATCTAACTTGGTGCGCTAGTGTGCACCTGAAATTTTGAAAAGAAAAAAAAATAAAACATAAGGATTTTGTGTACTAAGTGCACCTTCCTGGTGTGCCTGGTGCATTATTTCTTTGTTTTAGAATTTAAAATTGTTTTTTCCATGTTTTCAAATAGTTTCATTTTGTGAATCTCGTGCAACTTAACTTTAAGATTTGAATGCATCAAAACCCCTTCAAATTCTAAACTAATGGGTGTCTTTTTGTGCAAATATAATGGAATCCTCATCAACTTCTCTTGGCAAGAAAATGACACTAAAGCTTGTCATCTTCAAGTTCCAAAGCATTCCCACAAAGTCAAGGTTTCAAGATGATGACTCGGAAGTTAAAGATACTAAATTGGGGCATATAGACTTGGGGGAATTCCTAAAGATTTGCAACAAACCTACCAAGAGGTCACAAATGGTTTCTACACTCATCTAATCAAGACTTGTCAATGCAGCTTCACACCCAATGTTGATACAATCTTTAGAGTTGGTCATGACACTTTCAGAACACTTTGTCCCTGAGGAGAGGGTTGTGAAGAGTGTTACAGGAGAAATTGTTCTTGATCTATGCCCAAAGAATATTGAGAAAGTATTCCATCTCCCTAGGGCAGATCAGTTTATCAGGATCACATATGAGAAGCAGAAAGGTGGTATAGGAAGCATGTTGAGGAAGCCTCAAAGATCATTCAATCATCGTACCTCATAGAGAAGACTCCCTTAGGAAAGAAAACTGGTAGAGTGGATATGACTAGAGGATACATGATTGAAGACATTGGATATTTAATCATACTTCTTAGTAGAGTTATGGGTTTACCTATGGTGGGACATCTGAATATCTTCATGGTGCATTTTATTGAAACAATCAAGAAAGCAGAAATGCCACTAGATTGGGCTTCCACTTTGAGTCAGAATTTGTGTGAGAAGCTAGTAGTGGGAAAGAGCCAAAGGAAGTTTTATATGACATCATACCTAGTACACTTGTTAGCCACAAGAGCAAGAGACTATCTAGGGCTATACAAGAGAGGCAACATGCAAGATCCTAAAGCATTACCCTATATTGTCTATTCTCAATTGGTGAAGAAGGGACTCTCGGAGTAGAGAAAAGAGTATAGAATTGTTAATGTGCATTTATATTTACTATAATAAGAGTTATAGAAGGGGATTATAAAAAGAGTTTATTTGAGGGTAGCAGGTACAACAATGAACCCCAAGAAGCTCCCAAGGTACCTTTGTGACAGACTAGTTCTCTTGGAGATTTCTTGACAAATCTTGTCTGCCTATGACGGGGTCAGAAGGCAACATTAAAAATGTTGGACTTGGTCATTGGTTATAGGACCCTTTTGGGTAGATCAAAGATAAAATATCCCCTCTTTTGAGTGTGAAAGGGATCAGTATCCCTTGGAAGAGTACAATTCTCCATTGCCATGTTTTGACAACATCCAAAGAGTACAGTATTTAGTCGGCAAAACATTTACCGATGAAGAAGCTATTGAAGACCATTGGATGAATGCAACAAATGACTATGATATCCAAATAAGGGATTACTGTAGAATGACTTTGTATCTGGCAGAAAAGGGCTTAAAAATAAAAATTCCTTTAAAGATATTATAGCAAGATTCTGAGGAGTTTCTTGATCCTGTATTTAATAGGGATAGGATAGGTGATAGGCCTATTATGAATGCTGAGGTTGACAGGGAGGAGAATTCAAATATCAACCATCGGGAAAGGAACATCATTAAAATGATGCAGGATTGGATCAAGAAATCATATAAACTTTATCCAATACCTGAAACAGTAATCTTTCATGCACAAGCCCATCCAACCAAAGGTAGAGGGAAGAAATTCACCATCCCTACCATTGTAGCTCAGTCACCAATGGGCCTGAGATAGTGCATCAACTTGATAGGTCGGTGGGATATTATAGAGATCAAAAGAGTGGAGGCTAAGGCAAGAGGAAAAGAAGTTCCCCTCAAAGAGTTGAGCTAGAAGAGGATAAAATCCCAGCACCTCCGCAGCAAGGAGAAGAAAATGTGCAAGGGTCAGAAGATATTGGAGCTTCACAAGTCTAGTTAGACCCTCAAGTGCCACCAACTACACCTTACCAAGAAAAAATAGAGGTTGAAATTCAAGAAGTTCCCCTCCTTGGAAGATAGAACAAGCATACCCTTTTGCACCTAAAAAGGGAAGAAAAATTAAAACTTTGGTCAAAAAGAGGCAAAGGGTGATCAGGAAATTATTTCTTATCCCATCAATCCCGAAACCCATTCTTGAGGAAGATGAAGAAGAGGATGATGAGGATGATGTATCTTTGAATAGGAGAAACTAGCTAGCTAGAGCCATGGAATAGGAAAGAAGAAGCTCTATGGTCATGCCCCCATTAATCCCAAAAGAACCTCTGCAGACTACCACATCGGAGTATGAAATGCAACAATGGATTGACGAGCAAGATGTTGAGGGGACTAATGTCTTTAAGATGTCATATTTTGATTTTATGCCCATAGGAACTGAATTAGTTGGGGGTAAGATCTGAGATACACCAACCAATCAACCTCAACAAGAGGATTGGACTCAGATGCCCCTAGGGTCACAAGGACTTGAGATAGTTCCTATATCCACATGCTTGTTACAAGTTGTGGTTTGTGTTGACAAGGGATCGATTACTCCTCCTTCTCCAGGGACAAAAATGGAACAAGTCCAAGTAGGACCTGAAAGGGAGCCACAACAAGTATCTACCGATAAAGTAATGGAAGAAGGATGGATAGGTGAGCAACCTCAACAAACTTCCTAGGACATAGAGGTGAGAACTGTGGGCTCGATTGAAACAGAGAATGTAGGAGAGACATCACAAAGGGAGAAAACCCTGGAAAGGAGTGATAAGGGAAAGGGGGTAGCTGAAATGACTTCTTCATCCTCAAAAAGAAAAACATCCATAAAATAGATTCCAAGATGGTTGTGGAAAGAAATGATGAGAAATAAGAAGAAGCAATTCAATGCAGATGAGAAGGACAAGATAGAATTGATTGAGGTTCTTTAGAAACCTAGGTCTCCACCCAAAGAGGCACAAACATTGGCTTTCATCAATAGTGACCAGAATCAAGATTTGTTTGCACAAGTGGCTATTCCTCCTCTTGATACAGAATTAGAAGATTTGACTACACAAGACTATCAAATTAGAGAGGTTATGCTTGGAAAGCCTACATTGGATTTAGCAAAGCTAATGGTCACTATGGGAATGAAAGAAGTATTCAGAAGTTTGGAACAAGAAGGGGCAGAACTAATAATTCTTCGAAGACAAAATGAAATCCTAAAGGAATATTTAACCGAAGTTGTTGGTCCCTTAGATCCTGAACACCCCAAGGAGACCCTAAATGCAGCAATTGAAAGAAGAGATAAGGGAGGGGTGCAATTAGATCCATTTTTGAATGTGTGTCAACAGTGGCAGGAAATTTTTGAGGAGAAAGGTGTTCTTATCATCCAAGGAAATCTGAAGCTACTTCATGTTATGCAGGATAATGTGGATAAAATGATAGCAATTTTGAATCACGATTTCAGTCTTATGGATGAAGTACATAGTTGGCGAAAGCATTTACAGGTGTTTTAGGTAATAAAAGCTCAAAGATATAGAATGCTCATGGATGTATTTACTACGAAAGAATAAGATTTAATTGATGATTGGATAGAAAAGATAGCAAACAATAATAAAGTAATGGAATCATTACATGTGGAGATCCACCAGCTCAAGGACCAAGCTCGAGAGAAAAGTTTGGAAGTAGAGAAACATAATAGCAATGCATGTCTGGACATTTTTGAAGACAATGAATGGGAGAAGTTGATACCTATAGAGATAGTAGTCCAAAGATTCAAAAAGATTTTTGAAGAAGTTTCTAATGATGAAGATATTTGGTAAGCATTTAGAACAGAAGAAGCCTTGCTAGAGCTAGATACAAAACTCAAGGATTTTGTTGAGACCCGTATAGAGGTAGATAATTATTGGTAGAAGGTCAAAGATAAATATAATGCCTCAGATTTATTGGATGTAGAAAATGTCACTGAAATTATTGATAAATTCAAGGGAAAGCACCCAAACATAGCTTTGGTATGAAGTGGGACAAAACCTAGATGCTAGAATTTCATTTTTGATACTCAGTGAAATTTTGCATTTTTGGACCCTTGAGGTGCATTGGTGCGCTGATGCATTTTTTGTCACAAAGTATTGGAATAATTTTGAAGAAGTCAGAGGTGTGTAGGTACACTGATGTGCTTTCTTTCGAGGTGCACTTTTTGAGAGGTGCACCTACAGTTAACTGCTAGTTCCAAAATTAGAGCTTTCCATGCACTAGAAACGCATTCTGACAACAGTTTAACTTCGATAGACACCCAGTGAAGGTTGAGTTTCTATTTTTGACACTTCCACATGGACTGAAGTCTCTCTTATTCTTATTTTCTTATTATTTCTTTTTTTTAATGACATGTAAAGGTTCATGCATCCAATTAATGATATAAAAATGGATGGAGTCCTACTAAGCACCAGTTAGTTAGTTTGTATATAATTAGTTTGTTTTATTAAATTAGAAGCATATTATTTCATGAAGATATATCTCTCTCAACACAAATTGAGGTGATGATTTCATATAAATACGGGATTGTAATATGTAATCAAAGTCATCGCTATTTTGTAATAAAATATGCTTTTGGTGCTCGCATTTGGAGTGTAGTGATTCTTGCCTAAATGTGTCATATTTTTGTGAATGTATGTTCATGGAATGTGATTAAGCTAAAGGTTTATTGCATTATTCCTGGTTGTATGATCTTTTAATTATGGTGTTTGCTATGGTTTTACAAATTATGCTGACATATCTAGTTTGAGGAGAGAACATCCATTTTTTTCCTTCATAGTTTTTTGTCTCACATGAGCACACTTTTCGTGGCCTTGCAATTTGATGAAAAGTAAAATATCTCACAGTTGCTAAAAATTCCTATCGATGATTGCATCAGTGGAATTAAGGAAGCGTTGCTCCTACTTTCATTGGTTACCCACTGATTTCTTCAAAGGCTTAACTTGCAAACGTGTTGTTTTTGTAGCTTATGTCTATTAGGATTTTGCTTTCATGTTATTTTCTTAAGTTTCTTGTTACCTTATCTTTGTTATTTGCTTTATTAACCTCTTGTTAGATTAGGAACTCATATTAGTTGCATTGTTAGATTACATTCATTGAAAAATACAAAAAATATAGTTCTTTTGCATGTTTTTTTTTAAAGCAACAAATAGATTTTAATCATATCCAAGATCATCCAAACCAACAAAGGCCTCCTCATGAACAAAAAACTTATATTCAACTGAGTAGATTCTAGTAGGTCACAAGATCACCCAGAACCTTGGAGTTGATCCACAAAGATTGACTTTTCAAGAGAGGAGTTTGAAAGGATTCCTGCCATTAAGCATCGTGCAAAATGATAGCTCAACAATTACAAATAAAGAACTTTCCCTTAAAATATTGAATGGAAGCCCTAGAGAAGATAGGAAATGTAATTGGATCCTTCATTGAGGTAGAGGGGTTTTTTGTCCTTTTGAAAGATGGATGCAAATCAAAAATACATGCCAATGTGGATTATGCTTTTGACCCCATAAATCATAATAGAAAAAGGTATATGGTTTCAATTATCCACTTATGTTGATAATCCTAAAGGAGGACAGTGCAGGATAGGGCTAAGATTCCACACAAATTTCTCATAACATAAGATTTCTACGAATATGAATGAAAAGCCTTCCCCAAGTTCAACTACTTATGAGAGCATCCAAGAGAAGGGAAAAGAGATATTAAAAGGATTATAAGAGGGAAAAAATACCAAAAGATGAAATCATTTTTCCAACCTCACATTTTGACATTGAGATTCATAATATAAATAAGGAGTTTGGAGTTTTTGATAGGGACATTAGTCTTCTTCCCAATAAAAAATCAATTGAAATGCTTATAAGAAAATTGTCTATTCTATTGAAGGAAGAAAATACACTCAAGACATAATAAACCTATAATTAAAAGAGGTGGAAAGTGTCACGATTTCTCCTAAACAAGATGGCCCCCTTAAAGGGGTGATTAAAAACTCAAAAAATATCCCAAACAAGGAGGGATAGGGATAGAAACCTCTCTAGGATAAGGAGAGACTAAGTGGAGGGATGGAGTAGAAGTCTCTCTAGCATAAGGAGAGACTATTGGGACATTTGAAGAAAGGGATAGAGCTTGTAAAAATAAGATACTAGAAGATTGGGAACTCTCAAAAATAGAGTTAATTTATGCATTTTTGAGAATCACTTGGGAAGATTCTAATATTCTTGAGGTAAAAGAATTCTAACCTTAAAAAGTGAGGCAAAGAAAACAAGTCTTCCATCAAGAACTATTAGTAGAAGGGGAGAGAGAAAAAATCAAAATACTAACATTCTGTTTGTAGAAAAGAGGCTTTGATTATATGGACTGGGAAAAGTTGAGCATCCAAAATAAATAAATCCAATAAGGTGAAACCATATTTTAGAAAGAATTTGGTTAGATAAGTAGTAAGGAAATCCCTCACTAAGATAAGAAACAAATATGGGGAAGCAAAGGGAAAAATCAAAATTATATATTAAATCCAATAAGGTGAAACCATATTTTGGAAATAATTTGGTTAAATAAGTAGCAAGGAAATCCCTCACTAAGATAAGAAACAAATATGGGGAAGCAAAGGGACAAATCAAAATAACATATATAATGATAGAAAGGAAGGGAAGACTCATTCCTAACGTGTAATGATGTTCCTTTTGTAGAAGTGTAGGGGCTTAAACACCCCCTAGAAAAAGGATTTGGGTTGAGCATAAGGTGGGCTTGACCAAGATTAAATAATTTTGTTGCAAGAAGCAAAATTCAACTCAGGAGAGATGAAAGTTTTTACCAAGATGTCAAGAATTGGAAAGTATAAACATTATAATAAGATGGGGCCTTATAAGGAATAGGAATCATTTAGAACCTAGCCACCATCGTTCCTTTCCCAGGATCATTAAGCTTGCCATATTGGGAGATGAGAACCCTGCAAGGTCTCCTATTTTAATTTTGAAAATATTTGGTTTAAGGATGCAAAATTCTTAAGCCTATAGAAGCTTGGTTGGAAGAGAGGTGATTTGTGGGTTTAAGTTGTTCTGCTTCATGTCAAAACTAAACCATATAAAGAAAAGATCTCTTGAGGGAAACACGACACATTTTATGAACATCTTCCAAATGAAAGATAGAAATGAAGGTTTGAGTGAACTAAATGAAGAAGTGATTAGAAATGGTATGATTACAGACAACTATCTAAGAGAATATGATCTAATGTTGAAGTATGAAAATATGCTATTCAAAGAAAATAAAAATTGAAAACATGAATCCAATTAGAAAAAGAAGATGGAACAAAAAGATCCCAAAACTAGAGAGGGAATATGGTTCTCAAATTTATGATTCCAAGGAAATAATGAACAAGATTGTAATTTTTTATTAAGATCTTCTAAAGAATTGAGATGGTTCATGAATCTCTACTCAAAGTGAGATCCTGCAACATATTGCCAAATTAATTAGTGTAGATCATAACAAATCTTTGAGCACTCGCTTCACTTTAGCAAATGTTGAAGTTGCCCTTAAAAAGCTTCAGTTGAATAAGACCTTAGTTCAAATGGTTTTTATAGTGGATTTCTTTCAAAAGTGTTGGGATCTTTTTGGTCAAGAATTGACATATGCATTAGAAGCAACAAGAACCTTTGGTAGGTTTCTTACAAGGTAAATAAAAAATTGATTGCCCTCATTGCAAAGAGAGAAAGATTCAGAATTCATAGATTATAGGTTTATACCCTATGCAATACATCATACAAGATCCCAGCCAAGGCTTTGGCAGATAAACTCAAATCTCTATTTACTAACATCGTCTCACAAGAACAAACTAGGTTTATTCCTGTGAGATTGATTTTGGATGGGTCACCATCACCCAAGAGGTGATTCATTCCCTTCAAAATACTTGAGATGTTGGAATGTTGATAAAATTGGATGTTTGGAAGGAATATGATAAGGTTGATTGGAGTTTTCTCTGCAAGGTTTTGAATACCTTTGATTTTAGTAGACAATGCACCAAATGGATATTAGAATGTATCTTGGGTCCCAAGTAATCTGTTATGGTAAATAGCTTTCCAGAGGGATTTTTTTTTTAAGGCTTCAAGAGGCATGGGGCAAGGGGCCCCAATCTCTCTCTTCATTTTCATTCTCTTGGCAATGACTTTAGGAAGTGTTGTTAAGAATAAACAAGAGTTTGAGCTATTAAAAGGAATTGCAATGACAAGAAATGCTACAATCTCACCAATAGTTTTTCAATGAAACCATGCTCTGTGGAGCTACCAAAATGAAACAAGATTGTTTTAATTAAGTAAAAACAGGTTTTGAAAGGACCCGAAACCTTGTACAAAGGGAGGAGAAAGATATAACAATGAGGACCATAACATAACTGTGGAAAACCACTCAACAAACTAGAGGGACATAACCAAGTTCCTACAAGAGGGCAAATAGCCCAAGAATCCAAAGACCATCAAGATTTACATTTTGGTCCTGACTTTTGAGAACATAAAGCCATATCAAATGAGGGTTTGGTGGAATTGCCTTTTTTTTCCTTTAATTGATTTCCAACCATTCTCCACCTTCCCAGTAGCCTTTTGCCAATCCCCACTAACCCCCAAAAGCCTAGCTACAAGAAAATCACTAGTCACAGAGTTCTGGCCAAAGTTAGCAACAGAAAAAGGGCCAACATCAACCTTCTCACTCAAATCTGCCAAAGGGACCGTAATTGGATCAACAAAGTTAGCAGTAGAAGAAGAGCCATCAACAAGAGAAGTGACAGCAATCGAAGGGACAACATTCAAATCACTAAAGACAGTATCTAAATCAGCAAGAGAAGAGCAATCTGACTCATCTACCTCTGTGGACACTTTCTAAAATGTATAATGATCATCTGGAACCCCCAACCACCAAGAAGGTGATTTCTTTGAACGAACTTTGTCAGAGGAACAATGCATCACTAGATGGCCAGTCATATGACATTTCCTGCATCTAAAGGGGATACCCTTATAATCAAGAAGTTGAATCCAAGACCCATGAGGAGAAGCCAACTTTATCTTTTCTGGAAGCCCCTTGGAGACATCAATCTCCACAAGGATGCAAGCATACATTGTCCTATAAATGTTGGTGGAAGCCACATCAACCATCAAGAAATCCCCAAGGGTCTCCCCCACAATCTCCAAGACTGAATCTAGTCAAGAGTGAAGGGGAAGGTCCAGCAACTGAACCCAAAGAGGAATCGTATTGAAGGTTCTAGTATTTGGTTTAAAAGTCAGATACTAAGGCTTAGTCATTGGGGGAAACCTTTCCTCCCAAGAGAAGCCACATCCTAGGATGGAATTTCTATCATCAGCATTAGCAAATTTCACAATAAAAAAATCCCTTGCCACAGAGTAAATTTGACTATTTTAGATTAAGGTAAAAACAGGTTTTGAAGGGGCCCCGAAACCCTTTACATCAAAAAGAAAGATATACCATGAAGCACTACCAAGTTTTAAAAGGACCTAAAACTAGCTGAACATCTAAACTAGGTTTTACAAGGACTTGAAACCAATAGATGTATCCAGAAAAAGAAACCAGAAAATACACTGGAACCTAGAAAGTAAACAGATTGGAAGGCAAGGCAACCAGTAAAACCTCCCAGACCAGTAACCAACGAGCCAGAGCCACAACCCGCTCACCATCACAAAAAAACCAATCAGAACAATGGAACTTAAGATTTTCCTTTTGATTTGAAGTTTCCCTTACGCAACCAAAGGTTCATATCTAAAGGGGGAGCAGAAGGCTTAGTTCGCTTACTCTTTACCACTATCCACCCGTCCTCAATCTTCGCAGCCTCAACAACCCAAGCCTCAGAGGAAATAGAACAGTGTAACCCAAGGGGCACTGAAGCCGCAACAATCTCCCTATGAGAATCAGTTGACAACTGGCCCTTAGGAAGAGCATCCGAAACAGGGGAAGAGACCAAAGAGGGGACACCCTCCTCTTCCGCCGGCTCCAAATGATCGCCAGGAGAGACCTCAACCACAGAATCCACAGGAGCATCTAAGGATTGTTTCACCGTATAGTGCTCAGAAGAGGCCCCTGACCACCACGAAGGTGGTCACCTTGATTTAGACTTCCCAACAACACACCGAGCAGCAATGTGACACATCGAGCAGCAATGGGTAAATTTGACTGTTAATTCTTGAATGAGTTAAAATTGCATGCCTCAACTTGAGGACAAGAGATCAGCCATGATAAATTAGAAGATTTTTTTCCTAATAACCTCAAGGAAAAAAGTGAAAATTCTAAATACACTAAACTTGAAAAAAAAAAAAAGTGTCCATGCTCCTATATTTCTTTGTCAATAGAAAAAAGATTTAGAAATTCCAACTATGAGATCCTCTAAAGGACAAATATGACAAGAGAATGAACTCATGGAAAGGGTAGTGGTTGCCTTCGGTTGGTAGAGTAGTGATGCTGAAAAGTATTGCTTCCTCCCTCCCCATTTATCATTTTTTCGTACCTCAGTCTCACTTTCATAGGTAATACATCCTTATCTCAAAAGATGATATGATTCTTGTGACAAGTTTTGGCTGAAAAGGATAAAGTAGCCCTCATTACATGGGAAAAGATCTACAAACCTAAAGACTAGGTGGAGTTGGCCTAATAGACTAGAATGTAGAAACTATAACACTTGGGGTTAAATTGGTTTGGAAAATGCTAGAGGGGCCAAAGTTGAAATGAGCTAAATTGGTCATTATGAACCATGTTTTTTAGGATGTTCATTATGGCAAGTTTTCTCTATTTTGGGAAGATTGGGGGGTGGGGGTGGGATGGGGTGTTGGTATTTGAGCCTAGATGGAAATATTTCTAATGAGAAAACCAAAGCTTTCCTCAAATGACATTAGGAGAATAAAGTAAGGGATGATATAGCCTTTTTCCAAGATGATACTTCCTTGAGTTGGAAATGCAAAGATTTTTCTAATCTACCACTTCCACGAGAGGAGATCGCTTTTCTGACAAAGACTATTAAGAAAAGGGAAAAAAATCTAGAAGGGTTGTGGACAAGTTGATATGGGCACTAAAGAATACTCTCTATAATACTAAATATTGGTATAGAATCTATGCTGGCTTGAAGAATATGGAAAATATGGATATTCCTCCTCAATTGTGTTGGAGTGAGCACTCTATCCAAAGTAGGGTCTTTGCTTCCGTTGCTATCCAAAATAAAATATTGATGACAAAGAGATTAGGAAAATGGGTTTGGGGTCCCTCTTGGTGTGTATAAAAATAGGAATAAATGATATAGTGTTTGTACTTTAGTGTTGTTAATCATACCTTGGGTAGGTCTCCTAAGCTACTTGTGGTTCATTTGTCCCTCTTTCCTGATTTAAAAGATTTGGAAGGAATGCAATAGGAAAATATTTGATGATAAGGAGATGTCCAATCGACTCTTTTGAGGAAAAGGTGGGCTTCCATTGTGGAGATCATGAATAGAGTGTGTTCTAGTAGCAATTGGAGTAGTGAATTTACAAATTGCACTAATCTAATTAGATTCAATTGGCATGGAATCTGAATACCACCTCATGTTGTGATAAGGGTAGATGTCTCTTCCTTCGGGCGATTGCGGACAAAGTGACTGTTACCAAAAATATGTTGGTTCGAAATAAATTTTAATGGTCACTCTCGAGAAAACGCTAGCCCCTCATAACTAGGATGCAATATCAGAATATGGAATGGAGATCGAATTGGAAGACCTTTCATTCCTTCAAATCAAGTTAAAAATAATGTAGCAAAATTTAACACACTCATCCATTGGATGCTCATGTGTACGAAACTTTTCTTGATAAAGTTGAAATAGAGAGAGTTTTTGCACTTTTCATCAATGCTGTAAGACCGCCAGACTGGAAGTTGAAGCCAGTCATAGATAGAGTTTTAGAATTGATAAAATATTTGGAGGCCTTTATTATAAATCATATATTCAGTAAAGCCAACAAATAGACGAATGAATTGGCTAACAGGGCTACAAATGGAATCGAATTTGGCTCCAGTGACTCAAGATAAAATATATTTTGACTTAGTCTCATGTCCAAGGGGTCAAAAATGGTCAAAAATGTTTGTGCATTTGGCTCCATTGCCAAGAATCTATCCCACATGGAATATGATGTGGAATTTTTTATCATCAAGTCATGATTTCATTTTGCAACACTAGCTTCTATTATGTAATTAAACAACATATCTTTAAAGACGAATGAATTGGCTAACAAGGCTACAAATGGGATTGAATTTGGCTCCATTGACTCAAGATAAAATATGTTTTGACTTAGTCTCATGGCCTTGAAGGGGTCGAAAATGCTCATGCATTTGACTCCATTGCCAAGAAGCTATCCCACATGGAATATGATGTGAAATTTTTTATCATCAAGTCATGATTCCATTTTGCAACACTAATTCCCATTATGTAATTAAACAACATATCTGTTTAGCAGTAGGATTGCACACTAGGTTAGCATAAGATCAAGGAAAAGTGCCCATTAATTGAGTGGGGAGTTCTTTGAATAATGTACATTCCAACCAATTGAAAAGACAACAAGCCTTATAACAGAAATTGATATTATGAGACATTTAAGATGTTTCTTCAGGAGATGACAAAGCAACATGAGGTGTCTTTCTATAAATAAAGCCTCTTTGATAAGTAGTTGATGTATTATATGCTATAGACTTTCTTTCTAGATTCCCTTTCTTTACAATCTTGATCTCTACTTGTATCGATTAGGCTCGTTGCAAACAAAAGGCATAAAATGCAGCCTAACCTCAATATCGTTGGCTCTTCGTCAACTCCTGCTGCTAGAGAGAAAGGAAAGGCACCAATTGGTGTATAGGGGAGAGGACTCCTTACTTGAGCATGTTCCAATAGTTGTGATAGGAGTTGTTCATTTGATACCCACACTTAATGATTTAATATCTATATTTATTATCGTAATGCCCGACATTTTTGACAATATTGTACCAATAATTGTTACTTTAAAGCTGTTAGTACAATAATAACTACCCATAATTGAATGAAATGTACCCTTATAAAAAGAAACCAATGATGTGATGTCATATCAGCTCTGCAAGTATGAGAATCCTCTTTGCATGACCAATGGTCTCAATTTTTATTTGGGTTGTTTTGGACAACTTGGCAAAAAACATGCTAATGTGGCATCATAATTGATGATGTGGACTTGAAACCTTAGTTATAAGCAAATGACTTGCCAAGTAAGCTGTTGTAGAAAATTGAGATTTTTCTGAAATTTCTACACATGGATAAGCATGGGGGTGCTCAAGTACTGGATCCTCTCCCCTAATATGTCATTGTTCCATTCAACATCATTTTCTATAACTTCACAGATATATTGTCATGTACAGATCTTAGGTATTATGTTTTACAAATACTAGGACAAACAACTTAAACATCACATACTAAGGTTGATTTCTAAGCTAAAAGTGTTAAATGGTCAAAGTTGACTTATTTTTCCAAACTTAATTTCTTCCTTAGTATGTGATTTTTAAGGCTGACGATACTAGGATAGTCATTGGTTTTTCACTCATAGAACCTTGCTAATGGAGGTATTTCATATTTTAAAAAGTTGCGATAGATTAGGCAAAAAAATTGACATAGATTGGGATCCTAAGTCATGCTCACAATTTGTCGATGCAATACTATTTTTTTAATATTAATATATATCCCCCTAGCACTATTGTGTTTTATTCATTTAAAAGTTGCATAATAGTTTATTGAAGGAAAATTGGAGCCCAAGACTAAAAGAAATGTGTTCATGTGACATCTTTCTAATATGCATTACTTTCTTATTTCGAGCCTTTCTCTTTTTTTCTCAATTTTTAAATAATGACTGCTTTACACAATAGAAAAAATCAAACCAAAAAAACTTTAAAAGAATAATATGAGGATAAGGCTAACTACTCTAAACTTTGACCATTTAGGTGGGCCGGTGTGGAACCATACCTTTTTCCAATAGACGGATTCTATGGACCTATTCATTTCTTTAATATGTTTTTGTATTTTCTAACTCAAATTTAAGTCTCATCTTTATAATTTGAATTCAAACACATTTTACATTCTCATATAGAAGTTTGCTAAAATGCTTTTGGGTAGATTGTGTATCAATTTTTTTACGTCAACATTCTGGATCATACTTCATAATCCATCGTCACAATGAGAGAGTTGAAGGATGCAAATGATAAATCAAATGCTTACAAATGCTCATAAGCATTTGGGGGGAATAAAATAAATTAGATGGAAGAAATTATTTTTGCCTATCTCATGGCTATAGTATTTTAGATATTATAGTTTAGAATAATCTAGTAAAAATGTAGGCAAAATGCAAAAGCATAAATATGCTACATGAACTCTTTAACCCAATTCCTTAAAGAAATATGGTCACCTGAAATGCTATGATCATAGAATATGTAAAAAATGCTTTTGTTGAAAAGAATTTAGGAACTTCCATCAAATGCAATAGAAATGTAAATCCAACTCTGTAACCTTTTCACCATAAATAAAAGCTTTGGAATAGAGTGTGAACATCCATCACAAGATAAACAATCAAAAAATGGTGTGAGATTTTGTTGTTGCAATTGCTTTGGTACATGTGTGCAAAATGTGCAAGCATAGATGAGGCATATGAATTGTTTGACAAAATGCTATGATTGTACATGATATGCAAAATGTGGAAGCACAAACAAGGCATATGAACTATTAGACAAAATGTCAAAAAGAGGCTTGCAATTTTGATTGAAGAGTATTGACAAATGGATTTGTCGAAAAGGCTCTAGAATCTACCAACTAAATACAACTGCCATGTGTAAAACAAGACTAGAACCCTTTCTAGCATCCTCCCAACCTATGCCAAATGGGAGCCTTGGAACAAGATATAGATATCTATCAAAGCATAATATACAAATAAGTTTTAAAAATAGTTGCAACTATACTAGTAGACATGCATGCTAAATGTTACTACATATATATAATAATTTGCATGGCATACATAGTTGGAGCTAGAAGTCACCAATAAATACTGAAGAATGTCTAAGATTAAGGGGATTAAGGTAGCTCAAATAGGTTTTGATAAAGTGTACACTTCAATTAAAATCAATGAAATAATTATTGTATAGATGTGCATCATGTATATCCTATTTGTGATGTTATCAAAATTGGAACAATCTGTCTCTTTAGTTTCCACTCATAATCTCTTCCACTCATAATCTCCTTATGAGACCTTTATAACCTCCCTATGAGACCTCATTATCTCTCTAATTTTGTTATCCCTCACATCACATCTTCCCTTACCTCTTTATGAACCTTACTTTAATCCAAAACTTTGTAATATATAACATCCACAAGTTTTTATAACATGATTAGTTAGCCACAAGATGGACCAAATCCCAATACCATATATAATATGTATAAATTTTTATAGTCGATGGTAGATAAACATCCTTATAGTGTTCAACACTTATCCTCAATAGTTCAATAAATCTTTGCCGATATTTTTTCATTGATACAAATTCAAATAACTAGTCACAAATGAAAACAATATTACCTGTTCACAACTATTCATTATGTAGACACTCTCTTGAACCCGTTGAACCCATTAGGTGAACCCATTAGGTATCATTTTCCCATCTAATTATTTTTACATATTCAAACAAAACTCAAAAATAAAAACTTAGCCTTATACCAAAACTTCTAAAGCCAATTTCAAGCTATGGTTAAATGCAATAACTTTTTTTTTAGCATAGACTACTGACTACAAACTAGTGTGGAGATAAACTAAACCACTTTTCTAGAATGGTGCAAGATTAGCACACGTCATAGGATCTTCCGATATCACACTTAAAGTTGATAAAAAAATGAGTACCTCATTTTCTAATACAAGCTACGGACCTTAGAAGTCTAGCTTAGCAATTTATCAAAACATTCTTACCCATATACTAATTCCTTAATAATTATTTGACATTCAAATCTATAAATCATCTTTTGTAGTATATTCCTTTGTCCTGTATTCCGCAATATTTTCTATCCTTCAAATCTGTTAGCCTCCTTTATGGTTGTCATACTCTTCTATTGCGTTCTCTATTGTTCAACGTTCCTCAATAAAACACATTATCCTCTTAGTTGTCTACCTCGTCCTTTGGGGTAGAATTCTATCCTCACATTCCCTTATCTATGGGTACCCCTTTAACATTTGCAATGGTATTTGCCCATAGAACCATAGTGCATATCCTTGGAATCAATCTGTATCACTTCTCTCCAACACGATTATCACCTTCTTACACTCATGGGCATCAACATGTATCCCTAGACGTCTATTTGTATGGTGTATCAAACTGCGCTACAGCCTTTCTTGACAATTAATGATCTACGATCTAAATTGGCAAAGGGAGATCGTCAATTTGAGTAGCATCCGAATAAGTAAATTGACTTTAGAAAAATATCTCAAATATCAAGGATATGCCAACCATTAACTATTATAAAGTAACAATCTAGGATGTCCTTTTGTGGACCTCATCATATATAAAATACATAATGAATCTTATATGACTTTAAAAACTCCTGAAACAATAGTTGTGGCATTAACAAACAAAATACTATTTGAATTGGTGTGTTTTGGCAATGGCTCGAGTACGTTTTAATATAAAATAATTCCTCTGCATGCATCCGCTAGTTCTTTTCTTCTTTTTTCATACAAAATATATTTTTCATCCAGCTGAACTATCTTTGTCAACTACATATGCAGAAATCAGCAAAACTGATTACATATACTGGCATCTGCACTGCTGAATATGTGCAAAAAATTAGTGTGTCATCCATCGAGCAAGAATGTGATACAAAGTTATGGCAATTTGTGAGGAATAACAACTGCCATCAACCTTCCAATGACTTGATTGCAATACATCAAAGTTAAACCACTGCTGGACTTCATTAGCGTTGTAGACACTACTTCATCATGAGATGTTTCCGATTTCACAAAAGATTTGTACAAAGAATAATTCCTCCAGATTGTATTCGACTTTCAAGCTTCAGTTTTTCCATGAGGATAGCTTCATTATTCACATGTAAAATATAATCATCCTCTTGATATGTAGACTTCGCAAATTTACCATGATTATGTAGCAGCTTCACAGAGCCCTTCAGGCTGCTGCTATAATTCTGACTTCGAATTTCTCTGGAATTTCTTGTAGAAGACAAGTTGAGACTGGTATCAACGCTAGAGCATTTTTTTGAAATATTACGCTGGTAGTTGCTATCAGGGGTCCAGCTTGCACTAATATAATTGTTGCTTGTAAGATTGCAATCAGAACTGCTATTACTTCCCACTTCCTGGCATGCATGTTTCAGATGAAACATAAGGCACATAAAGTAAGACGAGAACTTTAAGTTTGAGAATTTTTGTGAACATTTAAATTAAGAAAATGTTCAAGCTTGGGACCAGAAATTACCTCGGGAAATTTATCTTTAATGGTATTTCCAGTCATAACTGCTTCCAAATCTGCTCTGCTAAATTGAGGTGGACTATCAGGATTGGTTTCCCATTCTAACCAAGGAAGAACCACACCATCATCTTCTCCCAATAAAGGAACATGTTGAGTGCTGTGTGAACATTTCTCTGTATTTTCAACTTTTTGAAGTGATTCCTGACATACTCTGGTGTCTTCTACCCTTCTGCCATGAGAAGTGGCATTATACTGCTCTTCTTCAAAGGATGAGGAGAATTCAGAGTCTTCCATATTCGGCATAGATAAAAATTCATCAATATACTTCTGTGCTTCTTCATTCAAGGACTTTGATAACTGCTTCCTATCTGCACTATTCTGGTGAGGAATGAAGGGAAACCAGTAATAATTGTTTATCAATCTTCCAACTACAAATCAAATTAACTAGCTTATTCTACAAAATCAGCAAACAACTAATAACAGGAAAGTGGATGCAAACAGTAATAAGCTTTGATAAGTAAAGAAAGAAAAAATAGATGTTTACTCTTCTCCGTCGTGATGGTCTTTCTGTTTGAGCCGGTTTTGGTCCTGAAAGCAACTCTTTCAGTATTTTTGCCAGTTCCTGGCGGCGTTGTTCTTCAACAGCCATCTCAGTTCGAAGATTCCTTGTCCGCTTCTCTGACTGAATACATAATTTTCTATCAGGGATCAAAAAACATTTCAAGCAGAGCCAACAAGTAGTGTCTAATGTAAATTTTGTTATGAAACAACCACCTGCTCTAGCTTGGATGTATAATTTTTCCTGACATCAGCACTCTTTGGCTTAGGTAAATCATTGAAACCCTTTGAAGTAGCTGACTGACTATTCTTCTGTACACCAGTCTGTAAATCCAGCCACATAGATGATTAATATATATCAAAATACATGATACTGCAAAAGTGAATCTACAAAGAATCTATTGCACAGCTTCTATTGATCCCCATTAGAAACATCAAAGTTAAAAACGCAACTCTACAAATCTTGACAATAAATGATTGATCATCAAAGTAAGCAATAAGCAATTTGCTACTTTTGCACCTAGATCCTACTTATGTTCTGGCTTAAAGACTTGGCTTACAACAACTTGCATTATTATACATCATCAATCAGTGAGGATCAATAGCTCTGAAATATAACAACAATACGTAGTTCTAAAACAAATTACAAAATTGTCAAGAATGGCTGTTTTACTCTCTTATATTTTGGCCAAATAACTTAAAACTCAAAGCAGGATCAAAGAATTTTTACCATTCTAAACTTACTTGTTTTATTTCATTCTTAAGTTCAGCAATTGCATTCCTTACTTCCGATCGCATAGCTTCTAATAAATCAGCAGCATCCATTTCTCCTGTTGGATGGTCACTCCGCAAGGACTGCGAGTAATGACAATTCTTATCAGAACTATGACAATCAGATTCACATCTAAATGAAAGAACATCAAATTACATAAGATATAAATCTAGCGAGCAAGAAATTAAAAAAATTCACATAAATTTCTTTCATAAAGGAAAAACAAAATTAGATAAACGCAACGCATGCCGACAAGATGAGATGATATCGTGTGAACTTAAATCAGACATAACTCTCCTCAAGTATAGACCTTTAACTCTTTTTGATAAGAATAAAGGATAGTTCAAAGTTCAAACCTTCATTTGAGCATACACTGCTCTTATTATTTTCTCCTCTCCCTGATCACTGTGCGTCACATCCAGACCCTCATCATCAGTCAGTGACGATCCATAGCTCTGAAATACAACACCACCACCATCACATGTGTCATGGTAAGGCACTTGTGAAAATTCTTAGATACAAATACACGTGCAAAGTTCTGGATAATATGGTCACATTTTGATGGGCAAGTTTAAGATGTCAAATGTTAATATATAAATGATGTCTTCCGAGAATCATAGGTTCATATTATGACACTACTTAAACAGATCCAACCATCTAAGAAACCGTCAGAAACTTGTAAAATAAAGCCATTGTTTCAAAACTCTCTTATGCTGTCATGCAAGATACACTAATCGGCATAGAAATGACAAGCAATATCCACCATCTTAAAACTTAAAAGTCTTAAAGAACACTATAAGAAAATAAAGGTCATCCCAACTATGGAAAGAAATGGCCTATTTATCTTGACAAAGTGTTTGATTGGTCTGTTATGTTCAGTTTTTCCTCATGCATGAGCTCAAATGCCTCTATTGAAAGAAAAGTGAGACATATAGTTCTTAGCAAGGCATGATGCCTCTTGGGATCCTCAGGTATAGAATGAAACCATGAATGACTCCCTATAGGCTATAAGCCTATATATAGTAGGTTTTGTGCAAAAGCATGAACCAGAATCCCTATCATCTATATGGGTTCACCATCCTTCCATCCAATCCGATCAACCAACTAAATCCCTCATATTACCTTATATAATTAGGGGCAATTCCACATATGAGCACATTAAGCCTGAGCTTTCTGCGACACACCTCCCTACCTCAGCTGGAATTATGAGAAAACTGCAATCTTTGGAGAAACAGCTGCCCCCAATCATATCTTTTAGGTTTTAAATTTCATACGACTTCTGGAAATTTGGACCAGGACCTTTATGTAACAAATGAGGAATATTAATCATCATCTATAAAATTATGGAAATCTGCCTCAAAAGGTAGGCTAGGTAGCTAAACTTAAGTTTGTAAATACAATGTTATTTCCAAATTGAACCACAGTTACCAGGAAATCAGGACTGCTACACATAGAGGAGATGGGCATAGATAACATTACATCATTATAAAAAAAAGGGTTGGAAATGGAAAAAAATTTTAAAAATGTCTATGTATCATATACTTTACATTAATACAAATATAACAGTAAATTGTGTGCACTTGAAAGAACAATAAATTTAATAATACTTGCTAATATTTTAAAATATTACAATAGAGATCAACAAAATTAAAGATTATTTATATTAAGTAATAATCATAATAATGGATGATTAAATTCTAAACCATTATCATCTAGAGATGGCAACCAGAGACTGAAAGGAGAATACCACCATTTTAAAAACACAGTACAAGGGTGCTCATACAGGTTAAATTTTCCATCAATTGATAGAACTTCAGTGCATGTACACTTAGGCTTCTTATTGTTCTCTCATATGAGACCATTACGACATTCCTTTACTTCTTCAAGTTCTCTTCTACATATCTGCTATATGAAGTTTTCCAACTTTCAAGGAATGCTTTCAGAAGACACACAAGGTCAAAAAGAAAATTCATCTAGAGTCTTCTACTGTCTGCGGTCTGTACACAACTCCAAGTAGCTATCATTAATTACATTTACCAGCTTATGGCTTGACTGGTCCAACTCAAATTGGAGACAAAATATTTGTACTAGCTTTGTTGTAAGTATCAAGCCAATATAATATTCAATGCACTATAAACAGAATCAGAAAGGTCAGTTTTCTTGGAAATGGCCCATAGAACACATGGGACATGACCTCAATTATAAATTAGAGATATATAACACATGAACAAACAGCTGCTAGATACCTATGAACTAGTAACTGACATTTTTCAAAGCAAGTTCAGTTTGAATGTCTTACAGGATCATTATTATAAGGTCTTGATAAATCTGTCTGACTTGAGCATCTTCTTAATCCTCGTTGAGGCTTAACAATATCCCTTCCTGATAACTTCTCAGAAATGTGTCTTTGACCATCAACAGCAACATTACTTTTCGGTCTGTTTGATGTAGCCCACTGGTATGTTGGATCCATGTCACTCTGAAATGACAAAGTGGGAGAAAAAAAATCATAGATAGAAAATGAGGCATTGTAAACACTTACATTAGAAATTTGAAAGAACCAAAGAAAATCAGCATCACTAGCACAGGAACAGTATAAAGAAATTTGTCACAATATCGTAATATCATTTGGGAACTATAATTTGCTAATAGCCAATTTTGAGAAAAGTTGAATTTTAAATTTACATAATAGTTTTTAAAAATTCTTTGATATTTCATGAAAATACTGATCAATGTTTGACATGCAACTAAAAGCATATGAAATATCAATCAACACCAGATGGGTTTTATTATCTTATATTAACAAGCTCAACAAAAATCAAGGGTCTCATTTTGGACAGCCAGAGAGATTGTCGACAGGTTCAATCCAAATTATAGACCTATTTCGGATGGTAAAGAGAAAGTGTGAAATTATATATACAATTGATGAAAGAATGAAATTAACTCATAGCAACAGCATGTTTTATATCTTACTACTTAGACATAAAAATAGCAGCAGGAAATAATTACAAATAACATAGATGCAGTTTTTGTCTTCTTAGGTGATAATGAATAAGATAAAAAAATTCAACATTGGTAAAACAATTGATCAAAATTGTAAAATGCATTGTTCAACATCACTGTCAACATTATATTGATCGAGTACTCGGTAAAACAATGCTTAACTTTAGACTGTGAGGATTAGACAAATGATATGCAAAGAAGAAAGAGTGCAGTCTCTAACATTGCTTTGCAGAAGTAACAACGATTGAGTTGAAGTTTAGCACAGAACATCCCTTCAAGGGATTGAATGTGTTCATTATTTCATACTGCCATGTGTGGGAGCTGGGAACTAACTTACAGGGAAATTTAGTTGATTAAATCCATATCACATACAATGTTGTGTGAATGTACGGACAATTTTTGACTGATTTTTTTCTAGTTTAATTCTAACAAGTTGCTTATGTGCTGGATGCACGTATAAATCATGATGCAAAAGGATGCATTCAGGGTTTAGGTTTATTGACTTTGCCCTAAGAAATCACTTATGCTGCAACATAAAAAGTAAAACTATTCCACCTTTGGACATCATCAATTAAAAATAGAGCACAGGAAAAAAATTCAAGAGCTCTAAAATTAAATTATAATCAGTAAAGATTCACCTTAACACAAGCTAACGTGGGAAAAGAGCCACCAAAAGGCTTAAAATGCCAGGACCCATAAATTTGGACCAACATAGTATAATTAAAGTTGGAGCTGTACCATATCACTTCTATGTTTAACTTGGTTATGTTGTCAGCTGCTCGATTACTCATACATTTAACCCAGGCAATTTGACAACTATCAACTCATGTTACGAGGGGTTCATCCTACCACGGATGTGCCTTTCAGCACAAATAAACTTAAAGAGTTCAGATGCATAATAAATGATGTTATAGACTCAAGAGGCTTATGCAGGTTCTGCTATGTGCACACGATGATTACACCTTGTACAAATGTAACACACTGAAGCAGAAAGTAAGCCATTGAATGATGTTATAGACTTAAGAGCCGTATATATGTCCCACGATGTGCAAGGCAGGCAATCTTAACTTATTACGTAGGTGAACCACTGAATAAGGAGTCGGGATATCAATTAAAATAATATTCTGAACCCTTTTGGTATTTGAACAAGTTAGTTCTAAATGTAACACACTGAAGCAGAAAGTAAGCCATTGAATGATGTTATAGACTCAAGAGCCTTATATATGTCCCACGATGTGCAAGGCAGGCAATCTTAACTTATTAAGTGAACCACTGAGTGAGGAGTCAGGATATCAATTAAAATAATGTTCTGAACCTTTTGGTATTTGAACAAGTTAGTTCTAAATGTTAAGAAAATTAACAAATGCAGAATCCTAATACAGAACTGGATATATGTTTTCATTTCATGTTTATAACTGTATCTATTGTATGATTATTACAGTGCACCCATACATCATGTTTAAAAATTATTAAGTGTGACCAAAAAATAAATAAAATTCGGCTCTTAAAGACCAAGTGTAAAACTAAAATCTTCTCTCTGACCTACTAAAACTTGCTGCACATCAGTCACCATTTTGAAGAACGAATCTTATTTGATTATATACACATCCAGAAGGTTTTAAGCCTACATAAAAACACCGATTTGTCTATCACAAAATATACCAAAAATTTGCCCCAAAACTCCATATATTCGGCTCTCAAATTCTCCAATTCAAAAAATCAAAGATTAGTTGGGGGCTAGTTAAGCATATTAGCATATGTGTTGAAAATCACAGAATAATTCGTATGATCATCGAAGTAGAGTACACATATAGCACAAAACTTATTGAAACTCAAACCCAATATACTACCACAAAATATGCATATCAACTTATATGTTGAAATTTATTTAAATTAAATGAAAATAACTAAGGCGTGGCCATAAATATGTGGAAATAATAAATACATATTCGAATATTGGACCAAAAACAAATTATATTCAGCTCCTAAGAATTATGCAACAAAAATTCACTCTATGCCTAGCTCAGAGCCATGAGCTAATATGATAATTAAAATACAGTCATTACAATAAAATTGGCTCAAACCCAGTTAAAAATGTTAGCCTATATGTTTGCAATGGGCAAATATCGTATACTCTAATCCTGGTTTCAAGATACCGTGAATCAAGCCCAGTGAGATCTGGCAGCTCCAGCCGAATCAGAATCAGGAAACTTCACTACCCAATATAAAAACCCGTGCAGGTGGTAAACTGCAATTCTTTCCTTCATTTTTACATTTAAATTTATGTTTTGCCATACCGAAATAAGATTTACATAATGCCTGGGACTCGTTGTAGTGATTTTTGTCAATTTTAGGCGAATTTGATTCTGGCTTGCAATTAATATCTAGAGTTAAAGGCTCTGCCGAGTCCTATCTTTGAATACTAAGCTTTGTATAACCATCAAACTGCATCCATACATCTAATCTAAATATTTTCACTTCTGCCCCAAATATCGAAGTTAAAAACAGTGAAAAACTAGCGGCAAGCATATTAACGTCTCTCCTGCCCAATAACATATGCGATCATAAAAAAAGAATCCAAGCACTTCACACAAAACATTGAAACCTTATCCCCTTTAGCTCAAATGAAGCCCTAAATCTATTAAAATCTGGCTTTATACATCATTTTCTTTAAATCAAATCCTACCTCAGAAGTGGAGTCACTGTAGTGATGTTGGCGAACCACAGACACAGAACGCTGCCTCCTCCTTCCATTATCAGAAGTGTTTGCAGTGTGATTAGAGGCACCATTTCTAATGACTGACCGGCCTCTCCTCTGCAACTTTTCCACCTCGGAATTCTTATCAGAAGCTATATCCGTCTGGTGACGCGAAACTGACCGCCCCCTTCTCGTCGCTGTGACAGGCGGGGAATCAAACGGTGCAGCGGAGCCACGCACCGTATTAACGAAGCGCCCTACATCACAGCCCCTGATGGGGCTGACATTAGAAGAGTCAGAGCGCTTATCACTAAGCTCCTCATCCTTATTGTCAATGTCAATTTGGCGAAGAACAGAATAAGCGGAGGAAGAAATCTCAGAGCTGTAGCGGCCAAAACGGCTTAAGCTCCTAGACCTCCTGTGACCTCCCGCTGGCTTGTTGCCCGACTTTGAGGGATTAGTACCTGCTCCTGAGCTACCGCTATTTTCCTGTGAACCGATTTGGGTTCTCTTTGTTGTGGATTTAAATGCGGCCGTCGCCATGCCCAAATAATCATACACCTCTTCTAGTATTCATGGATTGGTACAAGAATTTACATTAATTCCTCTGTCTCTGTTGAATCGATTCTTTTGGGGAAGAATGCCTAATATCGGTTCTTTCCTGAAAATCTTGAAAGAGACGGGAGTTGGGAATTGACGTTGAATCCGGTGAGCGATTCACGGGCAATTGCAGAGCATCGAAAGGAGTCAATAAATATGATCGCTGAGGTATTTGGTAGTAATGTAACAGAAGAGAACGCTTCGCAGTTGTTTCGACGTGCTGTAGAAGAGCCAATTTAAAATTGAGAGAGATGTGGGGCCGTATAAAGATAATGAACAATGGTTACTTGTCAGGTTTGAATGAAGAGAAAGAGAGGATGGTCCTATGGAAGAAGCTTGCGGAGTTACAAAATGTGGAGAATAAATTTGAATCCTTTTTCTTGGATTGAACGGTGGTGATGCGGCCATGTTAATCAAGGTGCTAAGGATAAGGTCCTTGGGAGTGGGGCTATTTGATAGAATTTAGTGGGCGTTGTTAGATTTGTTTGTTTTTTTTTTGGAATATTTATTCACTTGGAGGTTTTATAAAAATGGTAGTTAAAATTTTTAAGCTTCTCAGCCTTGTAGGAATGTAAAATAGTATCTTGTGTTTTCAGGAAAATTTGTATATATAGGAAAAAGATAAATTGTGATTTTATTTTTATTTTAGTGAAGTTAAAAATAAGTTTTGGAAAAAAGTGGGGTTGGAAATAATGATCACATGTTTAATACAAAGTGATATTTGATTTCATACATTTCTTTTTCTTCTTTGTAATTTCACATAGTTATTTTTTTCATTTTTATTGGTTTGTAATCTTATTTTCAAAATTTAATATAGAAATCATTATTAATAACGGCATTTAAAATTAAAGTTTAAAATGATTAAACATAATTAAATATATATGAGTGGACCAACTAGAGTTGGAGAAAGGGCATGTGGAAAAGGTGAGAGGTTAGAAATTATCCCACAAGTTTAGGCTTTTTCACTACTATTTGTCAATCTTTTCAAACTTTTCATTTTTTACCAATTTGTTTTATTTTATGTGTATTTATTGTTTGCAAGTGAATTAAGAATGTCAACACCAAAAGGAGAGAGACTTCCACAAGAGATCAAGTGTTCAATATGCAGGGAAAGTCCAAAACAAACAAAAGTGTTTTAGGATTATCTTAAAATTATTATTAATCTTCCAATGACAACAAAAATGTATGAAAAGAAAATTGATAATTATCATCAAATTACCTTCCATAAACTTAATTGATTAAAAGACTAACATAAGATTTTTAAGAAATGCCAATAATAATAACCTTTTACAATCTACAGTTTCAAATTATACTTTTTATTTTTATTTTAAATGTACATTTAATAATTTTCAATAAAAAGTTCTAATTAAACATTTTTATGATTTTCTATATCTTAATTTTTAATCTAAATTCAAAAGTATAACTTTGTTTCGTTCATTAATGTGTTGATTATCACTAATTGTATAAAAATGTAATCTTGTGATTTGTTATACCTTAACTATTAATCTAAATTATATATCATAACTTTATTTTTTATTACAAAAGTAGCAAGAGGGTGTTGGCTCATGGAACAAACAGAGAACAAGCCCAAAGGGTTGCCTCTAGTCACCATTAAAAGCACATTAACAACAAATAATCAATAACTAGTGACCAAAGATTGGGTAAAACAATACCTGAGATCTACCTCTGTCAAAGACAAAGGTTTTTATGTGACTAGACCACCAAACATGATCAACACTTTTAGAGATTATCTTGGGACAAACCTCCACTAAAGCTGCAAACTTTAACCAAAACCAAAAACTAAGGAGTAGAGTGTTCCCTTTAATATTGCCAGCATTCACCTAATCAAGGGATAAAAGAACCTGAAAGAGAGGTGCCCTTTTATCACAATTGCTAGAGAGGTAAATGACAACACACTAATAGTCACCCAAAACAAAGAGCTCAAAGAAACCATCAGGGAGGGCGTGTAGTGCATGCCCTAGTTTACATTTTGTTATTATTGTTGAACTCTTTTAGGCCAATTTATGGTTGATGATTAGTAGCATTATCTTTCAAATTATTATGTATTGTTTCATATTCAATTGATTTTATGATGAGACTACTTGGTACTATCTACTTCTTGTATGCATGATTATACCTTAATGATAGTTATTTTAGTGATTTCAGTTATTTGATGATGAGTAGATAGATGGATTATTATACATGTTTTCTTATGGATACTTACCCCTTACTACATGTGTATGGTGTGCATATATATTTTCTTTATGTATGAAGTTTCTAATGTGGTTAAGGAAGGGAGTCGTAGTCACCTGCTAGTCGGGATCTACACTATGCATCACCTCTTGTCATTGCCTGTTTAGTTTAGTATATATGTGTTTGTACATGCGTGGATTTTATGCAGATTGCAGGTATCAGGTATCGACTTCTTGAATTGCCACAATGAGCATACCCTATTGCATTATCTCAATGGTAAGAGAGGGGAGATAAATTCTTGAGTCCAAATCCTAACCTTTAAACTCATTTGTCCTAGAAAATTAGGACAAGTAGCTGAGATGTTTACCCTTTAGAATTCATCGTATGACGTAAATTCATGATTATAACCCTTTATTTTGATATTTTATATTACAATAAACGTGCATGAAAACATAAAAGAAATATAATAAAGAGTTAAAAAGTTGTGAGCAAGGAGCCCTCTCAGGTGATTGTACAATTAGTGCCCCAAATTTAGGAGAGAACTCCTTATCAGCATTTGAGGGTTCATTTTCGAGGGACCAAGAATTTTGGAGAAGGATTTTCAGAGAGAAGGTTTTGAGAGAAAAGATTTCTCTCACAATCTTTTGGGTGTTTGTGAATTGTAGCATCAGAACCAGGTAGATTCTTGTGTTTTCTTCACCCAGTTAATTATGTTATTTAAATATTTTTGTCTTCTTCGTGACTATGAAGTGTTTATCCAAATTTCTTTGTGATGAATCTTTCAATATTTCAATTTGAAATTATGGGTATGCATGTTGTTTTCTTCTGTATGCATGAGGGTTAAAAGATCAGTGAAACCCTTGTTTTGTAGATTTAAGAAATTAGTTTTAAGCTGGGAAGGGTTTCAAACAAAATGAAAATTTTAAATTAAAAATTTGAATGGTTAATCATATTTTTCCTATCAGACTGTATTTGCAATGTTTATTAAAAATATATATATTAAAAAAAATTATATTGAGGGAGTTGTTTAGAAAATGATTTTTATTTATTTATAAAAGAATATATATATATATATATATTATAGAGAGGGCGGCGGTGGGGAAACCCCACACCACCCCCCCTTACCCCACTATCGCAGCCTTTAGAGTTGTGGCAACAAGGTAGTCTATTGCCCACAACAACAGTGTTATTGTTGTCTACGGCAATAGGTAAAACTGTTGCATGCAACAACAGTATGACATTGTTGCCTGCGGCAGCAACAAAGCATGCCGACGTAGGTAAAGGCCAGCAGGCCTTCAAATAATCGCAATTTTTATTATTAATCAAATGGGTTTAAAATGAATTAACAAAATATTGGTACCACAGAAAGTCGCTAAGGGGTCAGAGGATTAATAGACTAGCTAAGTAACCTTAGAGTTAACTCATTAGTATGCCTTGTTAGTACGAAAGCATACTATTGCCGCATAGAGTCACTAGGGGGCCGGAGGATTAAAAGACTAGCCGGGTAACCCTAGAGTTGGTTTGTACGATGACACTTGCCCACTAGCAGTATAGATTTCCTACGTGTTTGTGTTTGCCTCTAGGTCTAAATGTCAATTTATCTTGGAACCTTTGAGTTAGATTACTTTTAGGGTTTCCTTGACTTTGATATTACTTTTGATTTTTTGATTAATATCCTATTTGGGACTTGAGACTATCTTCTTAGTGTGGTGGGAAAGGGCCTTTTTGGGTTATTACGTGGTCAAGTAGTAGTGTTTTTTACTCTTACCATTGAGATCCGTTCATTGTTGTTGTGGCTAGAGTTTCTTGTCTGTGTTTCCTTTCATTCTATCTTTGTGTATTATGATGGATGGTTATATCTTTCTTATGGATGGTTATATCTTTATGGTGGATGATCTTTACTTCTTGTAATGTAGTTTGTTTCATAGATCTTAAAGGGATGATGTAACCTGTTTTAAATGTATATTCTTTCAGGCTTTCATACCCTGTGACATGTACAGTGGATGATTGAGCATTCTGAATTTTATTGTCAAGAGGCATTTGAAACAAATGTATATTATTTAAATGGACTTGGGCTTATAATTATTCTTTCATGTGGATGTGGTAATTATTAGACTTAGTATTATTTAAACTTAAATGTGATTCAACGTCTTGGGATCCTTAAGGAATGTAATATGTTATGTTTGCTTCTGTATGATTGTATATTATTGCTTCCGCTACTTTATGTTTGATGTGTATGTCATTCTTCTTCTTCTTTTTAAAAAGTTTGGCAAACTTAGTAAAACTTTAGGTTAATTCTTTTGGATCCCTTGGCAGGGCGTTACAGGGCGAGCCTGACAAAGATCAACTTCTACACAACAACAACACCTTGATCATCAATCCGAGAACCAATTGTAATCTCCCTTTTTCTCCTCGATAGCAAAGGGGTCCACCTTAGTAGGAGAAATGAGTCGATCAAAAAGTTCACCAAGAAGTCATTAAACTTCCAGTCATCAACGTGATTAGTGTAGCAAGCTTAGAAGATCTCCACCTCAATAGGAGATAAATCAAACTAGATGCAAGAAATCTTACTCATCACAACACGGTTAAGAACTTAGGTTGCAAGGAGCCTATCAAACACAATAAACCCCATAAGTATAGGGCCAACACCAATCTTAGGAGCCCAAGAGAGCCAACCCAGAACATCTCCACCTCAATAGGGGACTCATCGACCTCCATAGGAACTATGGAAGGAGAAGTTGTCAAAATGTAGCAAGTCCACCTCCTACAAGACAATGTATTGTACAAAAGCAAAAGGCTAGGAGAAGCCCCCAAAATGGTAGCAAGCCAAACCCAAAGATACCATCCAAGATTGAAACTTTGAACACTATCATTATTCACCCAACAACCATTGTCCAAGAAAGTAAATAGATCCAATTGACACAAAGAGGAGCAACAATAAAAAAAACTTCACCCATCACAAAAAGGAAAACATGGGGAGCATTGAAACCTAGTGTACCAAAACAAGGGTGGCGTCATGTGCTCTAGACAAGAGTGTCCATCAAAACTCTTTATCTTGAGTAGCTAGACCAAGTCACTGTTAGTTCCCAACCATAACTACACAGCCTCTAGTATCAACCAAGCACCAAACTTGGGGAAAAATCTTCATAAAAGGCATACTTCTGACAAGAGTGAAAGATACCTCACAAGACAGAGCATGCACCCTCCCAGAGATAGTACACAGCCAAGGGGAGAGCTAAATACGGGAGCTTGTACAAGATAGCACACAACTAAGGTGAATGCAGAATCAAGTAAACCATGGAAGACCCATCATCAAAGTCAAGGACGAAGTGCCAACTATGATCCATGTGACCTCACATAGCCTTCACCCACTAGAAGAAGAAGGGAGAGCCTTCACACCAGTAGAGTACAGTCACCCTTCCCCCTAATGCCACCAATGTTTTTCCTACTGTACTAGTTCTAAAATTCTCTTACAATTTTGAAATTTTGAAAATTAAAGAATTCAAATATTTAAATCTAAAATGCTATTAAAATAATAATTGACAACATAAATGATTATAAATTTTAAAAATCACTTTTCCTCTCATCATGTTTAGGAAAAAAACTATAATTCTACTATGTTAAGGAAACGCAGGGACTAACAATTTATGTATATCCCAAATGTATTCCTAACTATGTGCCCAACATAACCCGACCCAATGTTATATTGTCACATGTCTTGGATTTTGGAGATTTATAATATTAATTACTTATTTGGTGAGTTGCATAAAATTAAAAGGGACAAAGTGATTATTGGGTTACCTACCAAATGGACTAATTACGAGACAAGAAATTCGATCCCATTTGTGGGGTATCCATAAATCAATTTACTCATGAAAGACTCATTTTGCATCTTTCTTGGGTGAGATAATATGTAACTATGAAATAATGGCATCTACAACAAAAGTAAATCATTATTTCTTTTCTTCTTAAAATATGATTATCCCATTCTTTTCTTGGTAAATGGGTCATTCTAGGCTTTTATATAATTGCATCTTAAAGTGGTTAATACTAAATTAAGACCCATTTTAAGAGGATATTGTTGATAAATTTATATAAACAAGAAGTATGGAATTAAGAGATTTAGTTCTTGAGTGGGGATAACGGTTCCCTGATTTTAATATGTGATTTTATTTTAAAATATTTTTAATTAGATTTTAGTGTCTTAATTAAATGGTTTTCAAATTCTATTTTCTAATAATAAATTATCTTATAATTATATTCTATTGTAATCTAAGTTTTAGGAAAAGAAAATCATAAATTAAGATCTAATTTAACAAAATATTGTTATTGATGAAATCATGTAGACAAGATAATAAGATTGAGAGATGCCATAATGGTCTACTATTTAAGTGAGACTAGTGGGGACTAGGTTGTGTGACTTTAAATCCGATATGCCTAATAACAATTTAATTTAATATATTTTAGTGTAATATATATATTTTTTTAAAAATCATATATAAAGAATTTTACTAAGCACTTTTTAATTGTGATAATTTGTTTGGGAGATTCTTATTTAATACAATTTATTTGCAAAGGTATTTGTTTTATCAAAGTCTTTATCAATATATGATTTTTGTATAGTTGCAATCTCTTATATTTTCTATTATGTTATAATGATTTAAATATCTTCTCCTTCTTTTACTATATTATGTTAAAAGGTGTCTTGTCTATTATTAGTCTATTATCCACTAATATTAATTACAATTTTGCCACATACTCTCAATGTTGTCTCGTATATTTCTAGTAGTGCATCCTCCTTGTAGATCCATTATCTTATCTTCTTGTATCACCTAAATCTCCTTATTGTCTCATTGTCTCATCATCTTGCATTACCTATACCCATGTTTTATATTTTGTGTCATCTTCTTACATGGCATACACATTGTTATTGCTACATGGTCTCATTGTCATATGTTACCCACAAGTCTATTTCATGCTTTCTTAACTAAAGTAACAACACCACTTATACACACCATTCTAATAGTATGATATACCTAAATAAATTTATATTAGTTTCAAACACAAAAACCAAATAATCTTACCATTTAACTATAACCCTATTAATAATATATTATACATATTAAAAAGAAAACACTTCAATTTTAAATTTGAGGGTTTGCATTTTTTTGATTGATAATAAGAGTATTTGTTTTAATATTGAAAATAGAATACATAGAGTTGTATTGCTAATTAGAGGCTAGACAAAATCCACTCACACCATCATATTCCCTGACCCACCAAGCTACCCATGCATGAAAGATTCATTAAAATATCACCATGACCACAACCCAACTAGACTCAAAATGTGATCATACATCGAAAGCCCAAAAACCCCTAACACAAACATTTAGAACCACCAAGACCCACATATCAGTTGAACCAGTTGGTTGCATTCTCTCAAGTAAAGTTGGGGATTTCACCACTCAAAATCGAATAAGTAGACACACTATCGCTTGTAGCAAAACCACTTGACACCTTAGCACGATCACCCAATAAAGAAACATCCACCCTCATGCATACCTAGCCGAAGAAGAAGATCCTCACGTCATTCCACCACCATGGCCCTACTCAACCAACAAAGAGAAATATGCCCCTCAGGTATGTTAGCACTGCCTGAACCAGGCATGTCAGCTCCTTTAACACCCATCTTGTGATGTTTTAGTGGAATATGCCTTCGAACCAACAAGTGACCATCCTCTCCCACCAGAGGTGAAGATTTTACTAGTGTCATTTTTGGCTTCCTCGTCACTCCTTCACTTGACAATGCATGTACCTCTTTAAGGGATCAAAGGAAAAAATCCAATTTGCACCACCCCATATGAGCTATTGGGAGGTGAACCTTAGTAGGTGTGTTGGAAGATCATATCAATAGGGGATGCAACTCACCCATATCACCACAAATCATCCTCTATGGTTGCTGCCCCATATGGATACTAACCCCCAATTTTGCCCTACTCACAACATTTTCTAGACCTACACCCTATTTTGGCTCTACATAGTCTCTTGTCATGCTTAAAACCTCTGGCTTAGAGTTAGCTACCATCAAGGCAATTGCCAAAAATAGAGAGGAGATGTTGAGATTTGACCTAGTCCTCCAATCAAACACTGGGTAATCCTTGCCAAATAACAGCTTCAGAACCTCCTAGAAAAGCTCATCGTCAAGCTTGTAAACATTCTGCAACCATTTCACTATTATTAGACCTTCAAACAATGGAATTTTACCTGTTGTTCTCAGCAAAAAATTGGCTTCCATCTTTGAACCACCTACACTTTGCTCTAAACCCATATCACTTTATTTTTGACAATGCATGGAAAGTGGGTCAAACAAGTTTTTACAACCGTCCACCAAAGTCACAAAAAGATTCATTTTCTAATGATATCTTCCATTGTTGCGCAAACTAGCCTAAAAAATTCACACATGCCAAAGACACGAAATCAAATTCATTTTATGTCAATCTCGCCTCCATTTGTACATGGGGCATGTGCCAAGGACACTTAATGCCTTGGTGGATCAAGATCACATAGGGTGATATCCCTAAAATCTTCAACAAGTACTAAGTTGTCCTCATTTACACCTAGCATTGATAATTTATCTACCACATCATTAGACTCCCTTAACATATGCATAATTATGAAATCATCTAAGTCTTCCAACAAACACTAAATTTGCCTAATATGCTTATTCAAATACCAAGTTTCCATCTCTCCTTTCGCTAAACCATTAACAACCAATTTTAAGCCCCCTCCACATCAATCTTGTGTGCCTCAACTTCAGACCCAATAATGCAACTTCTACTACCGCTAAGCATTATGTTTAGTTATTCATTCTATTTGCAATCTTTTTTGCTACCATTGCCAAAATGTTACCATCTTCACCTCTTGCTACTGTACAAATTTATGAAGCTCCCAAGTTTTATTTTGAAGCAACATCAAAGTTGATTTTGATCCAACTTGCATCTGACGACTTCCAATGAACCATTTCTTTGACATTTAGACAAGGATTAACCCTCAAAAACACATTTACGAGTAAATTTTAAAGGTTTACAATTAAACTAATACTAGCATTATACTTGATGTTTACAATATTTTGTAATTATTTCTTTTAATGTAATTTATGAATTTTAAAGTATAATATAATTATATTCTAAATGAAATAAAGAATGGGTTTATATATAAATTAAATGTATTTTAAAGAGTTAAAGAAAATTGGAGAGTCAAAACACATATTAATAGGCAAGTAATTTTTAAACCATATAACAAATGTGTCCCTCTCCAACATCAATTGAGAGACAAATATTGTTGTTGATTTCATAGCAAATCAAGCTATTGACCAAGATTAAAGCAATGTCATATGTCATAGTATCAATGGGTGGCTTGGCTTCATCGAACTTATGAGTAAGGATTCCCTAAAGGATAGTGCAAAATGATCTATACCCATCAATAAGTTCAAAACCATCATAGAAATTGACAAAAATCTATGATGAAAAAAAAATTGATTCAAAGATGCAACCAAATCACAAAAGTAGAAATGATGCAGGAGCATCTTGGGTGTAAGGGGAATCTTGCATCACGTAAAAATATTTCTACTTCCAACTTTCCAATTTTATGTTTCCAATAAGGGTTATTCCTATGCAGAGTTGCTATTCATAGGAGCTTGCTAATTTTAGTAAGATGGTATTATGTACTCAAACTATTCTAATATCATATGTGGAGGTTTGTCTTTGACATATCAACTTTCCAGATGCGTTTTATTGTCATATCATATGTATTGGTGAAGTTATTACATATTTTTGGTATGAACTTTGGCTATCCAAACTTCAAGTTCAGCAATGAAGGCCTAAATGAATATGAAAAAAGGTGAAACCATTATTGAAGGACACTTCTGTAATTCTCTATCATAGACTTCTAGTCGAGGATTTCAGAATGGGGTTATAATAGCCCATCGGGTCAACAATTTGCCAGTTATGGTCTCTAGAAGTGGACCCATCCGAAAAAGTAATTTGTAAATTGTTTGGAGACAATCCTATGTGTTTAAGTATAAATAATATGAGGTTGGTCGGCCTCAAGGGTTAGGGCTTAGTGTCTAGCACCTTCCTAGGTGGTAAAAAGTGTCTATTTAAGGAAGTCTCATAGGTTATCTAGGGTAGTTAGGGTGATAGTCACAACTCTAGTTTGCAGACTATTGTAAGGAAGGTGTCCATGTGGGTTTGCATGTTGTAATTTTGTAATTCCATATTTGCAAAAATAAGAAGAAACCCATATTTTGTTCTCTCAATTTTTGTTGTTCTTTGTTTCTATCATGCGTTGTCATATTAGGGGAGTACCCTTCATCAAGAAACAAAGCACAACATAATCTTGAAGATGTAGATTTCTTAAAGCTAGCATAACACCCTTGAACACGGAGTTGTGTCTATCTTCTAGAGGCTTTAACAACCACCTCTCAGATTCCTTAAGAGAAAACAATATGATTTATATTCATAACAAAATGGCCAAAAAGACTGGTGTTTGTTGTAAATGCTCGAAGGAAACACCATATGTGTGTTTTAATGGACTACTTAAACATCTAGACAACCCACCAAATTAGGCAACCAACATTTGGACCCAAGAGAAGGGGCGTGTGCATTATGGAAAAATATATACGTGATTATTTACCCTTATAATACAAGTTATGGGAGATATTGTGTAGGGAGTAAACATTAGAAGAATGATAACTTCCTAACTATCTTATGAGGTTGCGTTGAATAATGCTCACCAAGTTCAAGTGAAATTCCACATTGAGGAATCCAAGTTGTTTTCAATCTTGAAGCATAATACAAATAAGCGGAAATTAAATAAAAAAACATGGACCTTATTTAAGAAAGGAACTATCAAAGCCAACATGTTTGAATTGAATTACTTCTTGGCAGAATAATAAGATCTCTTTTCTTCAACTTAGCTAGCAAGGATTATTGAGTTCAACAATGGAGTCAGATTATTATATCACCAATTGTAATATTCTAAGGATCTTTTATTTAATTATATATTAATAAAGGGAGCGACCTCTTTATAGTCACATTTTCTTGAAAAAAGAGTTGAAGATAATAATTTAAATTTAATTTTCTTTTATTATTTAAAGAAGTATAATGCTCTTTGTCAAAACTATTTTGAAATTCTATATTTAAAGTTTTAGAGTAACCGAAGATGGGAACACTTACACACACACACACACACATATATATAACTTAACATTCTTGAGAATCCAAACATGTCAAGTAGACCAACACATCCCTTGGTGATACCATATTAATTATGGTTTGGTTCCAATTATAAGAATTTCATTTCACTTTCAATTTGCATGGAATGTGATGAAGGCCAAATAACCACTACATTTGTTAAAGTTGATTTGTTGAAGTCATCAAACATTTGCATATGCATCTTTAGTCTAAAAATGTCTAAACAAAGAATTATTTAGGTGACTATCAATTTTTAGATCTAGTTCAAACCCAAAATTATCATATCATTTAGTAGATGCATCTTCTTACTAAGTCTCGTGGTATGACTTACATGTGCAGTAAATATCTAGAACCTTGCCAAAACATTATTCTTTTAATCATTTCCCTGAGATCTTATATCTTAACTACCCCTTGTATTTACATTACTATACTTCAAAATATTTCATAATTTATCTTCTTGTTTTCTCACCTTATATCATCACTATTTATGGTATTCCTCATTTTTTTAAGTTAATGGATCCTCTTTGTGCAATGCTACTCCTTTATTTGCCTCTTGAAGGCCCCACTATGATGTTGCCAAAATAGTTTTCATAATAACTTCCTCTAAACAAATGTAATAATTTTAAAATATTTATTATAACTTATCAATATCTAGATCTCACTTATCACACAACTCAAAGAAATTCACTAACTTGCAAACTTAGGAATGAATTAGAGAGATCATAATTTAATCTCCTAAATGAAACAAATCTTTTTTTTGTTTTATACCTTATATACACAACTTCTAAGACTCTAGTATTGGTTGTAATGAAATAGCTTATACATGAGATAATAACATAAGAGATACTTTTCTACATAATAATTAATTAGAAATATTAAGTTGATTTGAGGAATGAAGAAGAACACAATTCATAATATGATCATCACAAACTTAATTATCTATGTATGATCATATGAATTGTCATGGATAATTTAATTAAGAGTTAATCTATAGCTACAAGTTGACTACTCATACTCCTGCAAGTTATACGATTAAGGGCCTAGTAATTTCAAACAAATTGGCAAGATTGTAAATCAATATTTTCAAGAAAGATGACATTATCTTGGGCACACCCATAGTCCCCAATCTCAAAATTATTGATTCAAAGTTAACAATCCTAATGGTGAAAATTTTGGTTTCTCATGTTAGGAGTACTATTATGATCTTTCAAAATGGGGAGCAAGCATAAATTGTTAGTCTAAAGATGGACTTGAAAGTAACTATTTCCACATGTGACAACAATAAAGCTAGGCGATCATTGGTAACAATGAAGTAATTAGAACAAATTCACATCAACTACCCCAAAATTCCTAGGCCAATTATGGCCCCAAAGGAGGAAAGTCCAGAAACAATCTACTATCAAACCTAAATCTTTAATCATCATCAAAGATGTTATAAGATCATTGAGAACAAGATTCAACCTATGCTTATCTCTTAACATGGAACATCAAGGCCCTCAATGCTCGTAATAAGTGATACTTTTCAAGTATCGATTATACCTACAATAAACTAATTTTGTATTTTGTATTATTACAAGAAACTAAATCAAGATTATATGAACCTACAAGATTCATTCAAAGGTGACATAAAAGAACTTATGGAACATGAAGTTTGAACAATTTGAAGGTGCTTCAAGTGGTCTAGGAATTATTTATTTTAAAGATGCAATGAGTATACAAATATGAGGGAAAGAATCTTATTGGCAATTGTGCCCAATTAATTAAAAAGTCTCTCTTTGAATTTGAAATTCTTCTAAATGCTTACGATCCCACTAGGAAGAAACTTAAAAATATTATTATGAGATCATATCTCTATTATCTTATATTCTATAACTATGAACTTTTCACTAGATATGCAAATATTTTAAAACTATATTGAGCTCAAATGATAAAAAATGCAAATTCAAACAAACAACATGGTCTCAAATAGATTTTATATTTTTATTTACATATTTTAAGGGTATTTTAATCTCAAATGACAAAAGATGCAAAGTCAAACAATCACCTTAAGATGATTAGTGTTGAACTAAATAATGATTAACTAACATGAGAAAACCATGTGCTAGGTGATTGTAACATCCTAGAGAGATCTTTCATCATATGAATCTGAAAAAGAGCATGATTAGTGCATTCATATAGGCTTGAACACAACCCCCTTCAACTTTAGACCTTAGAAGATTCTCTTAATCTCACATATCCATTAGAAATGAGAACATGTGGTGTTGAGATTTTACCTTCCTAGATTTGGTAAAAGTATGTTGGGATAGGCTTTTCAAAGTAAGAGATTCAAAAACAAAATCTTTTGTAAAAAAGTGTGCACCCTAAAATAACTCTAAAATGTTATAGTTTGAACTCTTTCACAAATATTTTTGTTGAGATTAAAAGAATTGAAGAGGAGGTGTTGATCAACCCCTATACACTAAGAAAAAAAAGCACATCCTAGTCAACTTAAGTTAAAATTTAAATCTATGAAGAAACTCATTAACACGAAGAATACACAAAAATCTAGCTTAAAGAGGGTGGAAAAATACCATATGAATTATTTTATTACATGACTAAGGCTCAATGCAATTATGATAGATTTTTCCTTATTAAAGATGGCTTCAAAAAATCTTGGCATATTATTGAAACCATTAAGACTGAGATAGTCTCTTTTTTCATGTATCTCCTTCAAAATGAGGATGGTTATGATATGTGTGTTCATCATAATTTCTTCAAGCTATAGCCAACAAATCATTAACCAAATTAGCACCCTCTTAGATGCCCCCAAACAAGGCACCCAACTTGGATCATTTATTTATTTTTTCAAATTGTGGCATACTACGTGAAAGAATATGCTTGTGATTTACCCAGGAGATAGAAAATATATTCCCTAATTTTTTAGTACATATCTTTGCCTCAATTCCCCATCCTCTTTAATGGGCCCTACAAATTTATTTAGCGCCTCTTGTGGACTTTGTTAAGGAGATTCTCTCTCACCATATTTGTATCTTCTTATGGTAAATATGCATGATTGGTTTAGTATTCCATCACACAATAGATGGAGTTGGCAAGGGCCAATGTTTGTTGCGGAACTAATTGCCTTTTCTCAACTCTAGTTTATTGATGATATAATTTTGTTTTTAAAAAAGTGTTAGAAAATCCTTTAAATGGAAGCAATTATTTTTGTCTATGTTGAAGCCTCATCCAACATATAAATAAAGAAAAACAAAAGGCCTTCTTTAGCATGCGTGATTAAATTTCAAGAGTTTTCAATTTCAAAATAGGAAACATTATGAATAAATTCATTATGTTAATATTGTTCTTTAAAGCTTGCAAAACTTTAATGTGAACAAATATACATGATACTTTCTTGTCAAATTCTCCTCTTGGCATGGAAAATGGCTATTGATCATAGGAAAAATTACTATGACTTGAGGCACTTTAGAATCCTTAACATTTATCTTCTACAAATACCTTGAAGAAGTTTATGCTTCATGCTTCCACAAGTACCTTGAAATCAATAAACCATACCATAAAATAATTTCTTTAGCAAGACATGGAATACAATTAAACATGTTTTCTTTTATGGTCTCGAAGAATGTATGTTTTCCTATTACCTTAGCTAGAGATATCATCAATTTATTTAGTATTCAAAATAACACTTTGGCTACTAAATTGGTTTGGATCCCTTTTGTCAATATATTCCCAATCTTTTCTATCTTCCAATTCATAAAGTATTTGAACACGTTGGAACATGATATGATTTCCACAATATCTAATTTTCTTGGTAGAATTTGATGATGAAATAGAAACACAATAAAAAATTGTCTCTTGTGAGAAGTCAAAAGTGGTAGGAAAGGAAAATGTTAAGATGAATCATTAAACATGCGCTACTATCTTTAGGATGGTGAAGATCTCAAGGAAATCAAAACCCAAGAACACAATCTATGAGAAAACTTTGTCTTGAAGACTAGTTTAACTGCATTTGGTGGATGCATTATGGCTTTATAAGTGGAATGATTTCTCCTCCCTTCTTTCTCTTTAGTACAAAGATATTTATGTTAAGGAAATTATCTTCCAAAAGGATTTCATCATCAAAGGGGGGATCAATTATGCAAAACATTTTTAAAATGTGGCGTGGACATGCTTAAGGAGATGGGTTTCCTCAATGATTTGGATATGTGAACCTAATTAAATTACAAAAAGGGAAGCTTTGTTTAGGAGCACTCTAAGTGATAGTGGGTATGATTGTTTGGAAATTGGATTGTTAGACAAGTAAAGAAATTAGTAATTGAATATAAAGGGAAGCTCAAAACCTAGGTACATGTATGGTATCTTCTCTTAATAATAGAAAAGAAAATGTTGAATTAATGTTTATGGAATGCCAAATCAAAAAGGAGATTGATGGAAGAGAAGGTATATGTATCCCTCTTGTTAATGTCTTAATAATCTCTTTTATTGTACAAATTACTTTCCAAGATGAACAAAAACAAGTAGAGAACAATCAAACTTATTATGATATTGAAAGACTCAAGAAAGTAGTTCATATTAGCTCTATAATTTTTGGGAGTGCAATAAGGACACTAATTGGAAAATGATCTCTTGAATTACTTTCCTTAACAATTTATAAGAATTCATTTTTTTGCATCCAATTTAATATAAAGGACTTCCTCCAAGATGCTAGTAGCATTGAGGGATTTTTAGCAAGCCACATTATCTCAACTTACCAACTAGAAGTAGGGATTGCAATTGAGACTTTTGCACATAATTATCCCAAGATCGAAGTAAAAATCTAATTAATGTTGATCGAATGACAAATCATCATGGAGATGTGCCTTCCCATTTGTTGGTGTCATTCCTTCTCCAGTGGTCACATGGATTCTAATTGTGCTCTTCTACATCAGAAGGGTTCTACTACTCGGTGTAAGGATGCTTGTGAGGATCATTTGATAGTCCATGCATCAAATACTCTTTTTGATTCTTCCTTTGAGGATTCTTAGGCTATTGATGGTGATGAAACCCTTTCTAAAAATTAGTACGATGTCCCTCCTATTTGGGGTCTAGCTTATGAAGCTAATATGAGTCCTTCTCCTACTGCAACCATGGATGTTTCACTTGCTTCAGGTGCAACTCCCTCCCGCCATGAGGATCACTCTACTCCTATTGTCAAGTTTATGTTGACACTGCTTAACTTCTTTAGCACTCTAGTCATTGTGTTGGCACCTTGCCTAGCAGTGTTTATTTTGTTGGGTAGCCTAAGGATAGTATCACCAAGATAGTTGTCTAACATGATAGGAAGATTTGTTCTTCAAAGTCTCATATGTATTCTCTTGTGGTGTGAGATTGACCTTTCCTTTGAAGGGATCCTAACCTCTGTGCTTTGTGTTTGGTTTTCTAGTAAGCATTTTATGTGTTGTTGATGATTTTTTTTCATCTTTGGGCTTGTTTTTGTAAGGGTTGGCCCCCTTGTTGGGTTTCTTAATTAATCATAAACATAGAGATTGTTGTGAATGAAGGTACATGTATCCCTCCTTGGTAGTGTCTTAAGAAACTCTGTTGGTGTATAATTTACTTCCCATGATGGAAAAACAAGTTGTTTGTCACACAAGAAGTGGTCGGAGGGATTAATCCAACCTATCATAATCTCTAAAGACTTGAGAAATTATTTTTCATTGGCTCTAGAATGGTTGAGTGTGCAATAAATAATAAATGACAATGAGCTCTTGGATAATTTCCTACGTCAACTTCTAGGTAGTGGTATTGTATCTACTTCGAAATCCAATAGAATGGGCTTTCTCCAAGATACTACTATTAGTAAGGGATTGGTAGAGGGCTACATTAGCTCAACTTACTAACCAAAGACAAGGGGACGCAATTGACTAGTACACTCAATTAAGTAAAAAAAAAAGTCCTTAGAGGAAGTTGCTTGCTTAGCTAGAGGGCTAGGTATCCTTCAAATGACCAAGAGAAGCTCGTTTAAGAAATACTAGAGATTCTCTAGTCATTTTCCTTTTGTAGATGTGAAGGGTTCTAGTTAAAGGAAAGCTTTGAGAAAGTGAAGAATAATGTAAAGGTCATTGACTACAAGAGGTGGTTTTGAGACCACCATTCCAATAAAAGCACTTTAGAAAACTTTGTGTTTGATAATAGCCTATTTTGCACTTTCTAATAGACAAAAAAAAATATTTGATTTTGTGAATGAACCAAATCCTTACATAAAATCCAATTTAAAAATGAATAAAAAATAATTACATAAACTTTTTAAAAAATCCACTTACTTTGTCTAAATTAATATATTCAAAAGGGTAAAGCAGTGAATGGGACCTTGGTCTATTAGTGAAGTTGAATGGCTCACAAAGAGCCCACTAGGGATCAAGTCTTGTTGAGTGCAAGACTCCGACATTATAAGGAGTGAGATCAGAATTGTGCCCCAAGTGATTTTGACGGTGTAGATGTACTTCAATCCTTAGCTCTAAGTTGAAGAAGTGCAATTCTTCAATCCTCCGTAAGAAAAACCAATAAAAAATAAAATACACTTTTAATGCAGTGATCTACTACTAAAATATTATATAAAAGTTTTAATAAATTGAAGTGGGGTTTTCCTTAACCATAACCTTCTATCATTCTTTAGAACCCATTTTTCTATTCGGAGGGAAGCTCCCAAAGTTTGATGTTTAAATATATTATGTTCGTCGATGTACCAAAAAAGTAAATAGCTCAAAATTAAAGTGTTGCAAATGATGACTGAAGTTCAAATCGACGAGGGAATGGGCGCGTATAATTTGAATATGGACCACAGCCATACATTCATCAAAGTTTGAACTCCAAAGCAAACGACAAATTAAAGAATCCCTTGTTCGAATGACAAAGGCTTGTCGTCCTGCCCTTTATTTCAAAAGGTTGACTTCCAACTTGGAGCCCATCGACGTACAAAATGTCCCTCGCCTGGTTACAACTTCTCATTACGTATGGTGGGTGACATTTCATTTGTTTAGGTCAAATATAATAGAAGATGCGTGGAGTCGTACACAATCACAACATTAGTAGTTAGGATGTCCCTCACAATTCATTCCATCAACAAGGACATTTATTAACTTTAATGAAATGTGGAGCCACATATGAGGCGAAGATCATCTGGGTGTTTTCATTTAAAATTAGGAAAATTAAATGTAGGAGCTTCTCATATGTAGTTGTTGAAGTGATGATAAAGAAATGGAGTTTCTATTCTTTCATGAAATTTTTATATGATTATTGTTTTGAAAATTGAACATCTTTTCTATTGTGTTTTATCATGAGTGGGATTGGAGAGAAGTTTGATTTGGTCTTAGCTTGTATAATGATATCATTGTTGGTTCTATTAGACAAAGACAAATTATTTTAAGATATATATGAAAGGCAATATGTAACATTGTATTTTAAGATATATACGATAGGCAATATGTAACATTGTTGATTCTATTAGACAAAGACAAATTATTTTAAGATATATATGGAAGGCAATATGTAACATTGTATTTTCTCTGTGACTTGTTTTTCCAGCCTACAAGTTGGTTGTTATGCATTGTTCTTGGGTTGTATTTTGGTTTACCAATCTGCGAGCTGGCTGATATAGTCTTCTAGTATTGAGTTACTCCTTAACATTTTTTGCAGCCTATTGCTTGTTGCTCTCTCTATTTGTAATTATTAGCTTTCTTCAATAAATAAATAAATAAAAACAATATTTTTAAGAAATTTGTATTTTAATATTTTACTTCCACATAATTTTTGAGGCACAACTTCTAAACTTTTCAAAGATGTATGTTTTAACTAGGGCTCAAATTTAGCAAATTAAACATCAAATAAACCAATTTCATAACAACTTTGTCTATATATAACATTTTTAAAGTAGGTTAAACAAGAGATTCTAATATGAATTCTTTAATGTTTTATCAATTAAACTCGATTTTATTACTAATTAGTTTCTAGATTTGATTGTGTGAATGATTTTTATCATCAATGTTTCGGATCACACTATATGATCCATCATCAGGATGTTCATGCAAATGAAGAGAGCTAGAAAAATGAGTCATCTTATTTGACAAAATTCGATGATGACTTATATTTACATTCTTTACGATGTGATCTTAAGAGCATTACATGTATGTATTATTATAGTGATCGAAATTGTATATGCTACAATTTTGCACTTCATTTGACCCTATCACTTCTACTAAGTTATCCTTTATGCAAAGATGTTTAGATATACAAATGAAATGATTTAGGAAAAGGTTGATAAACATCTAGAACTTAACTAGATCTAATTAGTAGACACTCTTAGGGAGTCGTCAAACTATCTAATTTACCCATTTCCCATGTCATGTCAAATATGTGGGCATGGAACTTAAAATTTTTTTTTTTTCCAGAATTGGTTTCTTATTAACTTCCTTTCACTAGTCTTTATAAGTCTAACTCGATCCAAAACCTATTATTTTTTCTTCTAAGATGTCGTATTCAAGGGGGGAAGTTACATTTCAAAACCATCAATATATATCGACATCCATTCAAGTGTTTTGGGTCTTAAAAACATGTCTCCAACTACTAGAGGGATGAATCCACTTCAAGGCTTGAGAAATATAATTCTTGAAGGGTGGATAGATCAACTCATCATAAACAATTGAGTGATAGATAAGTCAATTATTGATGGTGGATAATCTATCCTTCACTTTGGGCTTCATTGGATCCAAGAAGATGTTCATAGATGTATTATTCAACAAAAATTAATTACAAGTAAAAATTAGATAAATTTAAACGATTGTAATAGTGTCCTATGTATGACTCATCCCAAAGGATCTAACTAGATCAAGGACTCGACGCATATGACTTCTACTCGAGCTAATGAAGACATTAGTACATAACTACACGATGTGGAGATGGAAGACAAGTACCTCTCACATTAGAATCATTTCTAGGATCACTATAGATGTTTCCCTAGTCAAAATATTGAACCATGGCTCGTATATAAAAAGTAACAACACTACTCCTAAAATAAAGATGATATTGTTTTTAAATGTTTGAAGTATTAAACATTTCTAAGATTTCAAGAAACTCATGAACTACAATGTCAAGATGAAAAGTTCAAAATCTTGATAAGATAAAGGGAAAGTATGAGGGCTAGAAGAAAGACATGCAAAGATGGAAAAAATTGAAACTTTAATCTTTTTTCTAGTTAGAAATTTTGTACATTTTGTGTGATTTATAGCATATGACAACGGGTATAGAGGATGAAAGGTAACGATACTTATACATAAATTTGACTCATGTAGACCCATATAAAGATATCTCATCTTAATTTTAAGAGATGGGTAAAATGGAGTCAAAATGTACAGAGAATATGCGACTAAAATATACTTATGCAATGTTAGATTAAGTCTCAATGTCGAGAATCATAACATTATCATTCAATCACATTATTAAACATTACTATTAGATAAATTTACATCAATGTTGTAAGCATCATTATACATGTTTTCTTCTGATCTTTGATATTTTTTGCGAAATCATTATATTGTGTCCAAAGAAAATAATCATAACCTAAAAATATAATATTCATCAACCTGATCCTTTTATATACAAATACAACAACCAAGACAAACAAGTTGAAACATTAAAATCAACCAAAAAAAAAATGTACTAACCAAATTTATATCTTTGATTAAAAATAAAGTCCACAAATATAAAAGATAATTTTGTGATCATAAAAATAAACTAAAACATTACACAAAAAAATTACTAATATAAAAGACATTGACAAAACTTTAATAAAATATTAAATTAATTTTTACATTTAATATCATACTATAATTTCATTAAATCTCAAACTAAATACTCCAATATAAGATTTGAATATTTATTTTCATTACATGATTCATTATATTATTATTACTTAATCATTTTCTTTACCAAAGTTGTCGATAATCCTATTCAATTATACATAATAATATAAATAAATAAACACACTAAAAAAATGTCACTCCTACTTTAAAGTGAATATAAAATATATATAACCAACCATCAATTGTAAATCCTTGTCATCCATGTCATCTCAATAAAATATATTCAAGGTAATTGGCCCCTCAAAAGAAGGGAAGTCCCTCATATAATTGAAAACAAAAACAAAATAAAACATATAATTTTTAATATATTTCATTATATCCTTAGGCAATGCATATTTTTGAATGGTAAGAAACCTCAACTTAAAGTTAAGGTAAGAATGAGGGGTCGAACTTTACATAGTAACACTTGTGCAATTATACTCACTCTTCGGTATTGTTCATTCATGGAAAGAATGTTCTTACAATGTCTAGTATTGATTATAGTTAAAATATGAGTGATAGAACGAAGATAGAATGAAATAATAATCACTTACAAGTCAAAAGATTGAAAAAAAAAAAAAAACAACAACAAAAACAAAACAAAACATATAATTTTTAATATATTTTATAATATCCTTAGGGAATGCATATTTTTGAATGGTAAGAAATTCGAACTTAAAAGTAAGAATGAGGGTCAAACTTTACGAACTTTACATACCGACACTTGTGCAATTATATCTCACTCTTAAATAATGTCCATTCATGTAAAGAATGTTCTTACTGTTAGTGTAGTTTTTTATTTTTCCTATTTTGCTAAGTTTTTCCTACACTTTTAATAATCTCGCTTAGGTTAATAAAGCATGTCTTATTAGGTGAATGGTTGTGAGGTGTCACCTTCCTACATGTGAGCATCCATTAGCTATCTTGGGAAGATATTTTGCTATCTTTAGTCCAATAGATGGTTGCTCCTCATTGGTTGGTGTTGCTACCTCCTCCCTCTTCCTAGCCTATATAAGCATGCTACCTGGCTTGTATTTGTATCTCTTGTTTTTGCATCCTCTTAATGCTATTTTGCTTCCAGCATTTGCATTACTCTCTTGGAGACTAAATCTATGATGCTATTTTGATTTTGTATCATTTGCATTCATAGTTTAGATATTTACTCTTTGCACTAGTTTTCTGGGTTATTAATCTTTTCAGATTCTAACATGGTATCAGAGTTTTTCTATGTGCAAGAGTAGATTTTAGTTTCCTTATTTGAGAGATTTGGGGGGGGCAAATAAACTTTATTGTAATTTTTTGAAAAACGAAGTATGCTCTTCTCTTGCATCTTTGGATGATCCTGAGAATCATAAAAGTTTTGACAAAAACCGTTTTTCTCTGGGGTTTCAATCTCAAATCTGACAACCAACTTGCATATTTGGAGTTTTCAATCAGTTTTGCAGGTTCCAACATGCCATTGATGGACTTAGGAAGCTGATCCAACATTTGCATGTCATATTTTGGTTGTTGGGGTCGTTTTTTAATTTTTGGAGCCGTTTTTTACTGTTAAAGGCGTCTAATTTACACTACATCAGCATCTTCTATACATCAAAAAGAAAAATGCTTTCTAAGTTTTGTTCGTAGCCCCGAAAAATCATCTGGGTATCTTTTAGATTTTGCATGCAAGTTGTATATTTTGCAGAATCGAGCATGCAAAGCTACAGCCATACCCCTCTCCGTTGGCAGTCGCAGATTTGAACGCAGTTTTCAAATGTCTCGTTCTTGCTCATACGAACTTCGATTTTGATGATTCTTGTTATGAACTTGGCTATTTTTTTGTGCTCTATCCACTAGTGGAGTTGTTTTTTGATTTTCATGCATGAATTCTTCAGAAATTGCAGATTCTCAGTCGTGACTGTGCACAATTCTCGTTTTGGAAACTTCGAAGGATCATAACTTTCTCATACGACCTCGTATCGAGGCGATTTTTTTTTGAAAGTGCATGATTTTTCGAGTAGATCGCAGTGGTGCTATTTTTTTCCTTGATTATTGTGCCCAAGTTTCACTTTTAGCATATGCTCTTCATGAGGAGGCCCTGTCGATTTTTCTTCCGTAACTTGAGCATACAGACGTATTTTTTCGATCCGAAAAATGCGTCAAAAAGCTAGTTCTAAGATGGAGATGATGGTACAGGTTTTTTTTATTTTTGCTACAATTTGGTTGCCTGTTTTGGCAATCAAAGCCAGATGTTCTATTTTGCCTTCCGAGAGCCATATCTCGCTCATTCGGACTCTTTTCTAGGCTCGCCAGACATCGTTGGAAATTTGGTTCTGTGAGTTATTCAGTTGCAGAGGTCTTTTATCCAGATTCTACTCTAGGTTCTTTCTCCTTCGAGTTTTGCACTTTCGCACTCTGGCAGATTACTTGGATTCTATAGGTCCTGGAATCTCTTTTTTTGTTCTTTTGGCTCACTCTTCTTTCTGACTTCTGAGCATTGTATGCTTCTATTCTGTTGCATTCCTTTTTCTGTAAACGCACTGAGATAAAGTGCCTGCTTTTGCATATCTAAGATCTTGTACACCTTATGTTTGTTTGTACTCGCACTCAATTATAAAGTGCCATGGGGGGTCATGATGTTTTGCCATTTTGTGCTCATCCACCTTTGTCAAGTGAATTTTTCTTCCATGACATTAGCCCATGCAGTGTGTCGGTGACACCGCCCTTTATCCTGTGCTTGTACTTCTATTGCACTATTGGTGTTCCTGATTCTTCTTCTTGCAGATATTTTTGGCATTGCATTTCAGTGTTCCTGTCACCCCTCTCCCTATTCAGCATTATGGGGGGGTTCACCTGTTGGCTCTATTGCTTCTTTGGTTTGGTTGAGTGATCTACGTATTCAATTTTTGTTCCTATGTACTAGGCGGATGCAATGGCTAGGAACCTATGCATTTCGGTGAGATGGTTCATCTACTATATAGACACTCATTCATTCCTACCTTTGGAGGTCACCTCTTCGATTGATCAGCTCTTCAGACTTTGTCTTCTCTACCTGGTCATGCACTATTTCAATGGGGGTTCTAGCAGTTTCTTCTGACAGCGTTTGCAGCTTCATGCTTCGGAGATGCTTCATGCTCTTTTTTGTTACTCTCTTTGGGACATTTCCTAGATTGGAGGCTTAGTTTCTTTCATCTAGTTCTTTTTCTTGTATTAGGTACCTGATCAGGCCTTGTTGCCGGGACCCATTTTCCTGCTTTCATAGCTTTGCTAGGTTAGCATCCACCTAAGCTTCCTTTATGGGGGGGTGTTAGTGTAGTTTTTTATTTTTCTTATTTTGCTAGGTTTTTCCTACACTTTTAATAATCTCGCTTAGGTTAATAAAGCATGTCTTATTAGGTGAATGGTTATGAAGTGTCACCTTCCTACATGTGAGCATCCATTAGCTATCTTGGGAAGATATTTTGCTATCTTTAGTCCAATAGATGGTTTCTCCTCATTGGTTGGTGTTGCCACCTCCTCCCTCTTCCTAGCCTATATAAGCATGCTACCTAGCTTGTATTTGTATCTCTTGTTTTTGCATCCCCTTAATGCTATTTTGCTTCCAGCATTTGCATTACTCTCTTCGAGACTAACTCTATGATGCTATTTTGATTTTGTATCATTTGCATTCATAGTTTAGATATTTACTCTTTGCACTAGTTTTCTGGGTTATTAATCTTTTTAGATTCTAACACTTACAATGTCTAATATAGAGTATAATTAAAATATGAGTGATAGAATGAAGATAGAATGAAATGGTAACAACTTATAAGTCAAAAGATATATATTGTAATGGCAAAGTTCATATTGTAGACACTTAAAGAGTACTAAGTTCAAATATTTATTTGTGTGTGTCCCTAAGTGTTAGAATGGGCTTAATTTGAATCATTTAAGAAGTCTCTATTGCACTAGTCCCAAATCAAGACTAAATCATCATTCTCAACACATTACAAAAATATCTATCAAACTCATTAGATATCAAGAATTCGTGATAATAGTAGTAAATAAATTTTAAATTTGAACAACTAAGTAATTTTTTATTTTATTTTTATCACCCTATTATCAAATCAATCTCATATTTTTTATCTACTCTTAGCCAACTAAGTATCATCTTTCTACACAATTAACTTCGAAAATTACTTACAATTAACAAAAATCTATGTTAAACACATTACAACATATTGCCATTTATCTTTGGTGGTCGTTTAAAAGTTGCTCAATTGATACATTTGACTAAGGGAGAATACTCCTTGTCTACCATGCTCCTAAATCTTTGAACGAACCAATTTCTTTATTATTCTGACACATGACTAAATTTTTTAAGAAATATATTGAACAAAGCTTGAAAGTTACAACAAAAGAATAGCAATCCAGATTGCACACAACCAAGCTTACAACGAGCTTTAGGCTACCCAAACATAACATCACAACTGATCTTATGACTAAAATTTTCAAGACTTTTATTACAATTAAACATGAAAATCTAAATACCAGTATATTAAAATTCTAATTTGTGAGGTGAAGATTCCCAATTTGTCTGGCACAAATGCCGCCACACATCCAAAAAGCACCGAAAATTCATCTCAAAATCAGAAGATCAAAGGCCTTTGAAATTCACAAAAATATATAAAAAATTTACCGCTTGCAGGGGAAGAAACATACATACCTCGGAGGTGGAATCACTGTTCTGATAATGGCGTACAACTGATACCGAACGCTGCTTCCGCCGTCCTTCAGCCGTAGGATTTACCGTGCGCGCAGGGGCGCCATTTCTGACAACTGACCGCCCTCTCTGAAAATTCTCTGTCTGATAACGGGAAGCGGACCTTCCCCTTTGCGTAGCGGATCCTCGAATTTCTGTCACAGGGGGCGAATTGAGCATTTCAGAAGAGCCGCTGAGAGGGCTGACAGGGGGCTTATCAAAATCCTCCTTTTCCTTTGGCTCAATTTCAATTTGGCGGAGAAATGAGGAAATCTCAGAGCTGGAGCGGCTCATACGGCTCAAGCTCCTGGACCTCATGTGACCGCCCGCTCGCTTTTTGTCATGGCTCTTTGAGCTGTCGTCTTCTTGAGCGCCTATTTGTGTGCGCTTTGTTGTGGATTTGAAAGCGGCCGTCGCCATCGCCTAAAAAATTGCAGATACTAACATATTTTGAGACGAATTCAGGTCGTCAATTGTCGGATTTTTTGCGGGGTTCTAGGTTTAGGTTCAGCTGTTTTTGGTGTAAATTTAGTGCGAGGAGTTTTAGCGGAAGTCTTGGCGGAGGAGAATTGCGCAGGTGGATTAGTTTGAGAAATATTCAGGGCAGATTTAATGGAGAATTTGGAGGAGAAAATTGTTCCGGGAGGGGTGTTCAGATGAAGAATGAGATTAATTGTGGGGGTTGAGAGTGTCGATGTTTTTCACAAGCCGGCCATAATTGATAATTTCTGTTCTGTTTGATATTTCTCTTTGTTATTGACGTTGCGTTGGAATTGCGATGGCAGCAGGGATTTGGCTTGATGCAAATTAGACGATTTTGTCGAACATCAAATAGAACCTTTATCGGGGTAAAAGGGTAGCGCTCTAATTTTAGGGAAAATTTTCAAAAGACATCAAGCGATGTCATTTTAAGATGTTGTATAATTTTGTATTTTATTATTATATAAATATTTGTTTAATTTAGCCGATAGGTTATTTGTGGAAATTTAATTAACCAGAAAATTTGCAAGTTGGTTTAACTTTTGATTTTAAAAATTGATTTAGATTTTAGTTTTAATTTTTTTTTTTTAAAATATTAGTTTAATTTTTTCTTTAAATATTATTTTTTAGTTTTTATAATTTATTTAGTCAATTGAATATTTGTTAGACATATTATATTTTTGTATTTCTCTTATTAATTTTTCATAATAGATTTTTTTATGGTTTTTTAAATGATATTTAATAAATTTAATTTAAATAAATAATATTTATTAATCTATATAAAAGATTTTAGTAAATATTATGATATTTAAATTAAAAATTATTAATAATCTAATTTGTTCACATAAGATTATATTTTAAATATCCACGTTTAACTATCGTTTTTTTTTTCTTATTTATTTAAAAATTAGTTACTTGTATCTCCACATTAGATTATGTTGTAATTTCTATTTATTAAAATTTTGATTTTTTAAATAGATTTTAATTTTTAAATTACTTTAAATTATTATTCTTATATTTAGTTTTTTTTTTAAATAATATTTTTTTAGTTTCTATAATTTATTTAGTCAATAGAGTATTTGTTATAAATGTCGCTATTTTTCATATTATTTTTTTGTATTTCTTTATAATAAATTTTTTGATGGATTTTTTTTTTAAAAATGATTATTTTTTCATATTTGATAAATTGAATTTAATTGTAAATTATTGAAATTATTGAACACGTTTCTTAAGCAATATTCAAATTTCTTAAATATTGTAAATTTTATATCTATGTTTTAATCTTCAACTTTTTTTATTTCTGTATTTTCATTTTTTAAAAACTTATATTTACATTATTTAATGTTCATTCTACATTTTTCTCTTAAATCTCATCTCCTATCGGCGCACTCGTTGCATGTACAAAAACATGCGACTGCTAGTTATTATTATTGTGAATTTTTTACTTGAACAATTAAAATCTTATTTAATGGTTAGATGTTTTTGAGTAAAACAGCAGCAAGAGGGTGGTGGTCCATGGTACAATCACAAAGCAACTTTAAAAAGGTGATACTAGGCACCATTAACAACACTTAGATGTTTTATTAGAATTTATGCTTTTTTTGCTTAGTTATTCTCATAGACAAGAGTTTCTATCAAAGATTTAAAACAAGCAATATACATATAAAAAATTTCAGTACATCGATGAGGCAAGAACCACAACACTGGTAAATTGTGAGCCTCTTATCGAAGCGGTCTTGGGTTCAAATCAACTCGTGCTTAATAAATAATAATAATTAATCACAACACATAATAATTAATCTTGGCTTCAGCCTCTTACCGATCCAAAAAAAAAAAAGTTTCAATACATCGAAATGTTTCCTATTTTGACATCTTATTGAAATATTCATAGTTGTTAAATGTTTAATTAGATTTTTTATTTTGTTATTATATTTAATGAGATAGTTTTGTTAAGTGATTATATTTGGTTAGTAAGAGTGGCAAATTGTTTTGATGATACTTTACGAAGATCTAAAATAAATAATATACCTAATTAAAATTTAAAATGAGCAATACACCAATCAACAATTCAGAATGAGCCATATAAAAAAGTCATAGGAAGAAGGGTTACTCAAAGGTGTTAAAGTAATAGAAAACATCCCCAACATAACCCATCAACAGTTCGTTGATGATACTATTTTACAAGGCCAAAGCTCCCTGGAAGAAGCCTAAAACTTCAAACAAATCATCTTAGAGTATACAAAAGCTTCATGTTAGAAGGTAAATGTCAATAAATCTGAAATCTTCATCATTAATGCCAGACCCAATATAGTAATGGATATTTGGATTACTATGGTATTTAAGAAAGGTGAATTTTCGTGCAAATATTTTGGTATTCACCTAGAAAAACATTCTAGGTATCCCAAAGCATGGACCAAATTCTAGAAAAATTGATCACCAAATTGCAACCCGGAAAGGGACATGGCTAACCAAAGTTGAAAGAGCTACTAAAGTCGAGGCAGATCTCTTTGCTATTCCCTCTTATCAAATCTTATGCCTTCCTTTCCCTAAAGGCATTAATAATAAACTCGAAGGTAAACTTAAAAAATTCTTTTGGAATGGTTCAAATGAAAGAAAAAAAGAAACTTGCTTTAATAAAAAGGGATAAAATGTGTAGACCTAAAGAACAAGGTGCAAGGTGGATTAGGTTTTAAAAATCTAAGCTGGCAAATGAAGCCTTTAGAGCCAAACTAATTTGGCACATGTTCCAAGAGAAGGAAAGTAGGTGGGCAAAGATCCTTTATCATAAATACTTAGGAGGAGATGATCTTATCTCGTTGTTCTAGGTCAAAAACCCTTCGTATGGGTCCAACACATGGAACTTCATGTTAAAATGTCACACCCTCATCAATAATAATCTCTCTTGGGATATTGGAAGAGGAGAAGAGGCCCTCTTTTGGGAAGACTCTTGGGATGGTCTCCCTCCCCCTGGATAATTATCACCTAATAGGCAATATAAAAAATATATTAACCTGACTATGGAGAAATAAGGTTGCTAATTATAAAAGCTCTACAGTTTTCAAGTTTTCTAAATCAAAGAGTAGCCTCCTTTAAGGATAGAAAAGATAGACTTATCTAGGGACCCTCTAAGGACATGATTTACAAAGTTAAATTAGGCCATGTGATTCTATATAACAACATTCGTGTAGGAAACCTATATTCCCACCAATCTATGTTGGGACCCAGCCTGCCTACCGAAAGCAAGTATCTTTTTATAGACCTCTATTTAGAATATGATTCTCACTACAAACAGATTTACCAAATTAGGTTTTGAAGGACCCTCAAGATGTGTACTTTGTGAGGCCCAATCAAAAGACTAAGGCCACTTGTTATATCACTGCTCATACTCTTTGCAATGTTAGGATTAGCTTAAGCATAAACTTAATTGGACAACCCCCCTTCATGATTATTTAGATCAACTTTTGAAAAGTTGGCCCATTAACAAAAATAAAAAAAGTATATAGTAAATTGTGGAATATATCACCATCTATCCTTTTGTGGGAAATTTAGAAAGAGAAGAATACAAGAATCTTCAAGAATGAAGCTTTAGACATCTCCTCACTCAATAAAGTGACGCATGTATCTGAGAAGTCATGAATAACTATTTAAGTAAATCAACACAGGAAGAAGGATCCTTTTCAGATAAGGATGCAGAAATAAAGAAAAATTTGTAATGGACACCCAGGAATGCCCAAAAGCTGAACCAACTACTGAAATTATATTAATTCTAAAAATGTTGCAATCAAGTACAAAGAGATGTATTCCAAAGGCCAAACCCTAAGGGAATGACGTCTAGAATGTTACAACAGAGAATGAACGTCCTCTATTGCCAAAATAGAAGTGTGATTCACACATCCAAGCTTTTATCAAATGCAAGTCATAATCAGTCAAATGCAATGAGACTTTCAGCCCTATTTATCCTTTTCTTCATCCTTCTGGAAGGAACTAAAACATTAATTAATTGCAAGAGCTAGAAGCTTCCTCCTTCCAATAATTAATGCATACCCTAGAAATTCCTCCTTCGCAATAATTAATTAAATCACGAGAGGCTTCCATCCTTCCAATAATTAATACAAACCCTAGAAGCTATTAATACAAAATCACCTTTTAATTTTAATTGAATGACTTTAATTTTCTTATCCTCCACTTAGACTTTGGAGAACGTGAAGGCTAAAACATGGGAACATTACAAAAATGGCCTAAACTAATCAACCCCCATTTACTTTATTCCAAGAAAAGCCTTCAAGTAATCAAAGATTGTATGTGGAACCACCCCCCAACCCTCCCCCAACATAAGATGGATAAAACTGAATTTTGATGGAGCATTGAAAGGAAACTAGGGAAAAGCAAGAATTGGATGCATCTTATATTTTCATAATGGAAATTGGATTCCAAAAAGATCTAAATTGATTGGTATAGCTACTAATAACATAACAAAACTAGAGGCACTTAAAGAAGGAATGAAAATAAGTCTAGATCACAAAATTAGTAAGCTCATCATCGAAGGTGATTCTCAGATTATTATCAACACTCTGAGAAAAGGATCTACCCCAAATTGGTTTATAAACTCCAACCTTGAAACAATTTTGCCTCTTTTAGATTAATTCGAAGAACTTAGATTTCAACATATTTATCGAGAAGGTAATATAGAAGCCGTTCTTTTAGCCAACAGAGGAGTGGATGGAATAGACTCTATACTAGTTCCTTGAAATTGCTACCCTCCAACTCTTTCCCTACCTTTCTTAAAAAAAATTGGTACTTATTTCTCCCTACCTCATATTTCTTTAAAAAAATTTCCTTACCTCTTATTAGCTCTCTCTCCTAGATCTAGCTTTTACTCACCATAATCCTTTAGCTAAATTTGACAAGTATTCTCCTAGCCTTCTCACTATAGTAGTATCCGCTTATTATCTGTACAGTACCCTTGACTCACATTTTTCAACGGTATATATACAAGTGTTGCTTTAATTATTTCATACCTATCATTATTATTACACTCCCAGCATGCTCGGAGACTGCAGATTTTATAACTAACATATGTGACGATGGACCTTACTATACGATCGATGTAATCAACCTTGTCTAGACCCTTCGACGGTGATTCTGTAAGATGAGTAAGTTACTCATTCTCTCAACAGCTGGTTGCTAGTTTCCCTTTGTGATAGCTGTTGTTAAGCTCGAGCGATTAAGGATGGATTCTGCTATTTCCTTGTTTCATTCCTTCAAAGTCTGTACGATGGCCTTTAGGGGTTTTGTTAAGCCTAAACGCTGGAGTAGGTTACTCAATCTGATTGACGATGTATGTCCAGGGTAGCCAATAATAGGGCTCTCAGAGAAAGGTTTTTCAATTATGATTTTTCCTAGCATACTAACAGGTCAATTGTAGGTTCCTATGTCTCTTGTCTCGCTTTTTCCCGCATTCCCCAATGGGATTCCATCTGTCTTTGTTATAATCTATTTGAGCCCACTTGGTTAGTTGGTCTGGAGGAACTTCTATGGAGTATTGATCAGAACCATGAAATCCCTTATGTTGAAGATTATATGTACCACCCTCCTGGTAGTTTCAACCTTGCGATTGTCCCTATGTGCCCTATTTTTCACTTTTGAGACGAGAACCATTTTAACAAATTTTGGCCAAGAATGAAAGAAAACATTGAATTTCTTCTTAGGTGGAGAGGCATTATGGAAGATCAAAGCAACAACTGGCTTCTCAATTATCTCAGATTATACGACTCATTCATTGATCTTGGGGTCGAGTTCTCGGATTTGAACAAACTGGAATTTTCTCTGCCAAACTTCAACATATCTAGCCGAGAAAAGACGATCTTCATCCTGTCACTTGGATAATGGCAAGGCGATTTGGATGAACTCGAGGACCTTATAATGGGGTATTGAAAACCAACTCACCAAGATCTCTAAGTCTTAGTTAGATTTGATTCCATTTTGTCTCTAGTTTCGCTTCGGCCTCTCTCTGCCATAGTCTTTCCTCGTTAGGGTTAATATTATTTTCGTTCTCTTGTTATTTTTTACCATCTCCATGTCAACCTATTTTGCTCAGCTCTCATAGTATGTAAGCCTTTTTGCATCTTTGGGTCATTACGACAAGGCTTCTCTATCTCTCTCTGGTTTTTGTATGCCGAAGTAAATATGTAAAGATTGTACAAATCTCTAATATAAAGTGGCTTTATTATATTTAAAGGGCATTCCTGGGAAGACTTTATCATTTTTTGAGTTGGCATTTGAGTTATCTCCTACGATTATGTTGAATTGTTGATTACCATTACTGAATTTTAATTATAATCATCATACCACGGATCTAGTTTATTATTTTGATAATTTCCATAGCTCTCTGGATGCTGCCCCATTTTTCTTGGTTATGTATTCTCAAAGTATCTCTAGGAATTTAATCTTCAAGATCATCCTCTATTGTTGGGATTTTTCTCTCTGCCCCTTCCTTATTACTCTTCCCTCTTGCTCAATTGAGATTTAGGGATTTTCCTCGGTTTTCCACCTTGATAGAGGTACCCATTACTTAACATCCATAACTAGATCTCGGTGACTATCTAGAATTAATTACAATCTTACAATCTTTCCTAGGAATAAACCATAACTAAAGTAATAAAAATAATTATAACACAATTCAAAGTTACATATGAGTCTTTGGAGAATATTGAAAGTAATAGATACCAACTGTATTTAAATGTTTTTATATAATTAGGAATGTTAATCTTATTCTTCATCAGTTTGACCCCATTATAATAACATTGTTTTGTAAGGAATGATAATAATGTAATTTTGAAATGTCCCTTTTCTGATTTTACATGATATTTCCAACCTTTAATCAGATCTTTAAGATCAAACAACTAATATCACAAAGATCCTCCAAATTTCTCAAGAAACCCCAAATCGGGTATGCCAAAAATGGTGCCAAAAGCTTCACAGCTTCACCTATTATTAATAAATTTGAAAATGAACATTTTTACAGAAATTTCAGCAGCATAATAGCCTACAAAATGAAATTTCCAGATCTATATAGCCTTTACACAGCAGTTCACAAATGTAGGACAAAAACTATGCTCATCGGGCTCTCGAAATTAACACAAAAATGCCCAGAAACACCACAAAAATACTAATAAACTATTTCAGAAGTTTAATCACGTCCCAATACATATATTCAGCTCTATTTTAACAACTTAAAGTCTGAAATACAGCAACAACCAAAACTGATATGAAATGCTCAACTGAAAACACCAAACTCATGCAAAAAACACACCCAAAAACCCACAAATCTACACTGTTCAACACAAAGGCAAACTCTGTATGAGCATGCACATGGAATGGCTTCAAACTCCCGTCCTTAGCCTTCCTGGAAACCTGCAATCTCTCGTTCTTGGGTCTCCCTGGAAACCTGCAAACTCCTGTTCTTGGGTCTCCTTCTCCACAGGTTTGGCAGCCTCTGAAGAATAACAAAGAAATCAGCAAAATCAAGTTCTCCCCCTCCCCAAAATGCCTCCAAACCCCTTAAAAGGGGCCATAACCGTAACTCACGTCCAAGAGAGGTTAATGAAACATATTTTAATAATAATTTCATTTATTAGTCCAACGGTTTCCAAAGATTAACCCTCCTTTTTCCGAAACTTCACTTTCTTGGGCCTGCCTGTCTTAGCAAAGATTATTATTTTTTTATTAGTTGAAAAGGGGACATGACAAGTCCTCCCCTCCCCAAACATTGCTTGTCCTCAAGCAATGGCTGAACAATAAACCAATCAATCCACCTGGATCCCAAATGTAGTCATGAACTATACTACTACCAATTAACACAGGCTCCTGCAATATCCTCTGCAATATGACCAAGAGGAATCCATAATCAAACTGACAATTATAGCTCAAGCAAACTCCAAAATCACCACCACCATAGTCAAAAACCCATGAGACAAAAACTCTTAGAACATCAGAATCCAAGTAAAGTTGACTACCAACATAGTAAATAACATAAATACATTCCACTGGCCTATACAGAATGTACAATCCAACTCTACAACAATGGTGAATGCTCCCAAATGAAACTGTACCAAGTATGGAGAATCCACACACTATACAACGCCTACAGTCAACACAACTCTGTAGATCACCAACCACTACCTCATAACCATAATTACCATGCACCCCTGATGGTGAAAAGCCATCACAAGATAAATAGCAAGAATTGGAACCCAAACCAAATTTTCCTGCCCTCAACTCCTCAACACAAGGATCAAATGCTAACTGATGTACATACCTTGCAATATAAAGTTGATAAAAAAAACCAACCTCGGTCAACAGCTCATCATGAACAAGTGATACAACCCACTGTGACTGATCACCAGCTAAGTCAGGAGATGTCATAGCCAAAGGAGTAGAATCAATAACAACACCCGCTGAAGCATCACTCTGAAACTCCTGCTCTAAGTCTGGTATTATCAAGCTGTCAACTATAGAACCTATCACCATGTCATGCCCATCACAACTCTCATCGTGAGATGTCAAACTATCCCATAACTGATGACAAGCACTAGGAACCAAAGTACATCTTTGTATCATCATCTCATCAATATGGTCATCAAAGGTAAATGGATGAGCGTACCTCATAGTGTAGTGCCGATAGAATGCGCCAATCTCAGTCAGTGGCTGAGACTGTAATCCAGATGAAACTAACTGCAATTGATCATTAACCATATTGGAACTGACTACTACCTCCGAAGATATCACCAAGGGAGTAGTATTACTAGCGGGAACCATGCCAATTGCCAACTCACCAACATCACACATGATCTTTGATACATCTCTAGTCTTCATGCCATCAATACTAGAGGCCACCACCATGTCAGGCATACAACAATCTGCTACAACACCCAACTCAACTGAACTTGACTCTAGTGGGAATGAACCTGATATGCCAATGTTAGTATCAAAGATGTATGCATCCCCATCTCCACTGTCTCTGACAATCTCGGCCATGGACATCCTCGGATCACCAAACACCACAGCTTGTGACTGTATAGAATCAAGTAAAGACTGTAGTCGCTCTAACTCCATGGTCACCTTAGCCAAATGAAACTGTGACTCCTTGAAAGCCAACTGTGTACTCTCAAGAATCTCAGAAGTCACCTCAAGCTGCTCAGTAAGCTCACTCACTTCATCTTCCTTGGCCAACAATGCATCATATGCTGTACTACCCCACTCCATAAGATAATCTCTATCGGCTACCAACTGCATATAATTCTGTCTCAAAATTTGAATAGCCTCCCATAAAGAGTGGATCTCTGTCAAGGAAAGATAACTGCCTTCCTGCTCATCACTAGTAGGAGAACCCCATCCATAAACTTCTAACAACTGACGAGCAGCATCGAAATGCTGGCAAGTGATAGCAATGTCTCGGTCACTAACTCTCAACTGATTAGACACATGATGGCACTGGCTTGACTGTCTCCTACAAATCTCCTCTGATGCACTGTCTAAAGGAGTATCCTCAAAGTTACTAGTCTCTAGAGTATTACCATCCATATCTTGTGAATCAAATCTAAAGCTCATATCAACATACGGAGTATCAAAAACATTAGCATTGCTATCCAACTCCTCTATACCCAAGGAAACTAAGTCTTCAAAACTGCCCACTGCATCCTCCTGGATGTCATCAATGCCAATATGATCCCGGGACTCATCTGTACACACTGCCAAATATGAAATATCATCAACACATTCCAGCAAGTATGGTCGACTAGATATATGAACAAAGCCCAACACCGGTGTATAAAAACTAATACCAACATTGGATAAGCTCCTGGCACAAGAAAAGACAACACTGTGCAATTTGTTAATCAAATCCATGGTAGCACCCAAACCACTGCTACCAAAAAGTGTTAATGATTTACAGTCAACTGAACCCCAAATGCCAATATAACAATCTCGAGTCCATATCTGTAAACTAGAATTAGCTGGTAACTCAAGAAAAATCTTGACTTGAGTAATATGACCAATACCAACTAACTCCACATACCTGTCATGATGAGATAATGTAGTGACAATACTGTCTTCACTCACCTTCAGTTGGAGGGATAAATCATGTGAAGTACTACTAGCCTCAACCTCATGTGATGAAGCATCTAACTGTGCCTGGTACTCTCTCTCAGAAAAGTCATGAATGCTCAATGTCTGCTCATCTACACCAGGTATCTCACCATCATGCAGAACAACATCCTCATAATCCTCATCTAAACCCACTACACTGTAGTCACTGCCTGTTGTAACTATACCATCCTGAATACCTGTGGCATCACCCTTTGACGACCTGTAAACAGTTGTCTCAATTTGAGTATCAAGTTGACCATTACTATCAATCTGCGTAATATCCTTTCCCACCACCTCATGTGGTAGAGTAGAATCTGAGACCTCTACCTGGCTATCAGCTAGTTTCTCAAACTCCTCATGCAAGTTCTTGGGAATTGTGTCATCTGTCCTGTGAGAAAATCTGTGAAATAGAAATCTAGTCAACTTATCCACCTTAGCTGGGTCGGACAACATGTCATTCATTATACGGTGGTGCTCAACCAACTGTTCAGACATGTCATGACTTATTTTCATAAGTTTATCTCGAATGTCTAAATAACCATCCTTTCTACTGTTTTGACTCTGGCTATCAATTGTCCAAGATCGTTTCCTCTGAGACTCTATACTATACCTGTCCATTCTGGATAAATTAGAGTGTAACCCCAATAGGATATAACTTCTTCAAACACCAAGAACTAACATGCAAATGATTAGAAGTAGCATGCAACCATAGATTTGGACATGCAACTGATTAGGAGCAACATGCAACCACCAAATTATGACATGCAAGATCTGGGTAGTTGTCAAAACTGACATGCAAGATCTGGGTAGTTGTCAAAACTGACATGCAAGATCTGGGTAGTTGTCAAAACTGACATGCAAGATCTGGGTAGTTGTCAAAACTGACATGAAAACTTCTACAACCACCAAATTCACCAAGAACTAACATGAAAATGATTAGAAGTAGCATGAAACCATAGATTTTGACATGAAACTAATTAGAAGCAATATGCAACCACCAAATTATGACATGCAAGATCTGGGTAGATGTCAAAACTGACATGCAAGATCTGGGTACTTGTCAAAACTGAAATGCAAACTTCTACAACCACCAAATTCACCAAGAACTAACATGAAAATGATTAGAAGTATCATGCAACCATAAATTTTGTCATGCAACTGATTAGAAGCAACATGCAATCATAAATTATGACATGCAAGATCTGGGTAGTTGTCAAAACTGACATGCAAGCTTCTAAAACCCTCAGGATGGCAAGATCATGGCTCTGATACCACTGAAATGTCCCTTTTCTGATTTTACATGATATTTCCAACCTTTAATCAAATCTTTAAGATCAAACAACTAATATCACAAAGATCCTCCAAATTTCTCAAGAAACCCCAAATCGGGTATGCCAGAAATGGTACCAAAAGCTTCACAGCTTCACCTATTATTAATAAATATGAAAATGGACATTTTTACAGAAATTTCAGCAGCATAATAGCCTACAAAATGAAATTACCAGATCTATATAGCCTTTACACAACAGCTCACAAATGTAGGACAAAAACTATGCTCATCGGGCTCCCGAAATTAACACAAAAATGCCCGAAAACACCACAAAAACACTAATAAACTATCTCAGAAGTTTAATCACGTCCCAATACATATATTTAGCTCTATTTTAACAACTTAAAGTCTGAAATACAGCAGCAACCAAAACTGATATGAAATGCTCAACTGAAAACACCAAACTCATGCAAAAAACACACCCAAAAACCCACAAATCTACACTGTTCAGCACAAAGGCAACCTCTGTATGAGCATGCACATGGAATGGCTTCAAACTCCCATCCTTAGCCTTCTTAGAAACCTGCAAACTCCCGTTCTTGGGTCTCCCTGGAAACCTGCAAACTCTCGTTCTTGGGTCTCCTTCTCCACAGGTTTGGCAGCCTCTGAAGAATAACAAAGAAATCAGCAAAATCAAGTTCTCCCCCTCCCCAAAATTCCTCCAAACCCCTTAAAAGGGGCCATAACTGTAACTCACGTCCAAGAGAGGTTAATGAAACATATTTTAATAATAATTTCATTTATTAGTCCAACGGTTTCCAAAGATTAACCCCCCTTTTTCCGAAACTTCACTTTCTTGGGCCTGCCTGTCTTAGCAAAGATTATTATTTTTTTATTATTTGAAGAGGGGACATGACAAATTTTACTACTAATGCTACTAACAATTTATTTTCAAGTACCATTTGATTATGAGTGTGTAGATCGAAAAGGATAAGCGAAGATCAAACATGTCAAGAAAAATCATATACTCCAACAGCTTAAACACAAAGAAGTCTATGATTCCCAATTAAGAAAAAGACAAATACAAACTTTAGTATCATTGTATGTGCTTAAAAGGATATTTATTGTAGAAATATTGTAAACTAGGGTATGCTCATGTAATGAATGTAATAAGATAGGACATTAGTCCCAGGAAACGCTGGAGGTTTTCTTCTCCATTCGATCCTACCAATGCCCATTTGAACAAAGAGTATTTGTATCTTTTTAAATATATAATATAATTTACAAGGCTCAGACCTTTTACCAATCACTAATAAAAATTAGAATGAGCCATAATACATAAAAGACCTCTTGTAATTAATGTGATTGGAAGAAATCATATGGTCATTGTGATTTAGATTTCTCCTAATATACACACCATGAGTTCCAAGGATGGGAAATTTAATAATAGTTCTTTGACATTTAAGTATAAATTATATTATAGGCAAAAGCCTACAACACAATGGTAAATTGTGAGCCTCTTATCGAAGAGGTCTTGGATTCGAATCTACTCGCGATCGAGCTTAATAAATAATAATAATAATTAATTACAAACCATAATAATTAATCTTGGCTTCGGCTTCTTACCGATAAAAAAAGAAGTATAAATTATATTATATTTAATACAAATCACATTAAAAAATGTGTATTTATAAACAAGAAAGTATATTAAAATGCAAATATCTTTCGAAAATAATAATATTTATATTTATTTTATTTGTATAATATTATATAATAAATGAGATTATATAACACATATATTTAAATACATAAATTTTTTATTTGATTCAAAATAGTCAAAGGGGGTTGTGCCTTTGCATTAAAAATTTTACCTTCATAAAATCCACCTTTTAGACCTACCCTATATACTACCTCCTACCAAGACAATTGAACACCCGAGAATATAGAATTGGTATTTTCATACTATAATTGCATCTCAAAATTATCACCTATCATCTATCACTAGCTCCACGAAAACAAAAATAGAGAGATTTGATATAGCACAATGACAAGACTTCGTGACAATATTTGGGGAACAAAGACTTCAAATCAAATGATTAAACCATTAATCATTTGATTTTCTAGACAAGTTTTCTTAGATATATTTGGTGATCTATTCCATATCCTCATAAAGATCACACATTCACATTAATTTGAGAATAATGACATGAATACGACTCATGATCATACTTTACTAATATTTATTTTAACATAATAATGCAAGCCTTCACTCTACACTACTAAATGAATGTTCATCAATGACCACAATTCATTTTTTAAACACAAATCTAACAAGAAGGATATCAAGTCAAAATAATTTATATAATTTATGAAGAGTTAAATTCTTTTTGTGTATAGTCTAATTATGGAAGTTCCATCCTTCCAATAACATTTATTTTTGTTAAAATTTAATGATTACTCATTTGATGCCTATGTAAAATTCTTTATATTTTATCAACGACAATTTTGAAATACATGAAGTTTCAAGAGATTATTATTCCATTCCCAAATTTGGTTCTTGTCAAAATTTTAGGTCTCCAAATAAGAATTGGGTTGAGCTTTTTACTTATAGTACTTGTCTTTAAGATAAGAAAGCTAATAAGACAAGAGCTTACAATGCAACGTTAAATTGTGAGCCTCTTAGCTAAGAAATCTTGTGTTCGAGTCTACTTGAGCTTAATAAAAATAAGAATAATTAACCATAACACATACTAATGATTTAATATTTGCTTTAGCCTCTTAGTGATTTTAAAAAAAAAAAAAACAAATAAGAAAATCATTAAAATAAGAAATAACTATTGTTAACCCTTTATGTAATTCATAACTTAATTAAAATAATTTACAATATTTATTATAAGAAAGAACACACATATCACTTATGGGTCATGGCAAAGTTGCTCCAATGATCATTGTTTTGAATAAGAAACCCCTACATTCATTTTTATAAGCCTTAAATTACAAATTTCAATCTCATGGACATTTAAATTGATAAATGTGTGTATCTAGTTAGTATAGGAATAAGGGTTCAAACAAAAGCATATAAATAGTAGCAAAAACAACCCTTGATCCCATATACTAAATGACTTAAAAGCTTTAGTTTTACTACTTAATATCATAGTATTTGTGATCATGTAGTCACTAATAGGAGCTCCACAAAGCTTAGACATGTATATCATAGTACCATAAAATAACAAGCTTGCTACTCATCGTACTAGAAGTTGTTAGAACCTTGAAAATTTGTATTCCACTAATAACTTGAAATCTTTATATGTTGGAGCAAGATGGATAACATAATTTGTTGACATTTAATTGCATTCTGATGATATTTTTATCTCATGATAATTTGACTTGTATTTCAACAAACTAATTTAAGTAATCAAAACCCGATGTAGGTGATTAAAAGATCAATAAACATTTTCATATGGTGCAAGGAGAAATTGCAATGTTTCCCATTAATAATTGTCTACTACTTTACGAATTTATACAAGAATCTTGTGGAGAGATTCATAATTATATAAATTGCAAGATAAATCAATTGGTTGAACTTGATGTGTGCAAGAGGACTTAAATGACCAACATGAGGAAGTAAGAACATGTAAAATATCTATTTAATAAAATAGCCAATACTCGAAAGTCTGAGATAGGAATTTTTTTCCTTGTATAGATATCAAAGCATAAGACAAAGGAAATCATGGGTGACTTGATTCCATATGGTGGGGTGTGCAAATTAAGGATAATTTGTATGGTAAAGGTTATATATTCATCATCAACAGATTGAGTGAAGAATGTTAAGAAATAGTGCACGTATATTTCCTTAAACAAATTCTCTCTAAGGCTTTGACCTATTTTCTCATGCACAACTTTATTGTCCTTTTGTTTCCATCATGTACATATATAATTATCTTTGAGTCATGGTGAAGAATGTAGTTTGTGTGTTTTTTGATCTGTATCTTAGGGTTTTCTAGATTCTTTCTACATTCCAATGAAACAAGCATCTTTGAACAAGATAATATGCTTGAGCCTTATTTTAAATGTATCTAAGTTCTTTATTTTTAAGTCCTAGCACATACAATACTATAGTTTCTTTGCTTAACCTACTATTTACAACCAATTTAAGATCTAGTCTAAGTGATGTCTTCTTTTAAGGAAAATTAGCTTAAATTTATTTCCCTATGTCATCCCCCATTATCTATCATGTGTGAAATTCCAAAAGTATAAGTGTTAGGTTATTTTGGTCACTTCTTTATGTTTTTAAATATTGCTAGAGTTTTGGACTTTTGAGGTTGTTAATTTTAGCATAACTTTCTAGCAGATTCCAGCATCTCATTATTTTGAATTTTTTTCTAATTACAGTTGAAAACTATTAATCTCTCCCTTATAATCACGCTACCATTCAAGATTTGAGACCTTGATTGAATACATTAGAAACTTTTCTACGCAAAAGTTACCTTGAAACCATTTCCCTAGCATCCTTGAGATATAATCCCCAAAGCTTTATAAAGAGAATTTAAGATCTTTACTCCTTGTTAGACTACTACAATTCCCCTTCCTCAAGTATTACTCAATCATATAATCCTTGACTCTCAACTCAACATTTCTTATGAACTACTATATTAGAGTAAGATTGGAAACATCCTTATAAGTAGGTACTTGTTAAATTTTATGCCCACCACATGAACCCCTTGAATTCCTTCATGAACATTCAATACACTTCCATGTACTTTCCCAATAAACTCCCTTATACATCCTATTGAATTTAGAGATGCAAGCTTCCATTCTAAATGACATTTGCTATTGTTATCTTTGAACCTTGTTCTTGATATATAAAATTAAAGATGACTTAGTTTTTGAGGGGTGTAATTGTTCAACAACCTTGTGAAATCTCAACGAAGTAAAGTATCAAAGTTCAAACTAAAAATCCAATAAAATTCAAAATATTAGAAAGTTGAAAATACCATATAAAGTTCACAAATTCATAAACTTTTTGAAATCGAAATGGGGTTTGAGTTCTCAATTTCCAAACTTTGTGAGATTGTAATCGATTTTGAGATGTTGTAAGAAGTGTGACAAAGTGAACAAGGAAAGAGTTTTTTTTGTAATGTTATATCTAATTCTTAATGTCACGAATTTTACAATTTTGTAAATATTGTGATATGATCCATTGGGTCATAAAAAAACTTGTGACGTAAAAATTCATGTGTCAAAGTTTGTGATCCTTGCATAACTATGATTAAAAGTTATTAAGTTTGTGAGATTAAAAAGATTGAATGGAGTGATTATTAGCCTAGAAAATATAGTAAATCATAAAAGTTATTAAATTTTCAAGTTTGCAAACTTTATGAAGATTCAGTTGGGTCTCAAGTTTAGTTCAAGTCTTAAATCTTGTGTTTTTTGCAACTTGTCCCTATCAATATTATTACTTGTGTTGGAGTGCCATTAATGACCCAATTTAATCTTGAAGCCACCAAATTCATTTTTTCTCACCTAGAAATAACTATTTAATTCAAATACAAATTTTATTGCACAATAAATGGTGGAAAAGATAAATGCAACTCGTGTTACCATCAATGTAACAATCAAGTTTTCAATTCTCAACAAATTTCAAGTGACTTTCTCATCATTGTTTAGTAGATTTATTAAAAATTCCTTGAATCACATGATAACATCTATAGGTTATTTGTGTACAAGGATAAAATCAAAATTTCTCTAATAGAAAACTATAACAAATAGAGAAAATTGTTGATATCCCCAAAATAGCTTTACATGTACAATGTTTAGTTCTTTTAGTAGTTTGTCTTGTTATTTTTTATTAATACTTTTCACAAATCCAAGGGGACTATCTTTGTAATATACCCTATAAGGAGAGTTTTCATTTGTAAAGGTATGGATTTGTGAGAAAAATACCTCTATTTTGAATAATAGTTTTATTTATAGAAATACAAAGAAGTTAATGTTCCTGTCTATTAGTGTAAATAAGTATTTACTTATTATACTTTACTTAAGTTTACTTAGGTTAATGCATTATTTTATTATTTATTAGTTTGACACCTAGGAGTTTGCATACTCTAATGAGTTGTCATGTTGACAACATAGGAGTAAACAACTCTAATTCAGCACATGGTGTCTACAACACTGGAGTTTGCATAATTAATTGAGTTGTCATGATTGACAACACAATTATTTGCACTCTCATTTAAGCACATGGTGTCTACAACATAATTTTATGTGCTACACCTTTGTAGGCTTATCCTCTCATCATTGCACTTACTCCTATACTTAATGAAGGATAATCTAGTCCTGGTGGACATGTGCCTTGTTGTAAGACTTATCAGTGTGTTGATTCCTAGGCATTCTAGAAGCATTCCAGAGGCCTTTATATTCAGGCACTCTTAGTGTGTATGGACAGGACATTACATGAAGTCAATATCATATTGTTGTTTTGATCATACCTTGTTGGTCTATTCTTGTGCTTGTGCTTGAGTTCCTTGATCTTGGGTGATTTTACCCTAAGAAAAATTCTTACATGGTATCAGAGTTATACCAAATTCTTACATGGTATTAGAGCTGAGGGAATTTCTCTTCACATAGTCATTCAAGACTGATCTTGCTTCACCTCTCTAAGGACCACTCAACCTAGATCTAGAGTATCACAGTCACTGGGAGTGTCTAGAGCCAAAGCGGACCTCACCAGTGCATTTGGATCGTCGATTCGGTAAAAATTGACAATAAATTCACCTACTTAGGCCATAGTCAAATTTCAGGCAAAAATTTTTGTAGACCGACACCCAAAGGCCTAATTTGCAAATCTCGTATGATCATTTATTAGATTTGTTAATTAATTTTTTAGATCAGTATTATTTTCTTTGCAAATTCTATTTGAAATTTTTCTATATTTTTTGGAAAAAAATTTTAGCTCCTTGGGCCTACAGAGAATCTTTTTTTTTGCAGGAACTAAGTGGTGAAACCCCGGCTCCCGCAGGGAATATTCACTAACATTTGGAATATTCCTTTACCATATTATAGTTCAACAATCACAAATTTTGACATTGGCAAGCTCAACCAAGGCTGAAACCTTTCAAACATCGATAGGTGACCCTCAACCTTCGATGCACAAGGCCACATTACACTCGGTAGCTTGTTTGATTGACTTGAGTGGCCCTCACAATTTAAACAACACTAAGGTCCTCTTCTTTGTCAATGTGGGATTTAAAACATCCCCAACCAGCCTGAATATTGACCCAAACGGTGGCAACCTTGTCTTTTCTGGTAGTTTTTAAATCTCCCTCTGGTGGCAAGAAGTTTTCAGCATGCGGCAATAATTTCTTGGTTCCACCAAACGCGTCCGTGTTTTTGTGCATCATCATATGCTGTTCTCCGCCCACCATTAACATTTTTCGACAACTCTTTCCTTGCTTTTCGGTGCTGATCCTCCTTTTTTGGTGTGCAGACTTGTCTCAACCAACCACTCGGCCCTATCAATGTTTGCCACATGGTGCTTCCATAGCCAAACAACTCAACTAGACACATAGACTGAGACATCATTAACACGTCAACACATACCTTTGATACATCAATTGTTGAAGTTAACGCAGCGCCACATAGGCATACGACTCAACAACCTGCCTATACGATCCTCGACAACCCTTCCATACTTTTTCATACATCCATATAGTATGACTCTGCCACGTCACCCGATGGCCCAATTTTTTTGTTGACGTTAGCCAAATACTATCTTAAATTTGATGGTAGTCCGATCATCATTTCTAGGCAAATTTGAATTGTTGCAATGGCCATTTGTTCATCAAATTTAACCTCACAATTTGCTACCCAGACCCCTCTCCAAATTCAGTTTTGACTTTATAGTCTGACTTTGGGAGGCCATTAACTCAATCATCCGGACCCAAATTAGGTGCAATTTTTTTGATTTTAGGTAGAATTTCCTGAACTTTTTAGTGGTTCTCTTCTTTTCTAGTTTTGGTGCATGAATATGTTAGAAATTGCATTTTTTAGCGACTATACCTATCCAATCCTACATTTTGCAACTTGAAACGCTCCGTACGAGCTCATTTGGACACATTTTTAGGTTCCATTTTTTTTGAAAGTGCTTAATTTTTTGTCTACTTTCTAGATCTACAATAACATTATAGGGTTGTGTGGACAAAAATATCACTTTCAGACGTAGGGCCTTTTTTGCATTGTATTGCTTTGATTACTTTTCAAAAAAATTGTACATCTACACTACAGTACTTAGTGACAAATTTGAGTCTCAAAGGCAGTTGTAACTAGCAAAATCAGAAGTCCACTTTGTACATTTTGACAAGCGGCCTATTGTACATGCGCTACATATAAAGCACCAAATCATACATTAGGGGAGGGTTGATTATTTTTTTGCATTTTGGGGGATCATTAATTGATCTCATGGAGTCTTGTCACACATGTCAGTTTGGTGTTAGACCAAAGTTGACAACACGAAACTATCACAGATGGAGTGCATTGATACTTGATCATCTAAGAGAACATCTGAAAGTCCTTCCTTATCTCTATTCGAAGACGTTGCCACCAAATTCTAATTGGACATATATTACTAAACTTCTTCGCTTTTTGTATAATAGTATGAGTAAGGAATGTCTTTCTCCTCTTAGAATGGCAAGTTTTCCTCATGACGTTTGGATGGCTCTTTGGGAAGCATATGGAGATCCAATAGTTCCTCCATTTTCGGAGGACATTTTATCACCAATCACTCCAGTCATGGTCCCTACAACTCTAGTTGAGATCTCACCTCTTGATGCTCCTATTGCTACTACTAACCCAGTTCTAGCCATAGATGCTTCTAATTCACTACAGTAGGAAACACTATGTCTTCCTACTTCAGCTTCATGGGATGACTTCCTTCCATACATTGCAAGGTTGTTTGTGGAGTTTCACATTGAAGATGTAGGAGACATCATCGATGACATTCACCTTCTCTTTTTTGAGGCAAATATTTCATCCATTACCACAGTGATAGGTTCATGTAATTCAACACAACAAGGTACACGTTGTCTTCCAGTTCTAGCATTAGTTGATGACTTCTTGACAAACATTTCAAGTTTTTTTGTGGAGTCACACATAGCAGATTTGGGAGACAACTTTGATGATCTACATCTTCTCTTTGATGAAGCAGAATCTTCTTCAGTTGTATCGAGGGATCACTCTGACCCTCCTGTCCATTCTCTACATGACTTGTCTTCAAAGGTTGATGTGATTGTGGATCCTTATGTACAACAGTTGTAGGAGGTCTCTTTATCATTTGAGGAGACAATTGATTCTTTGGCACATCTACTACATCCATCCTTGCTAGATCTGCACTTGTTCTTTTTAGCAATGTTGGAAGGGGGGATTATCAACATCGACACAAGGACAATTGAGCAGGTTTCTGAGACACCTTTCATCATTGGGATTCTTTCTACACATAGGGGAAGCATCTCACCTGTACCTTTACCATTGTTTCTTCCAAAGGGGAGGAACAATATTCAGTAGTCATGGATCATCTTCTACATTGGAGTAGCTATCACCGATCGACTTTCTACATTAGAGGGGGGACTACCTTGTCTCCTTTCTCTCTTTTATGGGGGGGACTTTTTCCTCTTATGGGGTTTTGTCCTTCTCTTATTTATCTTTTGTATATACTTGATGTATGTCGTAATGGGGGGGTCTTGATTACTCCATCCATCCATGCATCTTGTCTTTTCATCTCTCTTTTTGGGGGAGGGCTTTTCCCATGAGGTTTTTCCTCTTTCTCCGCTTTATGAGAGATTGCATTACATTTGTACATGGATACCTAACATGGCCTAGTAGCCGGGACCCATTATGCATTTTCATCCTAGCTTTTGTAAGCTTAAGCGCATTCCCTTAAGTTGCACTTAAGGGGGGTGTTGGTGTAAATAAGTATTTACTTATTACACTCTACTTAATTTTACTTAGGTTAATGCATTAATTTATTATTTATTAGTTTGACACCTAGGAGTTTGCATACTCTTATGAGTTGTCATGTTGACAACACAGGAGTAAGGAACTCTAATTCAACACATGGTGTCTACAACATTGGAGTTTGCATAATTAACTGAGTTGTCATGATTTACAACACAATTATTCGCACTGTCATTTAAGCACATGGCGTCTACAACATAATTTTACGTGCTACATGTTTGTAGGCTTATCCTCTCATCATTGCACTTACTCCCATGCTTAATGGAGGATAATCCACTTCTGGTGGACATGTGTCTTGTTGTAAGACTTATCAATGTGTTGATTCTTAGGCATTCTAGAGGCCTTTATATGCAGGTACTCCTAGTATGTATGGAAAAGACATTACATGAATTCAATATCATATTGTTATTCTAATCATACCTTGTTGGTCTCTTCTTGTGCTTGTGCTTGAGTTCCTTGATCTTGGGTGATTTTGCCCTAAGACAAATTCTTACATGGTATCAGAGCTATACCAAATTCTTACACTATCTAATTTGTTGTGATACAAAGTTATCATTGTCTCCTTTTCTATAGTATTTATTCTTGAAGGTGAGTACACCTTCAAGGAGCATAGAAAATATTTTCTTATACATTTGTACTATATGATTTGTTGTTCTAGTTAGTACAACTTCCAAGATGACAACAAATCTTTCCATGAAATATGTGGGATTTATTGAGTTAGGAAAGTGATAATTAAAGTAGAATTTCACTTTCATGTTACATTAGTTGGTTCTTGTAAATTTAAGGTAATAAAAATCATTGTGGTCTAATGCTTTCTTTTTTGAACTATTGGACAAGTTGATGTCAATCCATATCCATCAAAATGTTTAATGATTCATTTTTTCTCAAAATAGACATCAATCAATTGAAAAAGTTCCCCCTTGCCCATTCAAATGTAAAGAATAATAAGTTTATAGAAATTGATGCAATTTTGTAATTTTATTTTGATCATATCTAAGAATAAAAGGTACTAAGAGTTTTTGCTCTAGAATATTCAATAACCCCTTACCTAAAATGTATGAATGCCAATAGATATGTTGTAGATCGTGATAAGTCCATATAGAACATACTGTGTTACTACACTATCCACCTAAGTACAATACAACTTGAAGTGTAGGAGGGTATAGTTTATTCTCTTATTGATTGGTCATCATTCTAACAAACTTTGGGCATATAAGTTCATTTCTTAGAATTTATTTTAACTAATTTGGAAAACCAACACATCTTAAATTCCAACCTCAATTGTCAGTGATATTAATTCAAAAGCATCTTCAATTTAATTTTTTCTCTTTAACAACTATCTCGACTTCTTTCATAATATCTTCTCTTTTGCCCCATTTTCTAAAAGAAAGGCATCCATTAAAGAATCCTAGTTTTTCCCTCATAGCTTACACATTTTGTCTAACCACTATTACTTCTATGCTCTTCCTTGTTTTATATAAAATTTTACTTTATTAAGTTCTTGTCTCAAATATACTTTCTAGAATGAACATTACATCACTTTGGTCTACCTTTCATGTGGTGAATGCCACTAATGATGCCTCTCAAGGTGCAAGCTAATTTCACTACATACTCACATCACATCATTTATTATTTTTTTCAAAACTATACTTGAGCTCAATCAAACTTGGTAACATCTTTAGATGATCTAATCGCAAAGAAATTGCGCTCTTGAAACAAAGCTCATGACTTTAAATCTTGTACAAGTAAGGAATGCATGTCTTATTAGTCCTTGCCTTTATAAATCAAGGAACTAATGTTTTTAGTGGCCCCTGCCGTAATTTTTTTTTTGGCTAAGCCTATGTCATGTTTGAAATTCATGAAGGTTAGATTTTAAAAATATTTTTTAGATGGGAAATGTTACTTTTTGATTGGTCTGTGGGTAATTTCCCAAGCATTTAATCAATTTATTGGGGATGAAAAATGAGAAAAAAAACTTTGGAAGTGATAGTGTAGCAAATACATTTACTATGCATGTGACAGGACAATTTCTTATTTCTTAAATTTGATTGGCCATAGACAAATTTCCTAGCCAAAATTCGTATTTTTTGAATGAAAAAAATGCACATGATAAAAACAAAGTAAAATTTTGTCAGATTGTGAATTGTAAATTGCTCTCACTTTTGATGGCTACAATCTGTATTTTTCATCTGTCCAAACCACACTTCATTATTGAATTCTCAACTTAACAGGGCTTTGCATGCATCAGATAAAAAAATGACTTAACATGACTTTGCATGCATTAGAGTGTTGTACTATACAAAATTCTAGTTATTTTCATTTTAAAAAATACAAATAAAATATCAATTAGACTTTGCAAAAAATACACATTGTTTGAAATGAAAATATTATTCAAACATTGTAAGCTCTTCTTTTATATTTTGGATTGTGAAATTTTTTTTTTGGTCTTTTTATTATTTATTAATATACATAATATTTTTACATTTACATATTAGTTAAAAGATACTTAAAGATAAAGAATGTGTAACTAATTCTTAAATCTATTTTTTCATGGTTCTATTTTATTGAGTGCAACATAAAATGTCACAAATATATTTAGATAATTGAATCCCAACAATTATATGCTATATCTAGATTAAAAATATTTGAAGTTATTTTGAAGATATAAAAACATGCTATATTTTTTTAAGCAAAGTTCTATGTTTTTTGTCAATTGTAAATTGAATTTATATTGCAACATTATAAAAATAAAAATAGTTTGCAGGTAACAGTTTTGTTAAAGAAATTGAAGTTGCATAGTATACTTCATCCCATAAGGTAGGGACTTCAGCTCCACAAGAGTTCTTGTTTGTAATATAGTTAGATATCTCTCAGAAGAATTATATAATAGTTTTATATTCTGCTAATCTAAACTTCAAAAACTCATTTTCTTTTAAATATATTAATTTTTCAGAATCCATAAATTTATTTCCCCTTTATTTTATATTTATAAATGTAGATATTTCATTTTCAAAATTTTCCTCTTAAAAACATTATACTTCAACGTTGAAAGAAACAAAGACTAACCTCACAAGAGTGAGAGTAGTGATAATGGGGATCGACAGAAACAGAGCGCTGCCTTCGCCGTCCATTAACGGGAACAGAAATTTTGGTGACTCCACCAATCCTGGAAACCGAATGCCCCTGCAACTTTCTGCTTCTCTCAGAGAAGCTCTCATTGGAACTCTCCATCAAATAACGTGAAATCGAGCGTCCCCTTGGGCTGACGGTCACATGGGGGTGCTCAACGGCTACAGAGGATCCTCCGAAATTACAAGACGCAGGGGAATTATAAGGAAGCTCATCCTGCTTATTCTGAATGTCAATGTGGAGGAGAATCTCAGGGCTGTAATGGCCGAAGCTCCTGGACCTCATGTGACCACCGCCAAGATCTCGGCCTCGCCTCGGGGAAGTTACTGCGGATCTGCTACTCTTCTTATTGTTGTTGTTGTTCCTCTGCGTCGTGGATTTGAATGAGGCGAGCGCCATGGCCGTATATTTTGAAGGATTTCGTGAGTTGAGGCTCAATTTTAGGGTTCGAGCTTCCGGAGAAATCGAGAAATGTTTGGAGAATGGATCTTTTATTTGCGTTGCAGAGGCCCAATTTGGGATTTTGCAGTTGGAATGCGGAGAGAAATATGGGTGAATTCCAATTGGAACGAAACCCAAATTGGGGGAATTCCAATTGGAACAAAGCCCAGATGAGATTTGTTTTTGTAACAAGAGGTTCAGTACCTGTTTGCCAAGATTATATTTTCCTGATGCTGTTTTGCAGTTTTTAGATTATCCAGAAATTAGTTAGAATCAGATCTTGACAACGCTTTTCCATGGTTATTTGACATCATTGAAATCCACGTATTGATTTCATGAAATAGTTAGTTGCAGGATGTTTTGAAGTTCAAAGACACTTCATTTGCCATAGTTTTATATGCTTTAATGGTTTCCTTCTATTGTTAATATCATACATTTATAATATTCTTTTTTTAATTTAATAGAACATTTAGTAGAGTATTTAAAAAAAATTTTTGTTCTATATGAATGAATTCAATTTATATTTTTGTTTGAAGTGATGGGAAGACTGGATAATTCAGGGCTGATCTCATTTCATTCTTAAGAAAAAAATATACTTCTGATATAGATCATAAATTATATTATTCAAGTTGAAGGTGTATTTAGTATTTTAAGATTTTAAAATCTTTAAATTGAGAGTATACATCAAATTTTGAGATGGAGTCTTACAAGTGTCATTTAATTGCTCAGTACTTGTCTTTAATTAGTATTTGTTTTAATTGTGTTAATAAATTTAATATATTTTATATTATATATTAATTATATTAATTTTTGCTTGCGATAGATTTAATAATTATATTCAATGTATTTTTTAGGTAAGAAGGTAGTTTTTTTCTTATAAATAGTTTAAATTAAGAAACATCTATTTGTATAAGCTACACACCAATCTAACATTAGTTTCACATATTGTAAGACAAATATATATGATATAAGTGGAATAATAATTTTATTGTTATATATATATATATATATATATATATATAGTCATTATAATATTTACTATAATGCTACCATAATTTGAAAAAAAAAAAAAGAAGTTTAGTTTTATAATATTTTTATTTTTTTAAATATAATATTAAAATTTAAATAAAGAAAATGAAAAGAATTATTTAATAAATTTGATATTAGTTGTGGAGGAATGAAATGACCACAATATATTTGCCAATTTAAATATTTAAGAAATATATTAAAAAATAAATTTATAAAATAATAATGTACTCTAATTCATTCAAAACAAAAAATTGAATTCAGTAGTAAGATAAATATAATAGACAATTATCAATATTATAATTACATTAATTGTGCAACATAAGTAAATATATATAAGAACCAACAATCTATATTAAACTAACACATTTACTAAATATCTATATTGGAATCGTTCAATTCTTGAAGTTTGTATGTTTACTTCGCAAATGAATTTTATATTTTATATTTTTCTTTCTTTAACTTATAATGTGATTATCATTGTGGATTGTTTGCTTATAAGGATATATAACGTGATAGACATATAGATAGTAGATAGAAAGATAGAGTATATCAAAGGGAAATAGAGGAAATGGGTTATAGATATAAGATGTGAAAGGTAGTCAAGGTAAGGTAAGATAGATAAAGGAGAGGAGTGTCTATGTGTGTGGTTAATCAAAATATAAATGTAGGGATAGAGAGGTAGAAAGGAAATGTGTTTGAATTAGAGAGAAACATATAGACATAAAAATAGAGAGGGATGGAGATCCATAAACACACCACAACATCATCATTTGACATATCATGAACTTAATGGTAAATTTAATTTTACAAAAACACTTTTATCACTATAATCTTTAAACTTAAGCATAGTTAGTTTTAGTTCTAATTGAAAATGATATTTATAACATGATAAAAATAAAATTTACAAATTATAAAAGTTAATGAATATTTGTCTAAACATAACAAAATAAAGAACTAAGACTTAAAGAAACAATAAGTACTACCATATATTAAACATAAAATTCATTATGTATTATGAGAAAATATATTTCAAGTCATTTTTAATTTAAATATATTATCACACCAAGCCAAAGAAACAGAGTAATTATATCTATTTTTCATATATATCAATCTCACTAATTAATGAGCCATATTTGATTTAGTTTATCCTCAAATTATTAGACTATAATCATATTTGATTTAATTTATATCTTCAAATCATTAGATTGGAACCAAATCATAGTGTAGTGCTTTAGGGTAGAAAGGTTTGTTTTCATTACATTTGTACAAATCAATATTGCTCACAACAATTATTGTACTCCATTGAGAGAAATATTAAGGATACCTAAGTTAGCTCTTACTACAATGTTCTGTAATGTACACAACATATGATTTATACTAAATAATGTAGCCAAATTCAACCATTACATTACTTGTCCTTCCGTTAAATTAATTCCATGATTAAAAAAATCACACAAATTTTCTTTTTACTCCATTACACTTAGTCATATTACTCACAACAATATTTGACTTTAAATTGAGGAGAATATTAAAGACACCTTAGTTCACTCCAAATTACACGTAAAGGTTTACAAGGAGACTTCCAAAGATATGAAAAGGTCATCATCATAGGATTGTGGAAGTAGATTTTGGGATGTCCAATGGCACAATAATGAGACGATCGTAAGATCATAAGAATTAGATGATAGAGTAAGGTGGTGCTAGACGCATTTGTATGAGTTTTTAAGACACGTGGCAAGTCATATCTTTTGATCTTACGACAAGTAATAGGTCATAACATCTCAAGGGCATGTTCAAATCTTTACAAAGCTATGAAGCAGTGTTGTATCATGAGATTGTGAAGATGAAAATTGATCCTTCCGAGGCTATGATAAAGAAAAGATAACTGCCATCATGTGGTCATAGGTAAATGATAGTAGCTAAAGATGACTTTCGATGCTACGAAGTTAGTTTATTGACTGTGATTGAGAGGTCAAAAGGAACAAAAATGAAGGCATGATGTTACGCCAATGTTGTGCTCATAACATCATAAGGGTTTGAAGGGTAATCATTGAAGCTATGAAATGGTCCACTAAGTTGTGATCATAAGATCATAAGACAAGTAAAGGTGAGATAAGATGCTACACTAGTGTGTATAAATCGTGTCTCGTGAGATCTTAAGAGACTTAAAGGTAGGCTCCAATGTCATGGTAACTGATGTATTGTAAGATCATGGAAGCCATTTTCAAGGCTTACGATGATGCGATAAAAAGTCTGATTTTAAACGATCGTAAGATCGTAGAGACAAAGTTCCCTGCTTAAGATGGTAAGAACGAATCCTCCTTCAGTGTATTGTAAGATCGTAAACCCTATTTTGACATGAAAAAAATAGACTTTTCTTTTATGAGCTGGAATAGCAACAAGAAACCTTGGCCAATGGAATTTGAGTAAAGTAAAAAGGTTCCTCAGCTAGAATAGTTATGTGGACACTCCATCTGAGATGACAAATTACACTGAATTTAAAGCTCAAGCATGCAGAGTATCAATGCACAAAGAAGATTGATGAGTGTACACTCAACATAAAACATTCCACAATCCAGTAATCTGTTACCATTTGCAAAGATTAGAGTTTTCAAAGTAGTTGCAGAATTTCTAGTGCTAGTAGATTATTATTTTTAGAACCATTTGCAGAAGTTTTTCAGTGTTCCCAATCAAATTCACAAGATGTCTGACAAGGAAGTAGAAGAAATTCAAGCTTTAGACATGGAAGTAGTGGAAGCTTCAGCTTCAAAGGGAGGAAAAATCCGACAAAGGAAACCTAATAGGTTTGTTGAAGAATGGATAAAGTTGTTTTTGGAATCCTCAAATGCCAATGTTGTAGATGATCATGCATTCGTGGACCCATATGCTCTATGTAGAGATGCTACATGTCTTATAGTCACTGGCTATGAGCTTTTCAAATTTTTTACTGCAACAGAGAAAAGAAGATCCTTGTTTGCAATCTATGGAAGAAGAACCTAGCAAAGATAATAATTCCAGAGGTCTTTATGGATGTAGATTTGGTAAAGGCCCTAATCATATCATATAATCCAACCACCAAGTCATTCCACAAAAGGCATGGAACTATTCTATGCACACTAGACCGAGCCTATTTTATTGAAGCATTTGGATTGGACGGTGCCATGAGTGAACCAATTGACCTAGTTGACCTACAAAGAAAATTTGAGAAAAACACCAAAGCCTACATAGGGAAATCAATGGTACAACATATTCCCATGGACCTGAAGAAGGTGGGTGATTACCTTGAGAAGGTGGAGAAGATGATACCTTTGGACAAGTTCAAGAATTATTTTGTGAAAACTATATATGTTGTCCACAAGGTAGTTGGTAAAGATGGAAATAACATGGTATATGGAGCAGAATTTATCATTGCTAGAGATGTGCAAGACTCCTACCATGGTGGAGAATATGACTATGTTGAGTATATTCTGGGAAGAATGAAGGAGAACATTAGATTGACCCAGAATGGAGAAATAGAGAAGTTCAAATTTCACCATTACTCGCTACTGATGCACTTGATCTTGTACAAGAATGTAGGGTATATAAGCCTAGACTTTATTGATCACACATCTAATATTAATGGAGAGCTACCAGTTAAATTATGGACATGAGTATGGGATACTTCCTATCGTTATTTTGATTATGTCTTATTTTTTAATAATTTTAGTAATGTCATAATGAAAGTGTTAGACCCAGGTTACTTTAGGGAACTTGAGATTTTGAAGAGTCTTTTGAGACCAACCCTACTCCTTGAGAGAAAAAGATTAGATCACAATTAGGGGGATATTTTCCTATTTCCAACTTTTTCCTTGATGAGGGTTTATTGTTGTCACCAACCCCCACATATTTTGCCAAAATTCATTCCCCCTAGACTGGCCATCGTTGAATTCATGTGGTAGTTATTTATGGTAAATAGGGAGTACCTAGGTCCTAAGGTACATAAAGGTACATTCGTATGTAGATGTTTTAAGGTGGGGGACTTTTCAATTGGAAAAGAATCCCTTGATCAAATTCATTCTTTCCTCCACCATTACAATCAATCAACTAGTCCTTACAAGATGTATGATCCTGATAATTGGATGAGGAACACCCTCAAGGAAGTAAGGAACTATGTGTTGCCTAGTACCAAAGAGTTACCTCATGAAGACATCATTCCCAATTTATGAATGAAACCAAGGTAGAGGAGATAGAGACAAGGCTCGCCAAATCCTTTCATGATTACATTGATGTTAGGAAGCAATATGAGGAGGAGCTTGCAAAAATCCATGCATACAAAGAGAAGATTAAGGAGCTTGAGACTAAGGTCCAAGGATTAGAAATTGAAGTTGCATCTCTCAGAAAGAAACTATCCAATGCAGAGTAGGTAGCCTTTGCAAAATAGAGCAAGGAGCAGGACAGTTAGGAGCATCCATCCAAGGTCACAACAGATACCACAACACATAAAAATGAGATGGAGGAAGAGGATAAAAAAAAGCCTAGAAGAATGAGCATGGATGCTCCACCAACACATCAAGATGATGAGGCAAGGACAATTGTCCTTAGAGATATGATTGGCCATAGGGTTGAAACTCTAAAGAGTATATCACAACATGCCCATATATTATATAATTCTTTACAAGATGTTGAGAAATTTTGCAATGAAGAACTTTCATGGCTATCACCCACATTCAATCTCTGGGGGCCATATATCCAATTCTTAGAGACGCTTATTATGTTGATGGCTAAAAAGCTAGATTTTCTTGATAAGATCATTACAATGAAGGAGGGCTTGGAAATGGTAAAGGAATTAATTGGCTTCTTCACTAGAAAACTACAAATAATACAAGGAAAAATGAAGGTTCTATCTTAAGGAATTGAGCCCTGTACTCCACAAATTTTGGAAACAAACAGTAAGTTAAAAGAATGGTAAGAATGGTCTAATTCATTATGTATAGTGTTGATTTAGGAGGCTACAATGGCATTTTTTGAAATTACATTGATGCCCCATTCAACAATTTGATTAACTTTTTGTTCAGAGCTGAAATAGATTTGAATAAATTTTCAGTGGAGTCTAAAGCCATAACAAATGCTAGGTGGACTAAAGCCACAAAGGATTTAGAAGAAGTTAAATCAACTGGGTGGCCCACCAAAAGGGAGATCTATGTTTGGGAAGTGGTGGGAGAGATTAAGGCTTTGTCGACGAGAGGTAGCCGTGGAGTTACTTGTTGAGGACAGAAAAAGACAAAGAATTAAAGTTAAAACTCCAACAATAAATTGCCATATGTTGACTTTTCAACTACATCCTATTTTTGGATCAAGCGCATAAGAATTTCTTAATTGTAACTTTTTGTACATGTCTTGTCTTTTTTCTCTTCCATTAAGGTTTTGACATGTGCCCTCCTCCCACCTGAAGCTTGTTGCAATCCTTTATAAGGATTTCCAAGATGTGGAGTAGAGGTCAGAAGTCTATAGATTTTTTTAGTTTTATGTCATTTATAGTCCGCCCAGTTTTGTTTATTGTATGAATACATTCAATCTTGTAAACTTGAAGATATAATGAATATGAATGATCTTGTTGTTAAGTTTTGAGTTACATTGTGAGTCTATATCAGCATTGTATTCATTTTCAAAGGAAATTAATACAAAAGGAAGTTCTGCATATTTGTGTATCTGAGTTTTGTCTCCTTTCTTGTATATATATGATCTTGGAATTGAACTAAACAATGTTCTTTTAGTATAATGCAATTTAGATAAATTGTATGTCTCTTATTGATTGCTTTTGGTTCGAAGAATTAAGTATTTTCTTTCAGTAAGTGATAGGGTTTTGGATATATGAGAGGGATATGATAAGAATGAGATTCAGAGTTCATTGTTGAGAAATTTAGTTGCAAGTCAATTAAATAGGTCTAAAGTTGCTAGTTTTGAATCTATATGACAATGGAAAAGGCACTGATCAATTAATTTCAATTGCAAGTTGATGATTCTTATGGTTGCAAAATACATATATCAATCAAAAATCAAATTTCCATTTTATGTACTGAAGAACTAAAGTTTCTGGTCAACACTTATTTGTAATAGCTTTCCTTTTGGTTATAACTAGCTATTGTAATAAAAAAATTTGTTGCAAATCTAAGAAGAAATTATGATCATTATCTACTATAAGAGATAGGTTTGAAAGAAGAAGTATAAGTGAGCAAGTGTCTAAAGAGAGAGTCAAATAACCTATCACATTCATATCCCTGAGGTGCACCCGCCTTGGCCCTCCAAAGCCTAAAGTGTAGAGAGCCTAGTGTACTTTGTTGAAGTTGGTTTAGAGCTAAGATCAATCTTGTCAAATATAGGACCTAGCTAGTCCTTAGGTTTGTTTTCATCTTGTGCATCCTAATATTAGGTTCAAAACAACTTGGTAGTCCAAAAAACACCAACAAACTCAATATGAAAATATCTAATAATCAAGTTCATGCATTAATCTAATCCATGAGAACAATAGAATAATCCAAAGGGACAATGGAGAACATGTACAACTAAAAAATCATATGTCATAATAGATGTAAAGGAAGCATCATTATATTAACTTCAACATTCATAAGGAAATACACCAGAGTAGTTTAGTTTCTTATCCAAACAAGTAATTGCGTAGAAATGGAAAATGCAACTTCATAATAAGTTTTATATAAGGCACCATCTTGTATTGTATTCCAAAAATATATTATCATATCCTATCATGTCTTAAAATTTTGATTCTTAAATAGGGGTCTTGGTACCTTCTCTCATTAAAATGAAGAGTGACATAGCTTCATACCCCTTCATAAATACAACTAACTATGCATAGCAGAACACTGATTTAAAACACGAAAGTTATTTCAAACTTCTTCAACTTCTTCATCACCAATGGTCATGACCTCTTTAGGAGCATCTTTGGGAACTTTCAGATAAAATTAAGAACAAAATCATGAACAAAATTGACTTATGCGTCTTGAGAAAAATATTTTCTATTTTGTATTTTTTTTTATAGTGAGCCATTTGCGAATGCGATCGATGATAGAAATTTGTATAGACACCCATGTTACTGCAAAGATTGGTGTCTAATTATTTTTGCATGAATATTACGCATATTTATTTCATCTATCTCTATATTTGTTGACTGCTCAACACTATAGTTTTTCATGGAAAATATTTCCCTTACTATTATCGACTATATATTCCTTCCCCTTCTCCCTCTAGGATATATTATCCTTTGTGAAAAATGATCTTGTATGCTTTTTGTTTCTCACATTGTAGTGGATGTTGACTAGGTTTCTCTATACTCTACAATTTTGACACTTAGATGTCCAATTTTTATTTTTTATTATATATTTTTTTATTAATATTATTTACACTCATGTGTTCATTATTGATCAATGAGTCCTCCTCCAATGTTTTGGTATTCGCTACCTATATTTTTATATATATTTATGTACTCTATTTTTTAGGGGTCCACTGTTCCAATTGAATATCACCAGAATGTGTATTTAACATAAGTAGACTGAAATCAATGTTATGATGCCATGATATGGATTTAACTTCACCAAGGAAAATATTAAGTTGGCACCTTCGACTTCGCTTCCCAATCTTGAATTGTGAAAACTTGTTGAATCCTTTCTGAAAATTGCTTCTGCAAATTGTAGGATCCCTTTTTTTGATATATCTTCATTCCTATTGGTTTCTATTTTGCAACCCTCATTGGTTTAAATTTTTTGTTCATATAATATAATAACATTCACTGGCAATAATTCACTAGTTGTAATTCGTTGGCTTTAATTTGTTGTAACATTTGCTGCCTTTAATTTGTTGGCTATAATCTAAGGCATGTTTTGTTATAATTCATTCACTATCATTAGTTTGTTATAACATTTTTAACTCTTCAATTTGCATTAGCTTCCAAAATAATTACTAACACAAAAGAAGTATATGCATATTTAAATGACCATTTATGAATATTAATTTCATCTATATAACGTGAATATATAAGTTTATAACTATTTAAAAATTACAATCTCTCACAATAAAATAAGTTTTTTTTTTTTTTTTTTTTGACAATGAATAGATCTCCAAGGAATGTTTCATTCTTGAGAATCAAATGGAATTCAAAAGACCAATACATTCTTCTACTAAATGCATTTTACAATTCTATCTTGCTTTTTAGATTCATGGTAAGTACAATTTTCTATTAAATGTACTAAAAGTTTCTAATCTATTGTTAAGGAGTTGCTAGTTTAATTATAATGTGTATGTCAAACATTTAACATTTGTTAGGTTCTAAATATTTAGAGTAGGTTTGGGATATGCTTTGTAAATCAAACCAGCAATTCATTAGATGTGTAGGAATATATGTCTTGAATTTGTTAGATAGAATTTTATAGATTTCTATTATTTAAGAAAATTTTAGTTTTCTAATGTATAAATTATATTTATCTAAATGACTAAATATAAATTATTATTATGTTAGTTTTTACCTATGATATGGTCTTATTCATGTTGCTTTAATTTTCCATTTTAAAGTTATTAGATGCAAGACGTCATGCTTGATGCAAGGAACATAAATAAAAAGTAATGTTTTATATATGTAAGCTTCCAAAGGTGTTTCATTTATTTGAGATTTTATGATTCCATAGTCAAGAAAATAAATAGATACATTGCATACATATATTTTAGATTATAAGGGAGATATATTTAATCCAACAGCGGGTAATTGTATATTTGATGGGTAATTGTATATTTGATTTCTACTGTGTTATCGTGCATATTGATTAAAATGGTATAATGCCATGTTAATCAACACCATGGAATTTTTCAGAGGATTTCAACCAAGAAAACTTATTGAACTTTGGAATGAGGTATGTTTGGTCATAATGAAGTACCTAACTTTAGAAGGAATATTTGGGGATTGTTATTTTTATCATTTTCCTTTATCGAATCACTTCTGTAATCATGACATTATTTCTATTCCCTTTTTTGTCCTCCATGACCTAGAAGCTATTGTTATGAAAGTTAGGGAGAGAAATAAAAAAGGCCAAAAAATTACCATTCTCCATCAACGGATTGTAAAACTTTCATCTTACCATTTTCTCGCCTATCTGTACTACATTAGCTAATAATTAGGACCCACATAATCCTCCTAGATTTGGCAATGGGTGTAGGTCCAAGCCACCCACTCCTCGGTTGTCCCTCTCCTCTACCCCCTTTGGAAATTCCAAAAAACATACAAAATTATTAAGAGGAACCCAAGTCACTAGCAAGAAACCCAAAGTGGAAAAATCTATCGAGATTGATCTAGTGCAGTCTAAGGAAGAGACTTAGGATGGAAGTAGAAGGTTGGGAAGGTTTTCCAAGAGCCAAGACAAACCAAAATAAATGGGAAATAGGAATTTCGATATGGATGAAGAATTGTTAGGATCTGGAGAAAGTGAAAATAAAAAATGGAGGAAGGAGAAATCAAGGAGGGAGTATATTGGCATAAAAGAGGACAAAGAGGATTTTAAGGAGACCTCAAAATTAGAGGAGGTGAAAAATAAAAAAGGTTATAGGAGGTGAGTAGGGAGTCCACTCATATCTTAACAAGATTACTATGAATACCTTTGATTTTACCCTTGATCCTCACTCGGGTACTTGGACTACCAAGGACACCTCTCTAATGATGGTCACCTCACCTAGGAGGACTGATAAAAATAGAAAAAGACAAGGTTTTTCCTAAGCCCATTGTGTTGTAGATTTTGGACAAGGAGATTCCTAAAGGGAAATGTGTTATGGAGGTGACCAACCACGAGATGGAGGATCTCAAAGCCCATTTCTTTTCCTTAGACAAGACCTTCAAGAAACTATCTTGATTTGTTGTGAAGGTTACACATGCGGTGATGATCACTCTCCAACTACTCCTACAAGAGAAGGAGGAAGAAGACCTTGGCATAGAGGATTCAAAAAAGTTATATGATTTCCTTGCAGATGCTTTAGTGAAGGTCTTGCTAGAAAGGAAAAGAACGGAAAAGACCAATATTTAGGCCTTTAGTTTTATATGATGATCTGTTTCTGCTTGTATGTCTCATATTGTTACACTCTAAACTAGCCATACATGGCCTTAGTTTTATTATTATATTTAAGACATTACACTTTAGATAGGTTTAGTAGGTCTAGTTGCTCTCTAAACTCCAGTTTTAAAAACTTAATAATTTGGTTAATGATGGTTTAGATGTGATGGATACAAATAGCTTGTTTGTGATGGACACGCTAGGAGGTTTTTGTTTTTTGGTATTAAAGTATAAGGGTGTGATGTGTTGTTAATCTTGTTGCTAGTAGTCTTTTGTTGGGACTACCATTATTTTTTAAGGACCATCCCCCTAGTTTTGGATGCTCTAATATCAAAAACATTGTGGAACTTTTTTTACCATAATCTCGCAATCATTGTTCTCGAGAACAAATTTACCATTTATCTATGGAAGTCAATATTTGTTCAAACCTCAGTTTTATTAAATCATTTAGTGTGGCATCATACTAAATTCATGTAGAGTTTGATCGTTTATATTTTATTCCATGTTGGCAACAATAGGAACAACCTATAATATATCATTTCAAAGGGAATGGTCCCACCCACTCCACCATCTAAGCACACATGAATGTTTTGGAAATTTTGAACCAAACTCAAAAATTCCAATCACCACCGATTGAAGCTTATCCCTCCATTATATGCTTAAAATAGATTCCCCATTTACCTAATTTTGTTTGTATTCTTTGTACTATGAAATCATATTAGTTAGTCAAAATATGTTGTCTCTCATATTGATTTGGCATAATGCCCCATCAAGGAACCTGAGAGGAAAATACAACTATTAAAGGAAATAAAACAAAATACTTTTTTTTTCAATATTGAAGTGCAATACATATATTTGAATATTATTAAACCTAACCTTAACTCATTATAATGCATTCCATTAAATATAGACACAAATATTTATCTTTAATCAATTTACCACGTCCTCATGGGTTCCTCTACGTTGCTACTAGCAATGCATAACATGCATGAAAATATAAGAATACTATCATACATGTGTGAATAAGATCACATTAGGAATTATAGTATGATAATATAAAATATTCTATGATCATGGCAAGGACCAACATCCATTTTTACTCTTTCTTTTATTTCACAAATAAACATGGATACATGTTCACTTTTACAATTTACATGTACTCTATGCATCATGTTTACATATGCATTTTACATTTGTTTCATCAAGAATTTTGTCCCGAAACATGAATACATCAATGTGATAACAAAGTCATGATGCATCATCTTGAAGATGTAATAATAAGATATAATGAACCTTAGAGTCCACTTGACCACATGAACATTAAATTGTAAGAATGTAATGTATGTATGAAGAAAAATTGTCCAAGGCTCTTAAGAAACTCTTGAAAAAATACATGATGTATAAAATATTTTCCACCTAACAACATAAAACCTTACAACCAACTCACCCAAGCTAAGAGATACATGGAAATATCATGGGTAATCTCATCGAATAAGAGACATATAGGATCACAAGGTTGACCAATAGTATGCTAAAATATAGACCACATCCTATACCAAAGGAAAATCTAGATCAAACATGAGGGAATCCTTAGGATACAAATGGAAGGTTTTCATCGCGCAATTCCCTACTAATGTCACCATGTAGCCTCTCTAGACCTAGTGCCTACATGGACACCATGTAGAAATAATCACCTCATTGAACCAAGGTGTCACACTACCATATCAATGCCCCATAGACAACCATGCCTTTGCAACCCATCCTCACAAAATAGCATAAGCATACTCTAGGCATGGGTGAGGCAATATTATCTTTTATTAACATGAACCATTAGATAACATTAAATAAAGGTAATGCATCAAAACACCCAAGCCTTTGGTACTTGTAGGGTAAGCCTTGATCTCAAACCCAAAATATAAAGACAATAATATGATTGAGTTGACTCATACAAAATCCAATATCACCAATATTTTTCACCTAACATTAGGACCAACTCAATATGAAACTCACCAAAAGGTGTGACCATGCCACTATCATCATTACATCCAAATAAATACATTATTATTATATATACACATCAAGACTCTAAATGGTTCATTCAATCCAAAAGAATCGACAAAATATTTCTAAACATACTATATGACTATATATATATATTGATCTAAATTGCATCCTTGATGACTCAACATCTATATCACGATACTCAACAATCATAAAGTAAAAGATTAGCATTAGTTTTAATCAATCATCATATCTTGATTCTTTTTTACATGCCATTTGTTCCAAGAATCTCTATTCAATAATCATACTTATTTTCTAATTAATTTATCCACTTATATAAAAAATCTAACACTTGCAAGAGCAATAATGTTATTTATGACACATCAATTCTACAACAAATAAACTCCTAGCTAGCTTGTGAATGATATACAAGTTTAACATGGTTAATAATATTCTCTAGGAAAATATCATAATGTCGAACTCTTAAACTTTAAAAAAAACAAAATTAACACCAAGGAATAATCATATAATACATATTTAATTGACAATTATGATATTTAATACATGACTACTTTTATACATTCTTAATTAGACTCTAAACTTACAATTCTTTATTTACTAAATTATTAAAATAAAATCGAAGCTGAAAACATGCTTAAGTAATTACATAAATTAATATTAGTTAACCTAATACAAATATATTTCATTCATCTTAACTAATAATTGGAATCTAAAACAATTCACATAATTTGAAAATATCATAATCAATTACTGACATTATTCAATTTATAAAAAATCCATATTATGTACCTACCTAACTTATTCTAATTCTGAACTAAATAATAATATTCTTTAACTAAATTTTAAATTCTTACGAACCAATGCTTTTATTTGCTAAACTATATCCAAGGAATGGATTGTATTAAACAAAATAAATTAGTTAATTATAAATATAATGAATCCCCTTTATAAGACTAATATATAAATGTTTAACATTAAACAAAAACTAGAAAATATAATGTAGAAGAAATGTAAGCCTTCTCTAAGGAAATGTATATCTACTTTAGAAAATTGGCAAATGAATCATACATAAAGTTCAATACAAGATTATGTGAAAAATTCCAAAATGATGGATATGTAGAATGCCATCCATATAAACTCAATGCACAATAAATAAATAAATGATTCACGAAAGAATGCAAGGTTAATGCATTAAAAAAGGGAATAAATGCTCATTTGTTTGTCGATAGACTTTTAAATACTACATTTGCACCCTTGGTTTCCCATGTTTCATGAGACACTTGGTTATTCTAGGAGCTCTTCAATTGTGCATGTCTTATAGACTATGCATCCCTATGTGGCCTATTCTTTACGCCAACGTATCTCCTATCAATAAGACTAGCAATCACACCTTAGGGTGCAATGGGTATGCCGAAAAAGAAGCAACATCTAAACTAATAATGTGAGTTGGCCAAAAGTCTCAATGGAGCATTAAAAGGTACACAAATAATTAAAATATAGTATAATTAAATGATGTAGTCTCTTACCCTAATAATAATTGTCAACTTGAACCCTATTCATTAGAACCCTAATCCCAATCAATTTTGTAACCATAATCAATATATTTTATTGTAATTCTAGGCAAGGTCCTCCAAATTCTAAACCCAATCAAACTCTAACCAATAGAGTTTTCTTGTAACCCTATCTGTAGCCCTGAGCATCAAAAAATAGTTAGAACTTTACAATCATATTTATAATTACCCCCATGTAAACCTTAACCCTTATCATGAATGGTAATCAAAATCTTGATTTTAACCATGATAATAACTATCATAACTATTTAATGTTATTTATTATTTAATAAGTATGCCTACTATCTAATAATAAATAATAAATTTGTCTAGTTCATACAAGTATATATATATTTTAAATTATTAAAATTAAAATTAATAATATAATATTATGTAATTTAAAAATCATTTAAAAATATGATTAAACTTGATTAATTCAATAAATTAAAAAATATAAATTAGTGTAATTTATATTAATTTTAATTATTCTATAATTAGTTTGAATATTATAAATAATGAATATGCAAGCTTACATATGTCTCATTTTAGAGCACATTAATCATTTGATACTTGTGCTTCAATCTTGTTATTAAAGGGTCATTGCTAATTGAGATTATCATGAAGATCATATGTGTGATCAACAATGTACAAGTTCATACACTCAAGCTTAAAGCCCATAAGTGTGTCATCCGTAGATTAAGAATTAGGCATGTCCAAGAAAGAATGGTGTACCTTTACCACCTAATATAATAGCAAAATATATCACAATGCAAGAGAAAGTAATTGTAAAAGCTTTCAATAAAACAATACACCCTTTGAGAGGAGAAGGGGACTCATGAAGACCAAAAGCTTCTAGGCCCCATAGTGTCATCCTTAATGTTGTAATGAAGAGCCACTCACTTTGGTAAGAATGAAGGAAAATCCATTGATGCGGTAACCAGAGAATAAGGACCATTCAAGAGAGCATTTAAATATGATGCTATAGAGACTGTTCATTTAACCATTGGGAGACGCCTCTATGCAAAAAAAAATTGTCTTTCATTTTTGGTTAATCATTATGTTGGTAATAGTAAGATATGAGGAGAAAGATAATGAAGCTCTAAAATTATACACAAGCGCAAGTAATAATTATAAGAGATATGGCACCCTATTGTCAAAAAGAGGCCAAGCATATAGAAACATTGTTTTCTCCCATTAGCATTGCTTGTAAACAAATAGGGCATAAAAGAAATAAGGCATTAAAAGAAATAAGGGATTAATCAATGTGACTGCAATGTTCTTCTCATTTATGCAATTCATGGCTTTGGGTCAATGGATGGAATTTTAAATAAATTCTATGAAAGCACAAATCTTGACAAGATCTAGAAATTAAATACATTAATTAAACGAATGAATGATTGATCTTCACAACTAATTATTACTCACTCGTTAGCGGGAGATTTTTGTCTGAAGAATTGTTGGAGCCTATTACATGCACCCTGTTTGAAGACTGCACACAAATATCAACATGATATGAAATTATCAACAGTGGCACCTGTACGTTGTAGAAGCACCAAAGCCACAAAGAGCGGGACATAGGAAGAAAGGTGTATCCATGGGCTTACTAGTATAAGTTTCTCCAAATTTGGGGAAGATAAGTCTTCAAGATGCTTGAGAATAAACATCAAGCCTGAATGCCACCAGACAACCGAGAGTAGAACTGAAAGGAAAAATAAATAGTGCAACATGGAAAGTGTTTAGAAGAAGCATAATAAGAAAAAATGTTACAATATTCTTGAGCAACGATGAAAAACATGTGGTTCTATTCCTCTACCCCCTGGTTATATTCCTCTAACTCGTATACCCTATGTATTTTTGAAGTATTCGTACTTGGTAAGGTATGCATAGGAACGGTTCTCCATTTTTGTAGTTGTCACATGAGTTTGTAGTAGCCAGAAGAAAGAGACACTCATCATAGCTGCATGACGGAGGAGATGCCCTAGCAGAACAATCAGTCCTAGATGTCAGTGAATGGAAAAAGCCAAGAAAAACCCTTATCTCGCTTAGAATATTGTGAAAATGTAAATCTGCTCAGGAGGAGGTAAATGTTGATCATCTTCACCACTTTTGGAAGATTAATTAATGAAAATTATCATATAACTGGGATGGAATGACATAAAGAGAGCTTGTAGAATGTAGGTTTAGGCAGGGGTCCCATGGGAGGGGCTTGGGCTCTATTTTTGTGGAGCGAGTGGCTCCATGATACTTTTTAAGGGGGGGCTAAAGGGTTAATTGGAATCTTTTCCTACAAAATAGGAGCCCCAAATTTTTAGCCTTCTTAATTTGAGCGGGTGAAAAAGGAGTGAAGTTGAATTTAGCCCCACTAGCTTAGGGAGGAATTATGCCATTTGTCAACTATCTACACTTCATTTTCCCACTAAAATGAATTCCCACCAAACAAATTTATGAATAAATTTAATTCAATTTTTAAAAAATTCATGAGATAAAAGCTTCCTTAAATTTAGTAGTTATGCTTTTTTTTGAAGCAGATTCACTTATAAATCCATAGGACCGCTTCCCTTTTTAAATATACCTAAAAAATCTCAGCAACACCCACTCTATTTTTAAGGAAGCGGGTGCCCATGGGATCCCAACCTCAATAACCACTTAAGCAATAGCCCTCACCTATAGTTCCTGTATGACATGAACTAATAAGTAATAATCAACCTTTGAAAACTTTCAACTGAAACATATAAATCTTAAAGAATTGGCACCACTATGAGTTCGTCCATGATTAATAGTGTTGGTGTAAATAAGTGTTCACTATTTACACACACTTAAGTTTACTTAGGTTAATGCATTATTTTATTTATTTATTTATTTTTTGATCGATAAACGACCAAGGCCTTGGATCTTATATTAAAATAAAGATAAAATAAAAGTTACAATGTGTTACTCCGTTCAAACGGGCACTGGTAGGAAAGAACGGAGAAGAAAACCTCCAGTCTTGCTTGGGACTTATGTCCTATATTATTACATTTCCATAGGGGCATACCCTGGATCTCAAAGTTACATGAATTTACAAAAAATTACATAAAAATACACTTGGGAATTCTAGGGAAATTTGCCTTAGAGTAATTTCCTTCTGTCTACAATTGGAAAGATCTAATGTCAGATACCTGTCTAAAAAAATTCTTTCTTCAAGACACAAGGATAGTTAGTATGCAAATGAAAATACTTTCAATAAAGACATAAATATTATTAACCTTATAAAACCTAGAATTATTAATAAGCATTCTATTTATCAGATCTAATTATAGACCATTAATCTACCTGATTAATTATTGATCCTTAGTTTAAACTAAATTGGAGATATGGATCTAACATGAGTGTTCTATGAATAGCGAATTTAGACATAAACAGTACTCTTAAATCCCTTATAACTCATGGTTCAATCTTTTAATATTTGTCTTTCAGTCTTCACATAATCAACTTCTACCTTATATACATCCTGACTAAGAACTATTCCTAAAAAAGCCAACCACTCAGATCTATTAGAACAATCGCGATTAGGTTTACATAAAATGGAACGAATAAAATTTCTAAACACCAGATTAGTCACTACTATCTTGAAAACAATATCATGTCACTGAGGGAGATCCTACTACAAATCCCCTGTTCTGTAAACTTGGGATTATCAATAGATCCGAGATAGTTTAAAAGACCAAGAAGGACGCCCGGGTATTCACAATGTTTAAGTCTAAATATAAAAACATCTAACAACAATGAATATTAAAATTAACCATACACTCAGATTTCATAATCTTCTTGACAAATCTTCAAACCTAATTAAGAATTAACAAAACTTCCCATCTAATGAAATCTAGTCAAAGCAGATAACAATAAATCTACAACATTGTGTATCGACCCGACACCCATGAATCAAATAATGAAAGAAAACAAGAGTCTTGACTCCTTGGAGCAAACATAGATTGCAAACAATGACACTCTGAAGAAATTCTGGGGCACATCATCCAGGTTCCCGACTATACAAATAAAGATCAAATTCCTATGTTAATTTAAAAGAGAAATACCATTTCTTGATAACACATCCCCTCTCTATCATGAAACTACCACTAACAAAGCATTCCTTAAATGGATATTGTAGTGACCAGCCACTATAAATCTTAAATTTCTTAAATTATCTAATCAAGCAGGGCTAACGGTCTTATCCTTCAATACACCAAACCATTTGGAAATCTATTTCTATTATTATATATTTATAGTTCAATACTATATTGTCAAAGATTTACATTTCAATACTATTTGTTGCTATAACAGAGATAGACATATCACCCTGTATTATATAGAGATAAGAACCCTAAGCAAACCTGAAGGCCTACTATATAAGCCCTTAATATCTAGGAGCAAAACAACAATCTAAAAGTTGGAAACCAAAAATTGTAAACAGATTCTACTATTTCCATGAGACCATAATCACCTCTGGAGCAGAGTCTAGGTCATCCATGACCACATTGGGGGGGAGTACATAATTGACCCTGAGTCTGCTCGATTTTTTCGCGTTGAGGATGCAGAATTCCAAGGCATTGAGGTCGTTGAAAACTACTCCTAGGCTCACATAAGATTTAAACATATTGACATACTTGACCACCCATTCCAGATTCTCTTATGTCCTAATCCCACACCAGCCCAAAAGGAAATTCACACTTGCTTCCATTCATGATCATGCCCTAAAAAAGGCCAAATTGTCCCTAACCATTAGACACTACCATCGAGGGGTAGTCTTTAACTCCTCCGCACCTAGGGGAAGGCTCATGTATTTCTCAGGGTGAGGGATTCTGCCCTTGTCATCAATACTGAGAACAACCTTCTCTAACGCTCGCCTCCAGACAGGATTGAAAATATCTAAACAAAGCCTAACAATCTCTTCTCTATCAATCTTCGCCTTTACCATCACCCCAATGAATGATCCAATTATAGAGCTGTTGGTTCTCCAGGTCGCCCTATAGTCAAAAGAATCTTCCCCTATCACCCTACTCACAGTAAAACACATCATATCATCTGCATTTCTCAGGAGACGACTCCATCTTTCTGGTTTTAACTTCCCGAGGAAGGCCATCATTCTGTTCTCTGTCACATGGTAGACATTCACATTGGTTTCCATCGTAACAATGAGCAATCACAAAGAAGCTAAAAAAATTTATCACTCTCAATCAGTTATCCCACTCAGAGCTTTATTTCCATTTAACAAAGGAAAATCATCATTATTCGGCCTATCCTATGTGACCCTTAACCGAGAATAAAAGCTTTAGATTGGCAATGACCTCAACTGCTCACACTTGACATTGAATATCTGATCACATGTTGCAGAATCTTTACTTCATAAGCCAAGTGGAAAATTTCGGACTCCCTCCAGCCCAAACTCATAATCATAACTAATTATGATAACTTCATGGACCTAAATTCGTAATGATTACCAAGATCTTAGTTTGGATGACAGTTGGAAAGCACAACACAGCAAAGCCAAATAGGAGGTGGGTTAGGTTAAGGATCAATTTAGTAGATAATCTCTATATCTTACCAAATTAGATATGCCTAATGCAATACTCACTGGGTATAATCTTTATACTAAATCAGACCACCATTCCTAAATGGGGACAATTATGAAAGATTTCGAGGTTACTCCTCCGTAGCTGCAATAAGGACTCTAATCTAGGAGACTTTAAATGGGAAGTATATCTCAGATATATAAGTAATAGCAATACAGCTACATATTATTAATATTTTTAATAATAATAGGTTTTATTAAATACTAATAATAAGGATTAAAAAATGAAATATTCAAATATATCTTAAATTATTCTCCTTTCTATCTTTTTCTTTCTTACTTTATTGTAAAATATTAATATTTAAATATTTATTATTTCGAATATTTATAAATATAAATTTTGTTAAAATCTAAGAAAATCTATATATATATATATATATATATATATATATATATATATATATATATATATATATATATATATATATATATATATATATATATATATATATATATATATATATATATATATATATATATATATATATATATATATATATATATATATATATATATGAGTCTGCATACTTATGTAAATAGGCATTTATATATGAATATATATATTTATAATAAAATATATGAGTGAATCTTAATGAAAAAACCCTCTAGGAACTACAAGGGAGGAGGAGACTCTAAGTTGTATATCAATAGCGATTCTCCATCAGCACCCCTGTTCGCAAGTCCATGATCAACTATCATATTACCTTCTCAATAAATGTGGATGATTAGGACATCCTCAAAATTTCCCAATAACAACGACATTTCTTGGAGTTTTGAATTCAAGGCCCAATTAGGAGTCTTTTTTTCCTAATGGCATTCAAGACTACTTAAGAGTCACCTTCAATGACAACTTTAGGAAGACCTAATTTATGACAGAGTTGTAGACCTTTCTCCAGCGCTTCAAATTCTGCTACATTATTTGAAACTAGAGGAAGAGGAGAAGCTAACTTTGCTATCCACCGACTATCCTCATCATTGACGGTACAACCTATACCAGCTATATTGGGATTCCCTCTCGCAGCTCCATCAAAATTCAGTTTATGCCATCCTGGGGGAGGAGGAGCCCATTTGCAGTTGGCCCTTGCCTCCTTATTGCTAGTTGCATATACTAGAGGAGGGTTGATCAGATTGGACCATTGTTTCTTCATTATACCATCCCAAAATGAGAAAGAGCCTTCTTCATGAAAATATTTCCTTAGATTAGCATTCATAACTTCTATAATAGATACTTCGAGTTTTAGCAGAAAACTGTCTAAATTCTGCTCTTTATTTTGGAAAATACGATGATTTCTTTCTTTCCATAGTTCCCATACCACTAGGGATGGGAAAATATTCCAAAGTTTGCTATATACCCCGCGAACCAAATGTGTGGGCCAGGAACTGAGGAGCCCCTTAAGGGAATTCTCAAAAGGGGTTGACCACATTAGTTGGGATTTAATCCATTCCCATCAATTTTGAGCAAAAGGGCAATTTAGGAAGAGATGGTCTACATCTTCATTGCTTTGTTTACACATGACACACCAGTTGGGGCCCATGATACCAAATCTAGCTAATCTGTCCGCAGTCAAAACTCTGTTCTGAAGGGCCATCCATAAAAAGAAACCCGCCTTGGGAAGGCAAGCTGGATCCCAGCACAATTTTAAAGGGATGTCCACATAGTTCCACTGCTGCGAGTGAATTATAGGTTGGTATCCAAGCTTTACACTGTAGATACCATCCTTTGATCCAGCCCAGATGAGTTTATCCAACCTTTCAGATTTTTTTATTTTCCTATTCGAGATGATCTTTTCGAAGGCTGCACCTGAATCCGGTTCAAGTTCTAAATCATCGATAGAGCGTCGTCTCCATCGCAATTCCCCATCCGACATCTCTTTAACTTTATAATCTTTTACCTTATTACCCCACAATGATTTCAACTTAGAAATGAGGTTCTCTAAGTTAGAGGATGAATGAATAGGAGGTTGCCCATCCCAAGAATCTTCCTAGAACAAGGCTCTATTCCCAGCCGCCACATCCCAAGTTAGATATTTGCTAATGATTCCTCGACATTTTGACATGAAATTCCAACACTCCAACCCTTTAGGTAATTTTTCCATCCTAAACACCGATTCTGGGTCTGTTGGATCTAGATATTTATAATATAAAATTTTGGCCCATTTATGTTCATTTTCTTGGTATAACCTCCATACAAGTTTAGCTCCTAAAGCCTCGTTTTGCTATTGTGGTTTCTTAATTCCTAAACCCCCACATTCCTTGGGTTTGCATAAATTGTCCCACTTAATAAGAGCAAGTTTCTTGTCATTTTCCTTATCCTTCCACAGGAAATTTCTAAGTTTTGTTTCAAAATTCTTGGACATCCAATTATTGAGAGGAAGGCATGCCATGGGAAAAATTGGAGTGGCTGAAAGGACTGCTCGAATCTTGGTAATCTTTCCTGCCTTACAAAGCCACTTATTCTTCCAGCTACCAATCCGCTTATCCACCTTATCGATCGTGTCCATCCAAACTTTGTTATACCTCGAGTTCTTCTCCAAGGAGATACCCAAATATTTGCATGGGAACAATCCCTTTTTGTATTCTAGAATTCCACATATCCTATTTTCCATTTCAAGAGCGGTATTTAAGAAGAAAATTTTAGATTTTTCTTTATTAACCTTCTGACCTGAAGCATCCATATATTTCTGAATCATACTTTTAAAACCCATGGCCTCTTGGATGGAGCTCTTGCCAGGTAAAATGGTGTCATCTACATACTGTTGATGTGTAATGTTAGGGAGATTCCTGGTAACCGAAATACCGAAGATCCTCCTTTCTTGATAAGCGAAGGAGACTGCTCTCCCGAAAGCTTCAGCCATTAGAATGAAGAGAAAGGCAGATAGTGGGTCTCCCTATCTAATACCCCTGGAAATATCAAAAAAACCTTCAGGCGTCCCATTTATGAGAACCAAAATCTTCAAAGTAGAAATAAATTTAAATATTAGATTTACCCATTGATGAGAAAAACCAAATGCTTCTAAGACTTTACAGAGAAAATGCCAATCGACCATGTCATAAGCCTTTTGGATGTCTAACTTCATAAACATACATGCTTCTTTATCTATGACAGCCGAGTGGATGACTTCCTGAATTATAATTATACCATCCAAAATAGATCTTCCTGGAACAAAGCCTGTTTGTTCTTCAGAAATCAATTTTGGCATGATGACCTTGAGTCTATTAGCTATAAATTTTGAAAATATTATATATATAGAGTTGCATAGGGCTATAGAGCGGAAGTCTCCAAGATGTTCCAGGCAATCCTTCTTAGGGATAAGTGTGAAGAAAGAATAGTTGATTTTAGCCAGCAAGGATCCACCATTCCTAGACGCTTCAATTGCTCTCCATAAATCTTCCCCTAGTATATCCCAACATTTTTGAAAAAAGAAGGCTTGAAACCCATTAGGGACTGGAGATTTATCTGGACTCATATTAAAGACCATAGTCCTTACCTCTTCCAGAGTTATTGGTTTATTTAGATATTTGTTGTCTTTCGTAGTGACCAATTTTGGAATAAATTTGAGCATTCAGGATTGTGCCTCCTTATTAGACCTTTCATAATTATTAAGTAGATTCTTAAAGTGAGAAACTATTGTGTCTACTATTTCAATTGGGTTTTCTGTGCGAAAGCCCTGTGGAGTCAAGATATTAGTGATTTTCTTTAGAGATCGGTCCAACATAGTCGAATTATGAAAAAACTTTGTATTCTGATTTCCCTCATCTAACCATTTCTCTCTAGATTTTTATCTCCAGAAGGTTTCTTCTTTGGATAAAATAGCTTCTTGTTTCATGAGGAGATCTTTTTCTAAAGTGTATTTCTCATAATTCATACCATATTTTATAATTTTTTGATTTAGGTTTTTCAATTTTTTTTCAGTTTCCAATTTTTCTTTAAAAATATTGTTGAAGTGTTCCCTATTCCATCTCAAAATATTTTCTTTCAGTAATTTGAGTTTGGAGACAAAAATGAACATTTTGGACCCCACGAAATTTGCTTGAGTCCACCATGTCTTCACTAATTTCATAAATCTCGGATCTAGAAACCACATCTTCTCACACTTAAAAGGATTTCTGGGCAGTTTAGATGGTTCTGTAATCTCCAAACAAATAGGAAAATGGTCTGATCCTGTAAAGGGCAGAATGGAGGTTTGAAAATCCTTATTATAGGAAGAGAGATTACCTACAATAAAGAATCTATCTAACTTTTCCGCAATATAATCATTATCCTTTCTTCTATTATTCCATGTAAATATTCCATTACTTGATCGAATTTCTAATAAACTGAGTTTGTCAATCCATATTTTGAATTCTATAGATGAAAGCGACAGGTGTTCAGTACCCTCTACTTTCTCATCTAAACTTAGAATCGAATTAAAATCACCTCCTAATATAATCGGACTGTCTTTGTGCTTTGAGATAATTGTACTTAATTTGTCCCAAACAATTTTTTTCCCTATATTACTGTTAGGACCATACACATTGATAAGGATGAATTTCATATCTGATTTTAGACTTTGTATACTGACACACAACCAAATATTATTATTTACCAAATATGTTAGTGTTACTTTCCTAGAATTCCAAATAATTCCTAAGCCACCGGAGGCACCTATTGCCTCTATGAAGATAGAATCCTACAATCCCAGCATCTTACTAAATTTAGCTCCTTCTACCTTATTGAATTTTGTTTCTTGGATTAAAATTATTTCTGAATTAAAGTTTTTTAAATATTGTTTAAATAATCTTTTTTTACTAGGAGCATTAAGGCCCCTAGAATTCCACGTTGTTATCCTCATACTGCCTTAGGAAGGCACTTCCCCTTCCCTATGTTAAGCAGCTCATCAATTTTCCTTTGTTTTCTAGCTAGGCCTTCTATTTCACGTAGTTCCTTCAGAGATCTCCTACCCCTTTTTCCTTTAGGCTTGCCATAATTTGGAAAGGTTATACCTTGCTGATTCATTTGTATACCAAGCTCTTGCTAAAAACTACCTAGTTCTTGCTCTGTTAGTGCAACACCTTCCTCTGTTCTGTCAAATTCTTCCATTTCCAATTCCTTGCAAATCTGGTTTCCGAGACTGTCCTCCTCCAATTCTTTATTCTCTATTTCTGTCGACTCTCCCATGTTTGTCCTATCCATTTCCTACTTTGAATTAAACCCACTCTGTTTGTCTTGCTTCATTACACCGTCCTTCATCTGGATCTCTATGATATCCCTTTGGAGATCCTCAGCTGTATAGTCATCTCCTCCCAATTTGATAATTTTTTGTATCATCTCCTCTTTTTGAGAGGTAGTAATCTTATCTATGTTATCATAGTTAAAGACCTGAATGAGCTCCTCTACTAACTGCTCAAGTCTGTTATCTTCAAACTCTAACACTTCAGTCTCTGGTGTAAATTCTAGATCCTCATTTAAAAAGTTTTGAATGTATTTTACAATCGAGGCTTCTGGACTCTTTCCATTAATCCATGTTTGTGACTGAACCTCCATTGGGCTGAAAGGCAAGGAGGGAATCCCAACTGGAGTTTGCCAAAATTTTGAAGTTCTTCTGGTTCCATCAAGTATCAGAGTGGTTAATTCTACTTCAGGGAGTATTTCAGTATTCATTTGCTGATGTTCCTCTTTTGTTGATCCTGAAACTGCTTTTTCTGTCCTACCCTTGGGTGAAGAGAAAAGCATATTATTTTCAGCTTCATCTATGTCTGGATTCTTCACTGATTCTGTAGTACTATTTTGTATCTCTTCTTGTCGTTCCTTTTCCTTATTCTCTTCAAGCTCCTTTTGATACATATATGTAGAAGACCCCTTTATAGTTTCAGTTTCCCAATGATTCTCTTCATTTCCATCTTCCATATTACTTCTTCCTTTGTACTCTGTAGTGGCCTCTTGTATTTCTGTGTCTTGCTCTAGATCTTGGCTTATGATTATTGTGGACATTGTTACACTCCTTTTTGGGGGTTCTTTGTCTCTAACTACCAACTATTCTGTTGAGGGATTAGACTTACAATTCTCCTTGTCATGTTCCACCCCATCCTTTTTCTTTTTTCCTCTCTATCTCTTAGAACAATTTCCCTCCAATCCTAGATCTGAGTCCCTTTTAGGAATAAAAACTATAACCGATTTAAGTCTTCTATTATTAGGTAAAACCTTGTCTGAAACTTTATGAACTGTCCTTTCTTTCTGATTAACCTGATTTTGGAATTCTGTTGGAGAGGTATGATCTTCCAGTATTTTGTTCTTCATTGCTCTCAACCAAAAAAGTTGACTGCTGATATCCGAGGTAAGGGGGAGGATCTTGGGCATGATTTTATGTGAATCATCAAATCTTAAAATGTCAACTATTCTCTTTTTATATGTCTGAAACTTGATATCATAAGATGTTTTACTAGTTATAATTTTTTTATTAAATTCCAATGGATGATTAAACTTCACACTGATTAACACTTTGACATTGTTATAGCAATAGAAAGAAGCATCAATACCTTTGACCTCTCCTACCTCCGACCCTATGGCTTTAAGAATGTCTTCATGACAAAGCTCCAGAGGGAGGGATGGCAGGAAAAACCAAGAGGGCAACTTGCAATCTAAATTTTCTAATTTAAAATTATGTGACCAATCTATAAATTTAACACAGTGACCATTAAAAAAACATTCATACCATAATAAAAACTCTTTTTTGATAGACTCATCTAAACATTGCAAAAAAAGTGTGTTATCTAAGAAAGTGGAAATACTTACCTGGTTCTCACAAGACTCCTCCAACTAGTCGAGCAAAAAAGGGAAATCATCCTGTGGACCATTCCATATAGCAAAAATGCCTTTCTTTAAGCATTTGTCCCATGATGATTCGATAGCTATGCTTGAAATTTTGGCAGGTTCATCCTTTGCATAGCATAAAGATGACCTAGGACATGGGCTAGGGTTCACAGGATGACATGACTTATGGGTTCTACGATGAGGGGGGATGTGGGATCCTGGAGAGACAGCATAGGGCAAAAAAATTCCCGCCTGAGGTAAAACCGGTTGATTTGGATCTGGATCCATAGCCTTGTATATCTCCTGGTGAGCATATCTCGTTAAATTAAAAATACGAATTTGATTATCCAATTGTTCTATCAAAAATATCTGGTGAATCAAATTCTTGTATACCTCAGAGCTGATCAGAGAATTCTGCGGGGGAGGATTTTGGGCATAAATCTCATGTTTTTATTGCTCTTGCCACATCTTTGGGTGCGAGTTTCCTCTGCATCATTTTTAAGAATCTCAAATCTATTTGCTGTGTTTACTGAATATCTTTGATCATATGTGCTTTGTGGTTTCTTCTACTGCCAAATCGGCCTGAATCCACTTGTGTTTTCATGTTTTCGCAAGAATTTTTTTCAAGGTTTCGCGGGTAGAGAAGTGTTTGATTTTTTTGCAAAAGTAGAGTAGAGCACCATTTCTTCCATTACTTAATACATGCATTATTTTATTATATTGCATTATTTTATTATTTTATTTTGTAAGACACTTAGGAGCTTGTGCACCTTTTTGAGCTATCATGTTGACAACATAGGAATACACAACTCTATTTTAGCACATGGTGTCTACAACACTGATTTGCATGTCACACCTTTGTAGGCTTATCCTCTCATCACTGCACTTACTTCCATGCTTAATGGAGGATAACCCATATCTGGTGGACATGTGCTTGGTTGTATGACTTATCATGATGTTGATTATGACGCATTCTAGATGTATCTCAGAGGCCTTTATATACAGGCACTCCTAGTGTACTCTAGACATGGCATATTGAATATATCGTCATTCTGATCATACTCTCTTTCTTGGTCTACAATTGTGCTTGTGTTTGAGTTCTTAGTTCCTGGGTGAATTTTTCCCTTTGGCAAATTCTTACATGGTATCAAAGCAACTTGGAGACTTTTTCATCACATAGCCATTCAAGACCACGCTTGCTTCAACACTTCAGCCCAAATCTAGAGTACTATAGAAATTAGGAGCGTTTAGAGTTAGATCTGACCTTGCCATTGCATTTGGAATGCTGAATCGGTGAAAATTGACTATAAACTTGGCTACTTTGGCCCAAAGTCGATCGTGGGGCAAATTTTTTTTGCAAATCGAAATTCAGAGGCCCCAATTTGCAGTTCGGGTATGGTCATTTACAGATCTCATTGATTAATTTTTTATCTGTAATTTTTTATTTTCTCTACAATTTTATTGTATTTTCGTCAGAATTGTCATGGAAATTTTTTACTCGGCAGAGAAATATTTTTTTTTGCAGAACTAGGTTGTCAAATTTCAGCTCTGCAGTGTGGAGGTACTATTTAATTGTAGGATATTTGGCAGGCATTCAACAAATCACCAAGGCCATACTGCATATAATAAAGTAGCAAGCATATCATTCTAACAGACCCGCCAACCCCTCCACTGGTGGCCTACTCATTTGTATCAGCATTGCGGGCTTTGGTTTTTATGCTACTATGAGGTTCATCCCACGGGTGATGTGGGATTAAACCCCACAATGCTTTCCATTCTTTTTAACTCTACGACCGCGTGAGTGTATTTCAACGGCTCATAGTACAAACTTCAACCCCGCGAAGTGGAGAATTTGGCAGTTTCGGCCCGTTTTTTGTATTCTAGCAATCGCAAAATTTTATCTGGCATGGCCCAAATTTTGTAGTAGTTGGTGACGAGCTCCTTTTCTAGCACACGTAGTGGGAAGCATCCCCCAACACACAAAATATTTTGACAATACAGGTTTCAACTTTTGACTGCTTTTTTGTTCTCCCACGCATAGAGTCATTTCTTGCCCGAGCTGTGATTTCATAACACGTGCCAATAGAAGTCCCTGCCATGCATCCTCCTCTGACAGGGCCCTACCCCCACTCACAGATTGCCATGCAAACTTTTTCAAGTTGTTGTTAGTCTGCCACACAGAACTATTTTCCACTGCCACGCAAGACTAATGACACGTGGACTGCCTCTCGTCACGTCTGCACATACATAGGTGGACTGCCAGTCGAGTCAGCATCCTAGAACTTGCACGTCGCCAGTGGCATCCAAACTTTTTATTGCCACACGCATTGGCACGTCAGCGTACGGATGCCATGCCATCAAGTCAGTACAATATGGACATCCCTGTCAGCCTGACACGTCAACAAGGGCCTAGATTTTTTGCTAATGTCATCATATCACTGGGTTAAATTTGATGCCCATTTGACTGTCAAACCTAGTCATTTTACAACTGTAGTGATGACCATTTGACCATCAAATTTAGACTTTGATTTTTTGCTCCAGACCCCTCTCTAGATTGGTTTTCAATTTGGTAGTCTGACCTTGCAAGCCCATAACTCAAACATTTGGACTACGATTCAGGTGCAATTTTTTTTGAAATTGGGTAGAATTTCCTGAATTTTCTAGTGGTGTTTTCTAGTTTTGGTGCACAAAATTTGCAGAAATTGCATTTTTTGGTGATTGTACCTACATAATCCTTCTTTTTACAACTTCAAATGCTCTGTACGGGAACATCTGGTCACTTTTTCAGGTTCCATTTTTTTTTGAAAGTGCATATTTTTTTGTCTACTTTCCAAATCTGAAGTTATATTCTAGGGTTGTGTGGAACAATTTCTCACTTTCAAAATTAGGCCTTTTTCGGCATTGTAAAGGTTTGATTCTTTTTCAAAATTGTTGTAAATCTGAGCTACAGTGCTTAGTGATAGATTTGAGCTTCATAAAGCAATTGTAAAAGAAAAATGAAAAATTCCATTTTGTTCATTTTGACAAGTGGCTCATTGTACATGCACTACTTATAAAGTGCCAAAAGCATCTTTTTTTGGGGAGGTGTTTTGATTGAGTGAAAAGGGGGGGTGTGTACTATGTTTTTTGTGTCTCTCTATTGTGTTCTTTTCATTTCTACATCATGGGTTTTAAATGTCCTCCTCTAACTTAATGCAACTATTCTACATGGAAATATATTGCATGGAGCAGATTAATGGAAAAAGGATATCGTCTTTATGTTGAAGGTAAAATTCCTAAACCTACTGATGCTAAAGAACTCATTACTTGGAAAACTCAAGACCAACAGGCTTTAGGAGTTATCAGGAGTTGTGTACACGAAGATCTCCTCTTCCATATTACCAATTGTTCAAAATCTAAAGAAGCTTGGGACAAACTTAAATCATTGTATGGTAAGGTGGATGAAGAAAAGAGATTTCAGATTGAAGATGATCTACTTCTCTTGGATCCAAAGAACTTTGACACAATTTAGGATTACATCAACAAAGCCAATGAGTATAGGGCACTTCTTAAAGATTGTGGAAATCCCATGAAGGATGACAAGTTGATTCATCACATCCTGAAGAGGCTACCTTCTGAGTACGCTTCCTTTGTTTCAAGTTTTAATACTCATAGGTTGACCATGGGATCTGCTTGCCAGAAGCCTTCATTTGATGCATTTGTAGAGATGTTGATTGTTGAACAATCTCACTTGATGGATTTAGGACTTCTCAAGTCATCAAAGACAAAAGCCTTTGTGGCTAGTGATGAGCACAAATCAAGTCAAGGAGGGAAAAGCAACAACAACAAGAAGTAGTGGAAGCAGAAATCACAAACTGAGACACAACAATCCTCCTCACAATAAGGTGGTTCTTCTTCAAACAAGAAGGGAAGTAATTACAAGAAGGACAAACCCTTTTGTGAATATTGCAAAAAGCCAAATCATGATGAGCATCATTGCAATACTAAAAGAATCGATGAGTTAGAAAATCTACTCAGGAAGAACAAGATTCAAGTGCCAAGTACTTCCAAGAATTTAACTCCAACCTCTTCAAAGGGTAAAGGTCAATCACTTATGGCAAACACAAGTTCTTCTTTGGAATGGATACTTGACTCAGGTGCCTCTTATCATATGGGTTCTTCAAAGCAAGACTTTTCTTCATTGAAGCAGTCAAAGGTACCACACATCTTCATGGGAGATGATACTAAAATGGAAGTTGAAGGGAAAGGACATGTGGAAATGGAAAATGGGGAATTCAAAGATGTTCTCTACATTCCAAACCTTAGCTCCAATCTCTTATCAGTTTACCAAATCACTCACCTTGGAGATGGTCACAAAGTTGAGTTCCTTCCAGATTCAGTGATGGTGTGAAGTCTTAAAGATGATTCATTGGTTGTAGTGGGGAAAGTCAATGATGACAAGAGGTTTTATTCCTTCTCCCACTTTGTGCCTAAGTCTCCTTCTCAAGCCTTGTTGACTCACTCTACTTCACAATCTACATTATGGCATGAGTGTTTTGGTCACCTTGACTTCCACTCTCTTTAGCAATTTTGCTCAAAACATATAGTAAAAGGTCTACCTAACATCAAATTTTCTAAGGGAGAATGTTCATCTTGTTAAGTGGATATGAATCTCAAGGAGAAGTATGAAAAAAGGAAGTCTTCTAGAGCTCCAGTTGTTCTCCAGTTAGTTCACATGGTTTTAGCAGGAACCTTTTCAGTGACTTTAGTTAGCCAAGGCCCCTACATACGCGCATTTGTTGATGACTTTTCAAGATTCACTTGGGTCTACTTCCTTCATTATAAGAGTGAAGTGGTTCATAAGCTACAAGACTTTAAGACTCATCTTGAACACAAGTCAAAGAAAGCCATCAAGGTATTAAGGGTAGACAATGAGAACAAATATGTAGACAAAAGACTTAGGGACTTTTGCAGAATTGAGGGTATTGATCTTCAGAACCCACTAGCATTCAATCCACACAAGACAAATGTTGCAGCTATGAGGATTAGGACTCTCAAAACCATGGCAAGTTGCATGATAAAAGCCAAGTCTCTCGATCCTACACTTGAAGTTGAAGCCATTAGCAGTGCTACTCACATACTTAACAAGTCTCCTCATAATGCCTTAGATGGGAAGACTCCTTTTGAGGCATGGTATGGAAAAAAATTGGTCATGGGTCACTTTAGAGTCTTCGGTTGTCTAGCATGGGCAAACCTATCTTCCAAGAGTTGCAAGGCACCGACATTTAGGCCTTGTACCTTCATCGGTTATGAAGATAATGCAAAAGAATACAAACTTATGGATCTAGAGACTCACGAGATTTTTGTGGAGAAGGATGTTCATTTTGAGGAAAGTTCACCTAGCTTGTCCTCTACTCCTCTCCACACATCATACACAGTGGAAACTGATAGTGACATTAGCGATAGTGCTTCAACAGGTTCAAACACGTGGGGTTCTATCAATAGTTACAGTGAGAGGTCACATCAGTCCAATCCACATGCTTACATTGCCATAGTGAAATGTCCAACACAACATGGTACATCTCATCTTCTAGATCTAGCTCCAATTGACTTGGGAGACAGTCTTGAGGACTTACATCTTCTCTTTGATGAAGGTGATCCTTCTACAATTGTTGTGAGGGCTCACTCTAACCCTAATGTCCATTCTCTACATGATCAATCTTCACAGGTTGGCATGATTGTGGATCCTTATGAACAAAAATTAGTGGAGGTATCTTTGTCAGTGGAGGAGATAGATGGTTCAGTGGAAAAGGATTAACAAACATCCTTGCCAGATCTGTATTCATTCTTTTCAGCACAGTTGGAAGGGGTGAACAACAACATCAGCACAAGGATACTTGAGCAGGTTTTAGGACCACCATACATCTTCAAGACATTGTTTCTTCCTAAGGGGAGGAACACCATTTTGCATTCATGGACCAACTTCTTCATCGGAGCGGCTTTCACTTGTCAGCATTCTTTGGGGGTGGAGGTGGGGGGGAGCCTCTTCTATCTCTCTTCCTTCTCTCATTATTCTCTTATGTATATACTAGATGTATGTCGTAATGGGGGGGTCTTGATTACTCCATCCATGCATGCATCCCTATTTATCTCTCTTTTTGGGGGAGGGTTTTTCCCATGAGGTTTTCCCTCTTTCTCTGCTTTATGAGAGATTTCATTGCATTATGTACATGGGTACCTAATGTGGCCTAGTAGCGAGGACCCATTCTGCATCTTCATCCTAGTTTTCGTAAGCTTAAGGGCATTCCCCTAAGTTGCACTTAAGGGGGGGTGTTGGTGTAAATAAGTATTCACTATTTACACTTACTTAAGTTTACTTAGGTTAATGAATTATTTTAATTTATTGCATTCTTTTATTATTCTATTTTGTGAGACACTTAAGAGTTTGCGCACCTTTTTGAGTTGTCATGTTGACAACATAGGAGTATTGTGATATTGCTATCAGGATTTAACTGTGTGATTTTTGAGTCAAACTCATTGACCCATATTTCATGAGTAGTGATTCAACATGAATCCATCTCTCATGAGAATAAATGGAACACTTAGCACTCATTGGATCTAGGTGATGCTCACAGGGGTGAAGCATCGAGACTTCCCAAGATGGGTGACCTCCCAAGAAGTCTCGGTGCTTCACCCCTGTGAGCATCACCTAGATCCAATGAGTGCTAAGTGTTCCATTTATTCTCATGAGAGATGGATTCATGTTGAATCACTACTCATGAAATATGGGTCAATGAGTTTGACTAAAAAATCACACAGTTAAATCGTGATAGCAATATCACAATTTGACTTGCTATGGAAATTATCACCTACTTATCAACATAGGAGTATGCAACTCTATTTTAGCACATGGTATCTACAACACTGATTTTCATGTCACACCTTTGTAGGCTTATCCTCTCATCACCGCACTTACTTCCATGCTTAATGGAGGATAACCCATATCTGGTGGACATGTGCATGGTTGTATGACTTACCATGATGTTGATTACAACCCATTCTAGATGCATCTCAAAGGCCTTTATATACAGGCACTCCTAGTATACTCTAGACATGGCATATTGAATATATCATCATTTTGATCATACTCTCTTTCTTGGTCTATAGTTGTGCTTGTGTTTGAGTTCTTAGTCCCTGGGTGAATTTTGCCCTTGGGAAAATTCTTACAAATAGAAATGTCGGTGATTTGGAGTGAGACAGTGAACCACAAAAACCTCTTTATGTGGGAACTCACTTGACCTATCAAAACATGCTTTCATGTCTTCTATAAGTATGTGTGGCAATGCTTGAAATAAGTTCTATTCAAATTTGAAGGAAATAGTAAGAGTCCTCACAAAGGGAGATGGCTAGACAATAGATTTATAAGCTGCCAATGATGGGCACATGGCACAATCACAAAATAATCATAGAGAAGAAGAAAAAAATGGTTTACAAAAGCCACTGTAGTCAAGAGAAATTGTTAGAATGTGGCAGTAAACCAGCAAAAATAGAGTGATTTCCTGGGGTAACTTTTAAAGTTAGCTAACTAGTTAAAATTCCACTCTGTTTGTATAATGTTAGAAAAAATTGTGAGGGAAAAGTGGAGATAGCTCATGACAATCTATGGACAAGATCATTTCAATGGTCTTGCAAGGTTTTTTATAGACTTTCAACCGTTGATCAAAAATCCTAAGTTGTTTTCCTCGGTATAGTATGCCTTCGGCCTAAATATCACATTTAAAATAATGAGTTTATTATTAATCCTAACATCTCATTGCCCAATAAAGTTTGGATAATCGATTCTGTTTGGATGTGTAGATGAGACTGATTATGCTTATTTTATTGTTATATATATCAACTATCTTCTTAAACATATCACATTCACTCTTATTTTTATTGTTATTATGTTTTATCTTTGTTAAATCTATTATCATGATTATTTAAGTAATTATTTTATTATTACTAAAATAAAAATAATATTATTATTACAATTAATCTCTTCATTCATACCTAGCATAAGACATATTGCATAGCTCATTATTCTTTTGTTAACTTAGAGAATAATGTAGGGAATGATATTGCATCAGATTGAATGTACCTTTGATTTGACAAGAATCATAATAATTATGACCCCTTTTGCATTTCGCAAAACAAATGTATTTATGTAATTCAAGCTTAATAATAGATCTATACATTCCCATATCTATTCCCCAAGATATCAATTGATGATTTATAAATATAATAATAATTATGTGATTGTTTTATTTTCACCTTTCCTGATATGTATTTACTTTGTTTTAGTAAGGATGTCATCTCTTTATCATAATTAGACGATATCCACCATGAAGACATTAATAGCTTATTATTTCATCAAGGATAATTGCATTTCCAATCATATATGTTATCACAAACTTCATTAAATAAATTCATATTTCCTAAATTAAACACTAATACTTGATGAGTATAATATTTTAAAACATAGAAACTTTAATAGAATTTCATAATAAATTTAAATATTCATAACATGTATCAAAAGTAAATTTAGCATTGCTAATTTAATTCTTAACTCTCTCTCTCTCTCTCTCTCTCTCTCTCACACACACACACACACACACACACACACAAACAAAAATAGATCTTCCACAAAATTATTTTAGCTAATTAATATGGGAGCACAAGCTTAATAGTTGAACTCTTTGGCTAAGAGCTAAGGACTAAGGGGTATCAATTCCACTAAATTTTCCTAGGGTATGATCTTGATCTCATTCCTTTTTAATGTCAAGGCCTTAAAATCATGAAGACTTGATCCTTAGTGTGATCTTTAAGATCCTTTCAACTTCACCAATAGACCAAGGTCTCATTGACTATACTCATATTTTACATGGATACACACACATCTCTATTATAAAGTAAAGTTCACAAATACAACTAAAGAGGGAGAGTGGGTGAATCAATTGTGCTTAAATAAATTAGATTAACTTTATTGATTCAAAAATGTATAACCAATAGATGCAATAACCATAAGATAACAACCATACATCATATTCATAAGATTTATTAACTAGGGAAACCCTTTATAAGAGGGAAAACCTCGGTGGGAATGATGTCTACAAGATTATTTACAAATATAAAAGTTCTTTGTGAAAGAATAAGACTATGTTAGGAGTCAATTACATAGAATCAGTATATGTAGTTCCTACTAGGAGACTTTGAATCCTTGCTAGAAGATTCTAACCAAGTTAGGAGTTGCTTCAACCTTGTTAGGAGCCGATAGCAAGTCAAATGAACCCATTATCCAAATTGCTTTAAAACTATCTTCACAAAAAAATCTAAGGATAACATATTCAAGGTTGAACTAATTGATACATTAACTTTCCTTGCCAATATAGTTCCTTTTAAATTCTCAACACATCATCAACATCATCCTCTACTCTAATTGCACCAAATTCACGTCCAAAGCTCACATAATACAATGATTACACACATGATAATTACAACCAAGGAAAACATCTTCCCTTTATACCAAGTCCTAATTTTAAACCAAAAATGGGATACACTTCTATAAACCATTACACTTGAGAGAACGCATGAAATAGAGAATCCCAAGAAGTGGCTTATAGCTTCCTAATTGTAACGTGCAAGAGAAATGAAAGAGATACCGTGATTGTGGTTCTCAAATGAACAAATATAAGTGACCTTTGCAAGGTGCACTAAAAGATGGAAGATTCAATGGAGATAGAGAAATGAGGTGCTAATATCTAGTGATTCCAAAGTGAGAATGCAACACAAATGAGAGTAAACTAAGAGGATGATGCGAAAGATAATCTATAATGCAATAGAAGAACAAGGAAATTGAACTAATCTAACAAGTTCAAGATTACTATTCTCTTAATTAGACTATGGGATTTAAGTTAGATGCAATAAAGGAAATTTTAAGCTACTATGGAAGTTACCTAAAATGAGAATGAAAATGTGAGTGCTCAAGTGCTCAAGTGCTCAAGAATCCAAGTGAAAGTGCAACAACATAACAATAACTTGAAAGTCCAAGATATGAGAGATCCTAGAGAAAGCCTCATTTTAAAGAGCAATGGATGGTGATCGATTAAAAGGAAAAATCAAGGGTGAGGTTTATTCTCATTTTGACTTTGTGCACAAGATTCTCAAGAGGGAAAATCAATAGTTTTAATGAGGAAAAAGATGTGTGAACAAGATTAATAGGAAAAAAAGACTCCACTCACCTTGGAATGTGTGTATTAATGTGTAGACAAAATTATTATTATTATTATTTTAAAATTAAACAAATGCCTTCTTATGTGTACACATGGATAAATGAGATTGTTTTCTTCTAGTTAAATAAGACTTAGGATAAGGTGGTTAAACCATAGGTTAAAATAAAATAAATTATTAATAGATGATTTGATCAAAGATTAATAATTGATAAATTATGCAAAATTGATTAAGCATGAGATGCACACTAGCATAGAAACTAAAATGCTGAAAAGGGAGCTTATAGTTTACTAGACCAATTTTGGGGGATTACATTTGCCTCGCTTTGCCTAAAATGTGAACATTCTAGGAACACATAAAGTCAAAGAATGATGATATCAAGAAGATACGAGATCTGAATTCAAACTAGTAGTGAGATAGATAGTCATGAAAGCATAGTTTGATGTGAGGTGATGAAAGTGAACATCAAGAAAAGATCAATAATACAATACCAGAACTGATGTGATGCGATGAGAAATGATATGTCGAAGAATGATTAGATTAAGAATATGTAGAGCATAAAAGGATTTGAAGGATCTCAACTTGATGTGGAGCGATGAAACTCAGATGCCGCAAGCGATAGATACTAGAATCAATTTGTATTATTGAAAGATAGGGTGTTCTTGTCCCCTTGAGATCAAAATTGAGATGATGTAGAGGAGGTGCATAAATGAGATAAATTTGACCAAATTGAGATAACATAAGGTTCACAGTGATAGATAAATGATGCAAAGATTATAGAACCAAGTTTGTCCACCAAGTGTTGAGAATTTGCCCCAATTTGACTAGAGTTGACCAAAAAGGATAATGATAAAATTAGGTCAAAACAAGAAGAAACGAGATGAAATGATGAAGAAGAGATGCTAAAGAGGTAGAAATGATGTTTTCCTCAAAAGATGTGAAAGATTTGCCTTAAAAGGGTTAGCCAACTACACATAGAAGAAAGATATCTTAAATTGTGATTTTGACAATCAAGAAGAATCTAGATTTCCATTTCGATCCCAAAAATGGATCTAGGATGTTGAAATTAGATGAGGGTGCAATTTACAGAAAAATCTAAGATTTTGAAAAAAAGGTCAAAATGCTATATAAGGGGCCTAGAGGATCATTTTCATATCATTTATCATTTGTCATTTTATGAGCTCAGAACCATGCAAAGGAGAGACTACATTGAGTATTGATATGTTTCTATCACATGTCATTTTGTAACATGTTCAAAAGTGTTTCTCTTGTTGGATACAACAAGTATTCCCAGATGTGCAGGTTAGATGTCTTTATCCAGTTGGGTTGCATCTAGTCAATAATCTATTTGATGAGGATACTTAGATGCTTATCTCCATGGGCCTTGAATTCCTACTACATTTGCCTCATATCAGGGAAAATCATGTTTACTTGACTTCTATAGTGGAGAGATTCCACTTAGGTCATAACACATTACATTGGATGATGTGTATTAGATCCTATGGGTTTCGTGTAGAGGAGATCCCGTGAGTATAGATATGTTGTTATGATATTTTCACTTATGTCTTATTGATGAGATACTCACTATCGATATTGATACATGTCATTTCTTGTGATACAAGTGTAATTTGATCAAACCTCGACAAAGGGGATAACATCTATGTGATGGTTGTTCCATGATGACACCATCCTTGGGTGATTCATCCTCTAGGAGAAGATGATTATATATTACAATATGGAATTTCATGTACCTTTGATTCTATGCTCTTTGATAGGAAGTGTACTAGGTGTTGATCAGTACTAGAAGGGCTTCGAGTGTGGATGGAGCTGCCTAGTGATAGATCTGATATCATGTCCATGGCGTATAGCTTTGGGCCCATCTCTACTATGTGGCATGTATAGAGAGCTACATGGTATTCTCTATAGAGAGGGGTAGACTTGGTCAATAGGAGTTGCAGTGTTATAGGTATGGGCATGAGAGTACATCAACGTGATCTGCCTAAGGGTACAACCTAGATAGCAAGGGAGACCCTACATTTGTAGGTACTCTAGGTACATCTAGTAGACACATGTTGGACATACACCTAAATAGAGGAGGAGGTTGGATGATCTTACCTTAGTGACATGGTGACCATATAGAGAAGTTGAGTAGTAGGAGGGAGCTCGGGATGAGATGGCCTACATGTTCTATAGTAGGTCATTTTTGGGAAGACATCCAAGATTAGTGGAGCAAATTATGATCAGTCACATATAGAGGCTGTTAGGGAGACAACATGGCATAAGCACCAAGGTTACCATATATGCTAGATACCATGTAGAAGAGGCCCTAGGATGGGACCTAATGTTGAGATATTGCTTGTGCATCTAGGAGGTGCGACAGATACAACAAATTATTTGGGAATAGCTCTCAGATTTAGTTAGAAAAGGAAAGTCTATTTTATAGTCCATGACACCAACCATAGGTGTAGTGATACAAGGGAGTCTCCTGAGTATAGGAGATGGATGAAGGACAATCCATATCCCAGGTTTAAAAATCTAACATGGAGAGTTCCTTAGGTAGGAGGCAAAGGAGGTGGACATGGAGGAGACAAAGGAGGAGGATGAAGCAATAAAGGAAGGACTAGGTAGAGTGCCCCTAGTAGTAGTCATTTGTCCACACACTCCAGGACCAAGGAGATAGTAGTGTGAATGGAGGAGGATGAGACTATGGAGGAGGAGAGACTAGTGTATAGGAAACACATAAACAAAAAGCATAGGAAAACTCCTGAGAAGGAGGAGTGAGGGGAGATCATCTTTTAATCGTGTGTGAAGGAGCTAGAGGCAGAGGTGCAATAGTTATGGATTGCCATAATGATCAAGGACTAGTAGTAGGATGCATGAGTGAAGGCTCATTCTAGGGAGAATGAATTAATACGTGAGTGAGACAAAGCTTTTCAAGATGTAGAGAGACACATGGAAAGGAAAATATACTACTACGTAGCCTACATTATAGCGGTGTCAGTGGGACAAAGGATTGTTGACTATTTTGAGAGAGAGAGAGAGAGAGAGAGAGAGAGAGAGAGAGAGAGAGAGAGAGAGAGAGAGAGAGAGAGAGAGAGAGAGAGAGAGAGAGAGAGAGAGAGAGAGAGAGAGAGAGAGAGAGAGAGAATCAAAGGGTGCACTCCAACCACTAGACTAGACACACAATTCCCCCCTCATCCTCCTACATAGAAGGGTGGGAGTCATTCATGCGATCTATATGTCTTAATTTGTATTAGGTATCCATTTTGAGTCATTCAAGATTTTGACATTGTATCTACATTTTGATATCACATTGTACTTCTACTTGATTTATCATGATATATATGATATATTGGATTTGACTTATATGTGTTGTGTACTTGTCTCATTTAATTTATGCTTGTGTCATGGATGTGTAGTTTACTTTCAATGCTTGATTTCCTTATGTGCATGTGATGTTATGGATATATGTGTGATCTTTATTTTTCTTGCACTATTTTTGTGATCCTCTCATAGAGATTATGCTCAATGACATGCTCTGATATATGTGATGAACTTCATGATTTGAGAACTTAGCATTTTGGATAGATCGATATGTGATTGCAGGATGGAAGAAGATTGATCATAAATGATGATGAAAGATTGAAACAAGTGATGAAGACACGATGAAGTGATAGAAGAAAAGATGATCAAGTGCAATTAGTAGCAATATGTTCAAAAGTGATGAATGAGACTCTCTCCTATCTCAAATGCAAGACTATTATGCAACCTAAGATGCAAACTAAGATGGAAAAAATGCAAAGTGCAATTTTCAAGGGCTTCTTTAATAGGTCCTTATTTTTATCATTGAGCCTTATACATTATAAGATCACGCAACCATCACTAGTGTAAGCTTGGCTATAAAGATATGAATATGATCTATATTATATAGGAATGTAGGAATTTAACCTATGCATCATACATAGAGGTTAAGATGATAGTGTAGTTGGATCCCCAGGTTAATGTTGTGAGATTACACTTGTACTAGGGCACAAGTGCCAAGATAACCACGAGAGTGGTCTTGCATGGACAAACATAATGAAATACTCAAGAACATAGCTCCAAATCACTTAAGTGTCCAAGGGTAATAAAAAGAGACACCTAGGGTCATCAAAATTATACCCACAAGAAGAAAACAAAGAGAATATGCCCCATGCCCCCAATTCTCTAGTTGAGTAACATACTAGATCAACTAGGGAGGGAACATTAGCAAAAATTGATAACAAGAAGCACACAAAGAAAATCATCAAGAAAGTATTAGTCATTTCAATTATAGTGTGATGTACAGAATAAAAGATGAATCATTTATCATTATTGGATTATGCATGCGAGTGTGATATATCGCACAACCTGACTGATCATAGGAAGGGTTGAGAAACTTTCGATGTCAAAGGAAGTGTTCAGAAACATGGTTTGTGTGGTGTCGCCAAAACATAAGTGCATCCTAGAGACTAAAAGACAACATGGTTCATATCCCCTAGACCTAGACAAAGACCAATTCCAGACCAGGAGATAAGTGTGAGATGGAAGTCAAGTGGTTAAGTGTCAAAGTTACAAGCTGGTAGATGAAAGTGCATAGGTCTTAAGTAAAACCTCTTTCCAAATTTTCACCACTTCAAATTCTTTTTTATTTTATTTTATTTTTGATATTTTAATTTTTTTTGTGATACATCAAAGCGCCTATTGCTAAGTTTTCATGAAGATGATCATCTTTTTCATGACATTTTATGCTTTTAAGGATTTTTTAGGACCATGATTTTTTTAAAGATTTTTTTTAGGATCATAAGAAATGTACAAAAGAACTTTGGATGCTAGAATATCATGCATAGAATTTCTTGACATGGAGAATGTTTATAGGCTCTCAAAGTTGATATCACTCATGTGTAGAAAGCTTGTAGGCACTAGATCCAAAGGCAACAACAATGACATTGGACCCAGTCAGTTCGGTTCAAACTTTCCCTTTTGAGCTTCATTTTGCTGATTCTTGGGATTCTCACGTAAGAATTGGTATCCAATCTCAAACTCTCCAGGGTGAAATTTATTGTTGTAGCTCTAAAACATCCATTTCTAATAAACCCTATGATCAAGCGAAGTTTTTCTAGGCTCATCCAAAATTTCTAGCTCTCACGTATGAATATTTATGTAGTCCTCATCTGTCACAAAACCTTTTAGAGCTACCCTAAGTGAATGAATCTCAACCTCAAGGGGCAAAAGAACATTTGATCCATAGACAAGTGCAAAAGGCATAGCTCCTGTAGGTGTGTGTATACTAGTTCTATAAGCTCATAGTGTAGGATTAATCTAAAGATGTCAATCACTTCTTGACTTGTAACCATTATGTTTAGGATTTTCAACAATCTTTTGTTTGATGCTTCAGATTGTCCATTCCCCTAGGGATAGTATATGGATGACCAATGTTGTTTGATTCTAAACTTCTCAGACACCTGATTTAGATCCTTGTTTTTGAATTGTCCTCCATTATCAATAACTATGGAGAATGGCACACCATATCGACAGATAATGTAGTTCAGGATAAGCCAAGAGACCTATTTTCCTGTAGCAATAGATAATGGTACAACGTCAACCCATTTTGTAAAATAATTTGTAGTAGTGATAATAAACTTGCGACCTCCTGATGAGTTGGAATTGAATAGGGTGAAAAATGTGTTCACCTAAATGTATATAGGGAAATATGGATGATATAAAGAATTGTGTGTGAAGGGGGAATATAGGACCCATCCTTAACCCAAATTCCCAGAAGGAATGATCCAAATTGATTAACAAGAAGGAAGTGATCAATGCACAAATGAATCAAACAATGGATAATATGAATAAAGGAGGAAATCCTATAATCTACTATAGAAAATAAGTATTTGAAACCTTGAATAAATAAAAGACAATTACTAACCTCAAAGTAGGGTGAATCTGGAAAATGCTGATTTCTTATCTCTATGTACAATTTTGGGGAATTATGCAACTTGTTCCAAACTGGAAATGTCGAGACAGAGAAAACCCAGAAAACTTTTGTCTTTTTGAAGGTAAATCAACATTGATCCAGATAGCGAGGCACAATCTTACCTCGAGGCACAATTGTGCCCCAAAAAGTCAACCTTGACCTGCACTACTTCGATGAAATTTATGTTTGCCGATCCCGTACGTTCGACGAAAAGGGTATCTAAATATGCACTTTAATTCGTTGTTCCACACCTGTATCTTGAGAGAAGAATGAATAGATCTAGAAATGAACAAAGGATCTTGAAGGAAGATTACACCACCATGATGGATAGATCTAGGGTTTTGAATGATGAATCTTGAATGCTTGAACCAAATCCCTTCAAAGGCTTGAATGCGTCAATCTTTGATCTTCAATGGAAAACTCAAATGCTTGACGAAATGCTTGCTTGAAATTCGCTAGATGATGGTTCATAGATTCTCTCCTCAAAAGTAGATGATAGATCATAGTCAGTGGATGGATCCTAGAATGAGAGAAGGCTTCCTTATATAGAGATCTAGGGCACAAACTTATAGAGAAGGCCAACATTGGAGAATTAAATCCCAATTAATCTTAACCCCTAGAAATGGACCTAGGTTAAATATAATTTAAGAGTGTACCATTCTAAATCCTGAAACAACTGATCCGGAAGCAGGAAAATGAAACTTTCTGAAGCCCGATATCCCAAAACTCTTGAAACTAGAAAATTGGACCTGGGGTTAGAGATGAGGTCAACCCTGCCCTAGGTTAGGGTCAACGTTGTCCTTGACCTAGGTCAGGGTCAAGGTCGTCCTTGACCCAAAAATTCAAAATCCTTAGTTTCACAGAGAAAGTTGTCAGAAAGAGGCTAGAAATAGGGAGAGAGAAGCAAAACAGGGGGAAAATAGCTAGATACATGCACTGACCCATTCGAGGCGCTTGACATGACCCTAGATCACTTACTCAGAGGGCTAAATGCTCTTAACATGGAAGTGCTTCCATTTTAAGACAATACAGGGATGAATTTGACCTACTAAGTCAAAGGCCAATGTGTAACTGATGATATAAGCTCCCTATTTGGAGCATAGATGAGAGTGTCATGCATCTGACATTTCTTATAGGATTTATTGTACCCAACAAATTGTTTTTGCATAGTAGGCCAGTAGTAAACATTACTTAACAACTTTTGAGCTAATGCATGACCATTGGAGTGAGACCCACAAATGCCCTCATGGACTTCAACTAGCGCATGTTCAATTCATCTCTCTCTAAACATCTAAGAAGTGTTCCATCTAGACCCCTCATACACAAGTCATTGAAGATGAGGGCATAATTGGAAGTGTTACAAATGAGTTGGCATTTTTTATTACAAGTTAAACCAGTAGGATGATTTGATCACAAAGATAAGAATAGATCTAGGCATAATGAGAGGAGTCATGACCAATCATGTTGCAAATGACATAATTTTTTGGGGATTTATAGGAAGGGTATCATAGCTCTTCCACTAGGAATTCAAATCTTGATTCATGTTCTTGTAGTTGTAAGATACAAGCCAAGGATATTATAGCATTAGTTGTGTTATTTTCTGCTCTACGTATTTGTTGAAAGGTGATGAAAGTGAAGTAGTTCCCTACAGCGTCAACCAAATTCTCATATTTGGTTTGATAGTCATTATTTATTTGTTTGATGATAAGTTGAGAGTCTCCAAAGATGTGTAGCTCAGTGATTTGTCATTCAATAGCTAGTTTTATCTTGTTTGTCAATGTCTCATATTCAAGTATGTTGTTTATACGTGGAAATAATAGCTTGTAAGACTTGGGAATAGTGTATCCATGAGATGTGTCAAACAAAATCCCAACACCTGAGCCATTTTCAGAGTAGGAACCATCAAAATATATTTTCTAGGTATGCTAAGTCATATACATAATGGATGGATCAAGAAAGTCTATTTGCATAGGAGCATGATCTTATAAGGGGAAATCTGCTAGTTGGTCTACAATAGTTTGACCTTCAATGGCCTTATGATTGATATACTTAATATCAAATTTGGATAGAATCATAATTCATTTTTCTAGCCAACCATTAAAGGCAACATTACTCAATAGATACTTTAATCGGTCAATATTTTCAACATGTATAGTATGTGCAAGCATGCAGTGTCTTAATTTTTAAAATGCAACTACTACAACACAACAAGCTTTTTCAATGTTTTTACAGGTCACCTCATATGCTACTAATGTTTAGCTGATATAATATATTGTTTGTTCTTTCCCTATTCCATGTGGAAATGTAAATAGGAGAGATTGAGGATCTAACAAAGTAGAGTGACCCCTACCTGCATTTGACCAATAAACAAAGGCCATGTATTGATAGAGGAAGCAACATGGGGAGTAATGATAGGAGGGAGTATTAAGCATTTTTTGAGGACACAACATTAATAAATGAGTGAAAAGTAAGAGTTGATGTCCTCTGGAAATATCTCGGCAATTTATTAATATCATGTCCATTATCAAATAGATGAAATTTAATAGTTTATTCAATGAAATACATTGAGTTTGCAAACCTGGATTTTTTTCTCATTAAAAATAATGTTATAACTGCAAATCACTTAATGAACAATTGGATAGCACAAAAGAAAATTGAATTGATCCTCACCGTACCCCCAAAATATACATCTTGAATTTGAAATTTTATTTTATTTTCTATTCTTTAGGAACATGTGCATAAGCATTAGAACCAAACACACACAATTGATTAAATGAAATCCACTTACCAAGCCACCTCTCTTTTGGAATATATTAAATGAAATCCTTGTTGTATGCTCTAAATGTCATGGAAGAGGCTTGGTAAGTGGATTTCATTTAGAGCAGGTAAGCCACCTCTAAATCGTTGTATGCTTTGATTATATGCCTCTTCCATGACATTTAGAGCATACAGTGAGGATTTTTTTATATATATTAAGATAGCTCAAAAGATCTGATACATCAGTAGTACTATAGTTCAAAAGATATGATACATCAGTAGTACTATTCCAATAAAAGTTTGGTTTCAAAGCAAAAAATAGTTATGAAAGTATTTTATATGTTTGATGCCCTATGCTACCATCATCTATATTTTTCTTATATATACAATTTCAAAATTTTGGCATTACATTTGATTAGTTTTTTTCATATTACATCGTCCAACATATGTATGAAAAGAAACAAAAAAACAAAATCTTGATCTTCATACTAGTTGTCCCAAGAGCCTATGATATTGTTGCTACAACTTGTTTGATCAATTTCAACTGCACTAGTTAGAGGCTTAACTACAGGAGGGTCGTTAACACAATTCTCCCAATTCGGTGCATCATTATTCTTTGATTCCATAACTCTGCCATTTTCTTTCTCAATGTCAATCTTTCTCTCTTTCATGAACTGGTTTAGAGCATCAAATACCTTTGGATCCAACATGATTCTCTATACACTAAAATATTGGGATGACCGAGTATCATCCTTGTAGATCAATATTGCACCTTCTCAAACTAAGATCACGAATCTACTCTTTGCAATCTCTAGCACCACGAAAGCCTAAGATTAGAGTAAAGGATGAGTTTAAGATTAAACTCGGTAAGATGCTCCCTTTTGTTTTGAAACACTTCTTCATTTCTTTCCTTCCAAAAAAGACACAATATCTCACAAGATAATACAGACCAAAATCGATTCATCTTAAGATCAAAGTAATCCACAAAACCAATAAGAGCTTCACTCCAAGGAATATCAAGACGAAAGTTCCTAACAATGGATGCACAAAGAAAAATAGACTACACTTTACAAGAAAAATTGCACCAAAAAAACAAGTGTTCAAAAGATTTAGGAATAGAACAAACACCACAAATAACTAGCTCAAGAATCACAGAGGACAAAACAGAGCCCATAGCCAACTTTTTGAAAACTAATAGCCACTGAAAACGTGATTTTTTTGGTTCAACAAGTGAATGCTAAAAAAAATCAATAAAAAGTGTTACTCAAAATTAAACTAGTCTAACCCCTAACATTGGTTTAGCCAATTGAAGATAGATAGATCATCCTTCAACTTATTGTATATATGTTTAGTAGATACATCCATAAATATAGAGCCATCAACCCATTTTAGCTGCTTCGAAAAAGAGTTCGTATCAAAAACCTTATCAGGAAAGAAACATCTAGTAGCTTTAGAAATTAATGTACATGTCTTCTTATGTGAGGGAGGAATCTCATATTTATTGCTAATCTCTTGTCAATACCCTAGTTAGCTATCAATCAAAACATCACTAATTAGAGAGATACCTTTATTACTCCATATTTTTGCATAATAGCTTTGAGTCAAAGAAAATCTTACCATTCATAGAAATCCCCCACGAGATTGATTTAGCAATAAGAGTCTCAGAGGGAGGGCCTATAAGACCCTTTGGCATAGGGAGACACCATCAAGACCCTATAAGACCCTTTGGCACGGGGAGACACCATTTGCAACAATCTTTTCAAACCAATTAGTGCTAATAAGGATGGCAGTATTGCCTTTGCCCCTCTCATGGCTAGAACGAAAGCCAATAGCTTGGTCCTACATTAACTTTATCACCATGTATGTCTAAAACCATACCACCTAAATTTCTTCCAAACAAACAATATCTCTCTCTTTTACATTATTACACTATTTTTTGACCACATATCTCCTATCAAACATCTTCAAGCCTCTTACATTCCAACTATGGATGTTCATCATCATAAAATTGTTTGAGAGGGCATTTGGTTCTTGTTTAGCCTATTAAAAATAATAATAATAATCTCATTATATTTTTTTGTTTTTTGTTATTGGATAAGGATTGTCTATGCATTGTCTTCCTTTTATTTTTAGCACTTTTATTGATAACCTCAGTAAATTATTTTAAATTATCATCAATGAACCCAACTTTTGCACTGAACGGCGCCATTTGTTTTCTATATGTATCTTCATCATGGATCTCACAACACCAAATGAGGATTTATTCTTGTCCAAGGAAGATTGTCTAGCTTTCCTCGCCTAGCTCTGCCATGAATGGTAGCTAATGTTAATTGTTGAGCATTCAATCTGATGGGAGTATGCAAACATTTCCCCTTACATGTATCACTAGATTTAGAAGTATTATGTTCTGATTGAGATCGGACTAGGGTTGAGGGAAGCCAATGATTAGTATTAGAATTATTCTTGGTTGCAAGAGTTACATCAAAATCTTGCTTAAAGAGGGGATTAGCAAGAGAAATAAATTTACTACATGTCTTAACAATTGTAGGGCAATCAATGTTTTGATGACTTTCTTTACCTATACCAAAGGTATCAACCTTTGTTACGTACTCAATAAAATTACTGTCCTTAAAGATTTTTACATTTTTTATTAGAATTAGAGTTTTTTGTAGGGTTTGTGATGCAAGGCTGGTAGGGAAAGGAAATCAATCAGAGGTCAAATCCAATCACCCAACAACTTGCTAAGAGTACACATAGAAGAAAATACAAAATTGCAGCAAAGAGACAATAGAACTCTTAGATTTACTAATGATAAAATATGCCATCAACAAGCAACCAACATGCCCAATTGTAAGGCCTTCCAAATTGTGGCCATGACAATGAATTTACAACATCAGAGCTTAAAAATCACAATCTTGGTGCTCCTACTATCTTATCCCTTCCTCTATCAATCATGCTACTTTACTACATCAATTCTAAATTCATTTATAGCTAGCTAAATCACAAGTCGTCCAGTTAGGCACTTAATTACAATATAGGTCCTCCCTTGGAGGTGTAAACCATAACCCAAGCAAAGGGGCATCAATTGTTCAAGTGTTCTTGAAGATAGGTTCAAACATGAGCAAGGAGTCAACTCTCAACTACATAAGATGTCATGTTATCATAGGAAACCATGCCAAAAGAAATAACACACCACACTGGATGAAATCACAAGAAACAAAGACTAGAAAGAATGACACAATTCATGAAAGGTTATGTGCTCTTAGGATAAGGATCTAAAATAGGTCCTCAACATGATGTTAATCACGCTCAACTAGAAACCAAAAATAAAAACTACTACTTCACGAGTAATAGACAGGTACAAAAAATAGCAAATATTTTTGGTTGATGCAAGATTGCTCAATGAACCGAGATGCTCTTGCACCATATAATTGGGATAAGTAAAGAATGATGTCCACATCAAGAAACTTTGATATTCTGACTTGAATCATAAAGATCCGACTCAGCTTGTGGTATCTATGAACTACCTTCAACTGGTTTATCCTTCCACTAAACTAGATAATCCATGTAGTTTTTTCCTCTGGTACTCTTACTCTATTATCCAAAGCCTTATCAATGTTGCCAGCCTTCCTTTTGGGATAATCTAGGCTATCTTTCAATTTCTTATCTAACTCAAAGTACTGGAAGATGTCTTATTGTGAAATATCCATGTCTTCTAGTGATTCCACTTCAAAAACATTCCACTATCAAACTATCTCAGAGTTTTACAATGAACAATCTTCTTCATTTCCAACTTGTTGTAGGTACCAACAGGAAATTTGTTCTTTAAATGAACCATAACTTCATCTCCAACGTCAAAGTCTTTGTCTTTTTCCTTATCTTCTCTTTGTTTATATTGAAGATTGCTATTTTCTAGATTCTTCTTGACTTCCTCATGTAGAGTCTTCATGAAATCTGCAAATTCCTCTACTTCAACACTTCTCTTCATTTCCATGTTCGGACTTCTTAATTCAGCAGTCCCCTTAGGATTCAATCCATTAACAATCCTAAAAAGTGTCTTCTTAGTACTTTTGTTCACAGAATTATTATATGCAAATTCTTCTTGCGCTAAAATCAAATCTCAACTAGTAGGCTTATCTCCAAATATCTCAACAAATCACCTAAGCTCCTATTCACAACTTCAGTTTGTCCATATATTTGCAGAAGACATGTAGAACTAAACTTTAGCTATGTATCCAATTTCCAGAGGGTTCTCCAAAAATAACCAGTGAACTTAGCATCTCTATCTAAAACAATAGTCTTAGGCAATCCAAGCAGTCTCACCACTTCTTTAAAGAATAATTCAGCCACATACATTGCATCAGATGTCTTCTTACAGGGTATGAAATGAGCCATTTTAAAAAATCTGTCAACTACTACCAGAATAGAATCATTATTGCTTTGAGTTCTAGGAAAACCAAGGACAAAGTCCATACTGATATCTTCCTAAGGCTTACTTGGCACAGGCAATGGTGAAGACAATCCCAAATTTTGACTGGTTCCTTTTGTTGTTTGAGTAATTCTGCAACTTCTAACCATTTTTTGCACATCCTTGTAAATCTGAGGCCAATAATACCTATAAAAAATGAACTTTATTGTTTGTCAATCCCAAAGTGTCCATCAAGTCCTCCACTATGCTTCTCCTTCATGATGTTTTCTCACATAGATCCTCTAGGTATGCACAATTGAATCCCTTTAAACAAAATGTCTTCCTAAATGAAATAGTCAATCCACTTAACTTGCTCTTTTATCAATTGATTCTTACAAGCCTTCCAAGGTTCTGCAAAATCAGGATCAGTTTCATACAAATGTTTCAAATCATCAAAACCAAATACCTCAACTCGCATTTCTATCAACAAATTTCTTCTTCTACTCAAAGCATCAACAACTTTATTTGACTATTCGCTCTTATATTTCAACACATAGGAAAAGTTATGCAAATACTCTACCCACTTCATGTATCTCTGATTCAATTTATTCTGACTTCCCAAATACTGCAAAGGTTTATGGCCAATGTACAACACAAAATCTTTAGGCATCAAATAATGTCTCAATTTCTTCAAGGCTTGAACAATAGCGTAGAATTCTTGATCATAAACTGAATACCTTTTCTTACCATCATTCAACTTCTCACTAAAGAAATCTATAGGTCTTCCTTCTCGACTCAAAACAACTCCTATAGCACTTCCACTAGCATGACAATCAACTTGAAAACCCTTATTAAAATCAAGTAAAGCGAGCACATGGTAAGCCTGCAATCTTTTGTTTCAATGTTTCAAAACTCTTACATGCTTCATGTTTCCATTTGAAATCCTTTTTATCTCCTCTCATAGTATGCCATGGCATTACAAAATGAACTAGAATTTCTGATGAGCTTCCTATAGAAACTTGTCAATCCATGAAATGATCTAACTTCTCCAACATTTACAGGTATACGCTAATCAAGAATAACTTTCACCTTTTCAGGATCCATCTTCAAACCATCGGTTGAAATTACAAAACAAAGATACACAACTTGCTCCTTCATGAATGAACACTTCTTCAAGTTAATTAGCAACATTTCTTCTTTCAATCTTTGCAATACATGTATAATATGCTCAAGGTTTTCTTCCTTAGTCTTGTTGAATATCAAAATGTCATCAAGATACATAATCACCATCAACATTATGAAAGTAATAGGTGTATAGTTCAACCAAAAGGCATAACCAACCACTCATACAAACTCTCATTTGTCTTAAAAACAATTTTCCATTCATCTCCTTCTCTAATTCTGATCTAATAATAGCATCTTCTCAAATCAATCTTGGTAAAATACTTTGCTCCACTTAAACAATCTATTATGTCATCCATCCTAGGCAAAGGAAACCTATGATTCACTATTATCTTGTTTATAGCTCTAGAATCAATGCACATTCTCTATTCTCCCTTCTTTTTAGGTGTCAAAACAATAGGTGCAACATAAGGACTCAAGCTTTCTCTACTCAAACCTTTATCAAACAATTCTTGCACTTGTCTTTTTAATTCAACATTTTCGACAAATGTTAGCCTATGTGGTGCTTTATTAGAAAAAGTAGCTCCAAGTATCAAAACCATACAATGACTAATACTTCTCACAGGAGGTAAACCATTAGGTACATTATCAAAAATAATGTCTTGAAATTCAGCCAACAAAGAGTCAATCTCAAGTGCATGTTCAAGTTCATCTTGGTTCTCAATTTTCCTCGGAATCAATGCGAAACAAACATTTTGGTCATTTACATCTTTAACAAATGGTTTTTCTTCAACCAGACATGCTCTTACTATGGTATAATGATTCTCATCAAGTTTCACTACCAAAGGCAACAACAATACTTGTTTCTTCCCATCAACCCAAATAGTATAATAATTCAATCTACCATCATGCAAAGCTTGTCTATCATACAACCAAGGTCTACCCAATAGAATATGACAACAAATCATAGACATAATATCACACAAGACTTCATCATAATAATTTTCAATTTTGAATTTAACAAGACATTGCTCACTTACAAGTAACTTATGCTCGTTCTAGATCCAAGCAACATGATAAGGCTTAGGATGTCTCATCCTTTGCAACTGCAACTTGTTAACCAACTCCTCTAATGCCAAGTTATTTGAACTCCCATTGTTAATGATTACTTTGCAACATTTTCCAGCAACCTTACATCTAGTCTTGAATAAACTCTTTCTTAGAATAGGTTCTTCATCAACTTCCTCATGCCACAAGATTCTTCTCAACATCGAGTTCTCACCATGCTCTGGTTCATTAGGTGATTCAACTTCTTTACAAGCCAAAGTATTTCGACTAGTACCTCAAATCTTCTTGCCAAAATTGGTACATTCAAAGGCCCTATGTCCTCCACACTTGAAACAAGTGCCCTTAAACCAAGACCTTTCTTCTCCCTTACCACCACTATTATTCCTAGAGTAACCGGTATAGCTACCTATTGTGTAATTACCCCTCTTACCAATAGGTTCTTTCCATTCGATCTTCCCTTATCTTGTGTTGCATTGTTACATCTACTACTTTCTCCATAGCTTTTGACTCTACTTCTTTGAAATCTACCACCTCTTCCTCTTTGTCTCTAATCATGTTTCTTTGCCTACCATTCTTCAACCTTCAAGGCATACTGATATGCTTCTTCCACACTATCCATCTTAACATAACTAATCCAATCTTATATTGATGCCCTCAAGCCATTCAGGTATCTAGCCACCTTCTCAGCTTCATCATCCACATGTCCAAATTTGATATCCAATTTGTAAAATTCCTCGATATATTCTTTAATAGTGATGTCCTTTTCTCTCAAATTCTACATTCTCCTTAATAGATTAACCCGATAATCTGCAGGAAAGAGCTTCTTCTTCATCTTGTCAATCATCATTGCCCATGTCTTGATCTTTTCTTTTCTGCATTTCAAAATGCAAATGATCCCACCAAAGTGAAGCATGATCCTTCAACTTGGTGACTACTATCTCTACCTTATTATTATCAGGGGTACTTTCATACTCAAAGTAACTATCCATCTCAAATATCCAATCCAATACAACATTGGCACAAGTCTTCCATCATAGCAAGCAACTCAACAACAAGTTCGGAGTTAGCCCTAGACAAAACTATCAGAAGCATTTCCTCATCTTGCTCTACCTCAAGTTCAAGATTAGGATTAGAAACTGCTTCTTCATCATCGCTAACATCCTCAAGATGTACAACTCTTTTGTGGGTTGTCTCAATAGCTTCAAGTCTCATTGCAATTTACCTCAACATATCCACTATATCATTATCTGCATTTCCTCTACCTCAAACCATCTTGGCAATAGTTCTTGCAAGATCGTAACCTTCTGCAAGTTATAGGTCAAATCCTAGATATGCCACCCTATAAGTAATCCAAACTAAGGTTCTTTACGATCCCAAACTCACAAGGAAAGAAAACCTTGCTCTGATACCACCTGACGCAAGGCTGGTAGGGAAAGGAAGTCAATCAGAGATCATATCCAATCACTCAACAGCTTGCCAAGAGTACACAAGAAGCAAACATAGAATTGCAATAAAGAGACATTAGAACTCCTAGATTTACTAATGATAAAATATGTCATCAAGAAGTAACCAACATTCCCAGATGTAAGATCTTTCGTGTTGCGGACATAATAATGAATTTACAACATTAGAGCTTTAAGCTCGCAATCTCAGTGGGCCTACTATCTTATCCCTTCCTCTATCAATCATTCTACTTTCCTACATCAATTCCAAATTCATTTATAGCCAGCTAGACCACAAGTTAGCCAGTCAAGCATTTAATTACAATATAGGTCTTGCCTTGGAGGTTTAAACCATAACCCAAACAAGGAGCATCAATTGTTCACAAGCTCTTAAAGATAGCTCCAAACATGAGGAAGGAGTTGGCTCTTAATTGCACAAGACACCACATTATCATAGGAAATTGTGCCAAAAGAAACATGTCACAATGGATGAAATCACATGAAACAGAGACCGAAAATAACGACATAGAATTCATGGCACGGGGCACAAAAGCTTATGCGCTCCTAGGATAAGGATCTAAAATAAGTCTTCAACATGATGTCAACTACGCTCAACTCGAAACCAAAAGCAACAACAATTACTTCACAAATAACAGATAGTTATAGAAAACAACAAATGTTTATTGTTGATGCAAGACTGCTCAATGACCCAAGATGCTCCTGCATTAATTCCTTTTAGCGACCACACTAAATTTAGCATTTTAACGGTTTTTAAGAGATAGACAATCACATCTAGTGTGCCCATTTAATTTTTAGTGGAAGCATGCCCCTCAATTCCCAAGCATGGATATCTGCCAAGAGAAATTATCATCCTCAATATTTAAAGAATTTTTTCAAGAAAATCAATTTATGGAGAAAATGTTATAAGCATTGAGGGGTAGAGTAATTCTTGATTCCTCTACTTTCCTAATGAACCAAACAATTTAAAAAGTAATCGAATAAAGGGTCAGGACTACACGTTCTTATTTTCAACCCAATTGGGGAGGACAAAGCAATAACCTGCTTGAATTTATCTTTAGGAGACCAAGGAAATGCTTTGAATAAAGAATGTCCTACATTCCAAAAACTCTTTCTTAAAACCCTATCTTGCATATTATGTGATTTCAAAAATACTACAAATAATCCCTTTTTAACCATTCTGCAAAAACTTAAATGATCCTTAGCTTCTTTGCCCAAACATTTAAAATCCAATCATTGAAAAACTTACATTAAGGGAAAGAATCTCTATCCATAAAAACAAAAAATATAGCAATATTTTTCAAAAAGACTACTTAGATCTTATAGTTTTTACGATATCTTTGTAAGGAGAAAGGGAGAGGGTTTTCCAATCACAAGAAAGAGGCTTACCATTTCTTCCTCCTTTGGGGTCTCCAGTCTCAGCTAAGCCTACATTTCCATATCTAACTCCATTAGTTGTGGACCCTCACATAAGTCCTCTAGATTCCATGTTTGATCGCTTAAGAATTCTTCCATCAAAACTAGTAAAGGGCTTGATTTTTCATCATTTCTTTATAAGACAAATTTCCTTATTCCATTTGCAAAGGGCTTGATTTTTCATTATTTCCAATTTTTCCATTGAATCCTCCCTGCAACTAAGTACACCCTCAACATTATTGCCCATCAGTTGTCACACAAGTGAGATCAAATTGTGGCTAATGACAAGCCAAACCCAAGCCACACAATAAATTTGACATATTACATACCAAAAAAAATGATCAAAAGGAAAAAAGACAAAACTAAACACAAAAAACTAAAATAGCCTAATTAGACCACACAATGGCAAAGAGGACACCATGCACAAAAGGATAATGCCAACAACCTCAGTACACACTCCAAGGAAGGTGAAGTGGCAACCTTTAGTGCCTGTACAAGTTGCAAACCATACACCAAGCTCTTTCCAAAATAGTTTGGCTCAACCTTTCAATTGCACCATTTTCTTGAGTGAACGAAACCACTTTAATTCTTTGAATACTACTATCTGCACCAAAGTTATCAAACTCCAAAGACCAAAACTTGTCGCCATTATATGTTAGTAGACATTTTATTTTCTTCCCAATCTTATTTTCATCCAGACTTGAAATTTTTTATTTTGAAAGCACCTCTAATTTTTTATTCAACATATATATCCATTGTTTAGAAGTACAATCATCTAGAAATGTAACAAAATAATTAGGACCACCACTAGAAGTTACCTTCGTGAAACCAAACACGTATGAATCCACAAGCTCTAACAAAAAGGATTTATTTTCTTAACTTGGCCTCACGAAGTCGATCCTATTTTGTCTGTCATAAAGGCAATGCTCACATGACCCCAAATCAATTGTTTTAAGATAGGAAGTCGATCCTGTCGAAGCATGACTTGAAGACCTTACTCATGCCTCGCCCCTTGTGTCAATGTTTAGTAGTTGTATCTGTGACAACCATGGCAACTCCCAATTTACCATTGCACTCTTAACACACATAAACTTCCTAATTTCTTTCCTTTTGCCAAAACCAACACATCTTTGGTTACTTCCCAAGAATACAAGGAAAAATTAACATTACAACCTTACTCGTGCCTAGGCCCCTTGTGTCAATGTTTAGTAGTATCATCCATGATAGCCATGGCAACTCCCACTTTACCATTGCGCTCTAACACATCCTTTTGCCAGAACAAACACATCTTTGGTTATTTCCCAAGAATCTAAGAAAGAATTAATATTACAACCTTGAGCATAAAGTTGACTCATAAAACTCAACTAGCATGTCAGCATCGTTCAAAACCCATTACTACCATTTTTCAATGATAATAATGCATCACCCTTCTCAACAATTTTACTTTCATTATTATCTCCAAGAAAATTTCTACCAAGCATACCTTTCGAAAATTCATGAATGCACTCCAACATAATGTGGCATGGAATGAGACATCGAAATTGAGAACCCATGAAGTAGCATTTATGTGACAGCAACGACCAAAACTCCATCTTTAACAACTACAATCACTACTCCATTATTGATCAATTCATCTTAGCCCTTTTTGTAATTCTAACAATGTTTTTGCATCCCAATTCACCACAAAACCAACAAGCACTAGATTTGCCTCTAGATTTTGATTGATGTGCAAATTTTAAACTTCCATTGTTATTTTTCTCTCTTTATCGATTGCTACCTCTATTCCTAGTGCTCACAATAGTTAAAGCAACCCCAAAGAAAGAGCATTGATTCTTCCATGACATGTCTTAGCAACGAAGTGTGTCTACAACCTCATCAAATTCCAATTTACTTTTGACAACCAAAGTACTAATTGCCATTACCGCCCCTTCCCACCCAGCTAGTCGACAATGAACATAACATAATAGCTTTGAATTTATCATCTAATTTTATGCCTACAGGAATCAACCAAGTGATCAAGGTATTGAACTCATTAAGGTGATCCATCATTCATTTTCAGATTGCATAACTTTTTCATAATGAATACCTTATTTGATGCCAATGCTATTTCATACACGAGGATGAGAGAGAGAGAGAGAGAGAGAGAGAGTTTTGCACTTGCCTTTTGATTGAGTTTCTCCTACTCTTTGTTCCATATGAACCATCATCCTTGTTTTTCCTTGCAATGCAGGCGAAAGATCCTATATAATAGGCAATGAGTCCATTTGCACTTTTCATAATCCAAAATTCTGGCCTGCAAAGTTTTCTATTTTTCACTTGCTGCGTTATTGATGGCTTCAAGAATTCTTCACCAATTTCCAAAATATCAAATCAAGCTCTCCCAGCTCTGATACCAACTGTTGAGATTAAAAGTTGCAGATGAAAAATTAAATCAGAATAATACAGAAGACAAAAATAGAGAAACAGAGATTTATAGTGGTTCGTCCAAATGAACTACATCCACTTTGCAAGCAGGGGATTCTCTTTTACTCTAATTTCTCGGTATTAAAATACACAGCATCATTCAACATTCATACTGACTTTTCAAAGAAGAAAATAAAACATTTCTTAACCATCGCAGCTCAATATGGATGATGAAACAATTCGAGAATACAAAGAGACTGCAGCTACAAAACAGAACTAATCATTGGGCTTCAGAACCATATCTGACCCGTCATACCAATAATTTGGGATCTCGTAGTGCAAGGGTTTTACTTTTGCAGTGATTTTTTATAGAATATACAAGATAACATCCGCTTAGAAATATTGTTGAGCCCAAAGCAAATATTAAACACAATTTACAATTCCGAACGCTCTTTTCTAACTGGTTAAATAAAAATTATATATTAATACATTGGTAGCTGCATGTTGCAATTAACCAAAAACGTTTTCTGAATTAATAATGCAGATTGGACAAGGATTATTAAAACAAATGACTTTTTCCAAGTTTACAGCTTTCAAATCCTTTAAGTTGCATGCTGCTGACCCTACCAAGTTCTTGCATTTAGAATTTACAGTGCCTTCCTGTCCTAACCATATTACATAACTGGGACAGCAATGCTTTGAGAAACAGAAAAACGTTCAGAATCTATTTCATTATCAGAACCTTATGTAACCTTTGTGCCATTTGTATGCTTGCCTGTAGGGGCAACTTTTGCTGGAGTAGAGCGTTCTGATTGAGAGAAAACTATAAGAATATGCATCAAGAGTGTAACTACAGCAATCCCTCCAAGTAATAAAGCAACACCTTTCCGGGTAGTCAAATGAGGCCTCAGAAGTTTTGATGCTATAATTACCAAAATGGAAGACCATCCTATGACAACCTGTAGACATACAAAGAACACAATTAATGCATCATTCCCAAACATATTTTTGTACACTCAGAATATGCAGTGCCAAACACCTACATTATAATTCTGCTTCAATTGTGCTTAAGTAATTGCTATGTATACAAAAGCATAAAAGTTCAATCTATTCTTTCTGGGGATTTGTGCAACACAAACACCCAATTTGATGTGCTTTAGATACATATAGGAAAAGGCTATACATACCAAGAGAGGCTTGGCTCGCCGTTGCATTGGCTGGTACAGCTCCTCTCCGAATGTATTAGCAAGCTTGTGTTTATCTAACAAGTCATCCTGCTTGTCAACAACAAAACTTCTATATGCTCATGGCTTGCGCACATTCAAATACCTACCACCTTAATTGCTATGCCTACATCCTTCCAGCGAATTTGATTATAATAAACTCATACAAATTTCAAGTCAAATATTCATTCAACCAGGTGACGTTGGAGTCATTTAAATAAAATATTTCAAAATTTCAGTGATAAAAAAGGTTATTTGAATATAGCACCTTAGAAACAAATGCATCTCTACACCATTGAGCAACTCCCTCATCTGTTCTGGGTAAATCATCCATTACCTGTCGCTTAATATGGACGTGCATCTGTGGTATATCATAATCATATCTTAGTCAAATCCAATCATAGATCCTTGCAAATCAATGCAATCAGATCTTGTGTGTTTGTCAAGATGACCCCAATTTTTCACAAAATATTCAACACGATTAGATCAGGGCTTAAAAGATAAAAACTAAATGTATTCTGAACACACACTAACACAAAAGAATGAGATTTCAGCCTGACTTGCTACTAATCAAATTTCCATACCACAGAAGGCTGACCCTTCAAAAGGCGCAACATTGTGGGAGATGGTTCCTCCTTAGGTATCGCAACAGTGATATCATAAATGGCTGGAACAAATGACCATAAATTCCCAACAGCCGAAACAAAACCCTGCGGAAAGACCACGATGCAATACTTTCAATCAGAAACAAAGTGATATTTAGTTTAATGTTGAATACAGAATAATCATGAAATGCTTGCCAACCATGAATACAAGATTAGACATTCCAATGGCAGTAATTCTAAAGATTGAAATATGATTTTATGGTAACTTAAATTCCTAACCAAAAACATGGATAGCTGCAACACACAAGGCAATGCTATTCCAGACTTAAATTACATTCATTATCAAATCTAAAGGTCTTGTATAAACATCAGATAAACATATCAGAACAAACTAAATACATAAGAGGTATTTCAAATGAGGGCATATGACCACCAACAGGATTGTATTAAGAGGTAAACTCATATTCAGAATCAGAGTTGAAGATTGCTCAAATCAAATTGAAAATATAATTAGTCTCCTCCAATAACAATCAATTCAACTTACATGGTATCAGAACCTAGTTGGTAGAGAGATTGCTAAACTAATTTCTTATCTAGTATCCTAGCGAACACAAGTCTAAATCAATTCTAGAACTTGTCCACACTGATATCTGTGGACCCAAGCCAACACTTTCTCTAAGAGGATTCTCATACTACATAATTTTCATTGATGATTTTTCTAGGAAAACCTGGATCTACTTTCTAAAAGTGAAAGAATCAAATGAAGTTCTGTTGAAATTTAAAGAGTTCAAAGCAATAGTGGAAAATCAAACATCAAAAAGAATAAAAACTTTAAGATCAGACAATGAGGGTGAATACACCTCTGAAAATTTCAAAGACGTCTGCACCTTTGTTGGGATTAAGAGGGAGTATATTGTACCTTATAATCCTCAACAGAATAGGGTGGCAGAAAGAAAAAACAGAACCATTGTTGAAGCAGCAAAAGCCATGCTACATGATCAAAATATACATTTTTCATTTTGGGCTGAGGCCACTAATACTGCTTGCTGTATATATTCAAAATAGATGCCTACACTCAATCCTAGAAAACTTAACCCCTGAAGAAGCCTTTACAGGAACTAAACCTGATCTAAGTCATCTCAGAATATTTGGTTGCCCCGTTTCCATTCACATACCTAAAGAAAAACGAACCAAGTTAGAACCATCCAGGAAGAAAGGAATATTTGTTGGATACAGTTAAAACACCAAAGGATATAGAGTCTATAAACCTGGGCAGAGATCAGTTGAAATCAGCAGAGATTTCAAATTTGAAGAAAACACTGCCTTAAAACTATCCACTAGTACAAAAGATGAGCCCATCACAAAATTAGATGAAAATCTGCAAACTGAAAAGCAAAGGGAGAACATATCAAAAGAGAATTAACTATTATTGGACACAGAAAATAGAGTCTCTCTAATATCGAGAAAAGGCCTTTATGGGCAAGGAAAATGATTGAAGAAAATAATGTTGTTTAGAACCTACATACTGAGATCTTTATGCCTTGTATTGATGTTGATCTGCAGTTGTAAATAATGCATATATATATGCATTGAGACATGAACACGTAGGGGCATGACCCTACACGGTCATGCCTCAATACATATTGATTTAGCTGGATATAACAATGCTTCACAAAATCGATGTTAACTTAACTGATACATATTAACAAGATCGGTGATAACACATCCGATACATACTAATGTAATTAAAACCGATGCATATTTAATATAATCAGAACCGATACATATTAATGTAATCGGTCACTTTGACATTTTGATAATATAGGTTTATGATATTTATTTTATATATATAACAATCAGACCTTCATACATAGATTTATCATTAATCATGTAAATTACCATGTATTATATTTGCTTCAATTTACTATGAGGCTAATATTTTCAACACTAAATACATAAGAGGTATTTCAAATGAGGGCATATGACCACCAACAGGATTGGATTAAGGTAGTATTACAAATCAAATGTTATCTGCTAATTTCTCTTCATTTTGCAATATTTTGCATTTTGCATGTTAACAACTTGATCATCTGCTAATTTGTCTAGTTCATGCTCGGATGGTCTGCTCTTATATATTTTATTGTAGGTCCAGGTCTAATCTTTCTTCTTTCTGCAAAAACATGCACCTAACAAGTTTTCGAATGGAAGTTAACCTCTCTCCTCTTTGTGATGTTCTAACTTGAACTGAATTTCCTAATGCTACTCAAAAGCTGCAAACCCTGTCCCAACAGCTTGATCATTATCTTGACTCTTGGCATGCTTAATAGCAACTCTATATTAGCTTTGATACCAATAGCAATGTCCTCATTTTGGGACATTTCTGGTTCTTGCCCTAAAATGGTAATTCCAACTTTGATTATTGCTATACATCATACATATGAATTTAACTATAACTAGAAAGATGGAATTTTATTACAAAATAAAATTCAACTTAATTAACTCTAAGAACAATTCTGAAAAGATAATGCATCTTGGCTTTCTGCTATGACATTATTGATTTCAGGGTTTTTCCTTAATGTTGACATGCATTTCTCTCTTGATAGATCCTCATACATGACCTGAATTTCTGATCTGCTTAATATGCTGTTTCTGAGCCCTCCCCTAGTTTTATTCTATTTCCTTTCTTTACACCCTCCATCACTGGGTTCAAGCCCCTTAATTTAAAGGGATGCGTCCTTTCATGTTAATAATCACAACTCTGACATTTTAGTTGACTGTCCTTGGATAAATCGTTGCGTAACTGTTTTTACCCCAGTCAGCCCTTGTTTAGAATTGCCAGGGAACTTTTTTGTTTTCGTCAACACTTGAATTTGCATTTCATTTCTCAAGTTGAACCCTAGGAACCTAAATTTTATTTATAAAAGCATGCAACCTGTATAAAGGGCAGGGCCATGACATATTACCAAGTTATCAGGTTCTTCCAGTTTTTGCCTGGGTCCCGATTTGGTCCTTCCCAAATACAGATCCAGATTTGGTTCAATGTGGGTTCAGACAAGGTCCAGTCCACACACCATGTTCAACAGGGAGAATTGGCGAAGAATCAGTGAAAATTTGTGGAATTAGTGATGGATTTTAAGAGTTCTAATGATATTTATTTAGTAATGGCTGATCATTAAAGTTGACACTATTATTTTTGAACTGAAAGATTGCTATGATGGTGTGTTTTTGGCATTTTGCTATGTCATTTGGACTAAAATATTAATATATATGGTGCTGTATTTTGCTATGTTGCTTTATATGTTGCTCTCTCTCTCTCTCTCTCTCTCTCTCTCTCTCTCTCTCTCTCTCTCTCTCTCTCTCTCTCTCTCTCTCTCTCTATCTATATATATATATACATACATATATAAATTTTAAATGTTGTGTATGGACAAACTCAAATCAAACCTGATCCCCATTAAAAAAAAATTTGATCGAACCCACAAGCCAAAATCCAAATCTGAACCGGGACCAGCAACTTAGCATATTAATAAAGTAAAAACTTAATACCCAATATTAAATGAGGGGTCAATAATTTAATAAACTCATGGTTTTAGTCACATGGTTTTATGTAATACCACTTGGTACTTTTGAGTGATCTTATTTCGAGAAAAAGCCAAAACAAGGGTAGTTGTCTAAGGCTGTCTAATTGTTGTTTTTTTGTGTTCCGGTGGCATGGGATGTGTGAATTCATGCATGTACACAAGAAGCATGCATTGGAGAGGCTTGGTGTTTCAGAGGTGTTCATGTTGATTTTGAATATGTATTCTAATGTTTATTGCTGAAGAATACATGAGTTCTGGATGCCTTTGGCAGCTAGGTTTTTCTGTCCTGAGGGTTTTCCAAGGGTATGTCTTGTGTCATCCTTCCATGGTATATTGTCTATTCTTTTGCATAAGGATTCTACCTCTTGAAGGTTTAACAAGGATATGTGTCTTGTGTCATCTTTTGATGGTATGTTGTCTATTCTTTTGTATATTGATTTTTAATACTTCTTTCAACAGATTTCTCTCGAGTTATGAGGAAATTATCATTATATATCTGCAAGTTTCCTTTCGCCAAGTTCATCAAAGAAATCATCAATATATATTCTCATTTATATAAATGATGTTTTATTTTATAATTGTACAATTTGTTGACTTTGTAAATATTTCATATTTTCAAATGTTGATTTTAATATTTTACTTAGTTTAGTTTTTTTATTTCATTATTAAAAACATTTTTTAGGTATTGAATCCATTGGTCAGGGTTCTACATTTCACGAATGGGTGAAAAAACTAGTGGGGTATTTATATCAGGCCACAGAAAAGACCAAAAAGACAATTTAGCACACGTATCTGTCAAATACAAATAAATATAAACACATCTATCATTTTATCAATCACATCTGGGGAAAAAACTGAGCAACAAATTCATATTGTTCAAACCCCAAGATTTCCTTCTACAAATTTAAAGCAGAAAAAAATGTTAAATGTGACCCCAACATATATGGTGATGGTCCCTAACAAAAAAAACCATAGAGATATTATACATGATGAGATGTAGTTTTGTAGGGCTACAACTTCATAACTTCTAAGCACCCTGACAACGTGTACAATATATGCTTAGTTAGCATGCATTTTACTATGTTCTCAATCTTCTATGCATTATAGGACTTTCTTATGCAGTTATTTAATAGTTTAATAAATATAAGTCCTCTCTCATTTGATTTTGTATGTGGGCCCTTGATTATAGGTGTGTCCCTTTACACGTCATCCATTGAATTATTATTTGCACACATAGGCCTATTACCATGCGTGGCCTATTTCATGTGTTCCCACTTGTCACACCCCAATTTGGTGCACATTTTCAGATCCCCGTGACCATATTGACCCCCAATAAAAGTTCGAGCCTTCTTTTGCCTCATAAAGGGTGACTTGGGATGTATTGGGCGACCAAAGCCTCTCCTACATTGGGAGCCGCCCCTTATACGTAAGCTTTGACACAAATTCAAATCAAGGAAAGGTAGTATGATTTTGGGCAAGATTTTGAGTCCTTATCAATCTCCTTCAAGTTTTGTGCCCTGAAATGGCCTAAAGTGATATAAAGGCAATGCTACCTCTCCCATTTTGGTAGGCAAGGGATTAATCAAGGACCCATTTTTGAGGAGCACTCAAACACATCAAGTACTCAGGGCATTTTATTCCGCATATATTTCATGATTGCAATTATCAACAATCATCATGTAAGCATGTCTTTTGTGATGTCTTATTAGGTATTTGGAGAGTCATGTTATTGTTATGGTAAATCAATGTTGTTGTAGTTGTATTAAACAGAGGCTCCTTATATAGCTTTACAAAGACGATGTTTCCAAAAGGAACAAGCATAAACTGAAGTCAAAAATAGAAACTACTCAATAAACTAAAGACTAACTAAGATGACAATTAAAGAAACATTTACAATATTCTAATACCCTCCCTTAATCATCATCATCTAACTACTATCTTTTGGTCACAAATTCTACAAAACATTCTACTGCTATTGAGACAATCCCTGGATCCATACAAATGTCAATAGGTCCTTAGTCTACTGGTGAAGTTGAATGACTCACAAAGAGCCCACCAGGGATCAAGTCTTGCTGAGTGCAAGGCTTCGACATCATAAGGGATGAGGTCGGGATTGTGCCCTCGGTGATTTTAATGGCGTGGATGCCCCTCAACCCTTGGCTCTAAGCCGAAGAGGTTTTCAAGCACGAGTGAGCTTGTATTGGGTTCTAAAAACATTTCTATGGTAGCCTTTGTTGGTTGGTAGGTCACAAGCTTCGTGCCTCACTAGGCTGCCTCGCAAGTCTGAACCCTCCATCAAAACAAAACAAAAAAAAACTGTCCAAAAAAGAAAAACAAAGAATGCCATCTTTTCAAAATGCTTTGCAAAAGGAGACGAGTTTGCCACTGAGATGACTCTGCCCTAACCCTTGCAAAATCAGCAAAACATTTGACCAAAAATCATCACAAAACATCCAACCTAATGTTGGATAACAAAGTTGCTCTTCCTTAGAGATACACAAACACTGAGAACAACTACCACAATTTTGATGAGAAATCGACAAACCCTCCAAGCGTTGCAAATGAGCGCAATGCTTCAAAACAAACTGCAAAATGCTAACAAAAAATCGGAGAAAATCGAAAAACCCAACAAATTTTGAGGTGAAAACTCAATAAAAACCAAAAAGAATCCAAGACACGAATAATAGATTACAAAACTTCGTATTTTAGGAAAAACAATAAAACCCAACAAATAATTTTTAAGGAAAAAATTATAAACCCACAAAGGAATTACAAAATCATAAATTTTAGAAGGGAAAAAATTATGAAAATCCATCTCAAAATTTTTGAAGGGAAAAAATTACAAAAATGCATCAGAAATTTTTCAAGGGAAAAAATATGAAGATTTGTCAGAGAAACCTTCATGCTGCAAAATATGAGACTTTGCATGGTAAAACAGCACATGAAAGTAACAAAATGCACATTCAAGCAACATGTAACTCACATGCAAATACATGCAACCTTCAAAAATTAGACTCTTGCTGAAACCAAAAAATTGTGTGATCAAAACCTTCAACTAGGCTTGTGATTTTCAGCAAAAGTCATTGAAGACAAACCACAAATTTCATAAAATAGCTCTTACGACTTTTATTTTAAAAAATCAAAAAACAAATTTCTAAAAAAAATTCCATATAAGAAGAGGCTTAAATTTTTCTTAAAATATTCACTAAGTTTTGTGAAATCCCATCAACCTTCTCTGATACAATGTTGTTGTAGTTGTATTTAACAAAGGAGATTAAAGCTTCTTTTATAGATTATCAAAGACAATGTTTCTAAAAGAAACAAACGTGAACTAAAGACAAATAGAAACTACCAAATAAACTAAAGACTAACTAAGATGATCATTAAAGAAAAATTGACAATATTCTAATAGTTATTGCATTAATGCTTGTGATCTCATTCTGAGCACATTCACATCGTCAAGGCATAAGACACTTATCAAGCCTCTGCTACTTACAACATGCTTCCTTCCTTTTATGCAATTTCAATTCGATTGCGAGGTTTGTTCTTGAGCAGAGGTTTAGCTAAGGCAAACCTCTTCATCCCAAACTTTTACCCCTCTTTCTACGTGCAAGTGACAAGTGTCTCAGCTACAGAAAGAGCTCTGCACAAATCTAACAGAGAACTTCAGCCGCACTATAAATTCATCAATTTTTGCAACATCAAGGGTGCCTCCACATGTCAGGGATGAGTCAAGCCACCCCTAACCCTTTAGGTCACCCTTGACCTCCCACTTTTGGCCAAAGTTTGATTTAGAAGTTCATCTTTGTATTTTCATTTCCAAAATCTGGTTCTAAATTGAGTTCTCAGCTCGTGTATTGTACCTATTTGAAGAAAGTCTCTTTATCTCTACTTAGTCCAATATCTCACAACATTTTATTCGCACTTGGAAAATCATTTTAAAAAATAGCGAAGGGTCGTTGCATTCACTCAGCATTGGAGCCTCCCCAAGTGTGGTGGATCATCTTCCTTCCAATGTAAGAGGAGATAGGTCCATGGTTTCTACATTGCTCATATATCCTAGTGAACACTATTTCTTTCATTACAAAGGGGCAGATGGGAGGTGGTTTTCTTCAGCTTTATCCAATGGAAGGAGAGTCACTTTGCAGCGAGGTGAAAGCATACAATGTGAAATTTTAGTTTGTTTAGAAATTTGTCTTTGCAGATTAATTGCAAGGAGATTTTGATGCAGCAGCATAAGAGGTTGACCCAAAAGCATTTGAATGACCTTGTCTTCACATAGTACAACCTTTGGTTACCTACAAAGAAGGTAGAGCGGGAGGAGACACATAAGGCACTTAACCTCAATGAAATCTATACATGTTCTAATTAAGTTAATAGCAATGCAATAATGTTATTTACTATTAATCATACAACTTAATAGACAAACTATTTTCGCATCTTCATTCAGACCATCATTTTATGCATCTTCCTAGGAACAAATTTAAGGTACGAATCAACTCCAGGTTTCAGCGTATGTTCCCTGATAAAAAGTTCTTTGAATCTTTCTGAAGAAAAAGAAAGATAGGAATACGTCAACAGCACTCCATGAACATCCACAAAATCTTTGAACTCCTTGATAATCACCATAATGCGAAAATGTTTCAGCCAGCTCTATCTGCAATGTCCCCAATTTGTTATCAGTTTCAAAACTAGAATAGGAATTGATATTCCAATTCGACCTATTTAGGTGGAATAGAAAATGCTCATTTTTGGGCTAAAATTGGAATACGTATTCCTATTCTAAATTCCAATTTGGCACACCCAAACGGAAGATTTGAGATTTTGGAATTTATAGATGCCTATTCCAGTCTAATTTCCACTGCCAAATGGGCCCTTAGGGTTCAGAAATTTTATCTTGCTTTTCCCCAATATTTTAAAAATATGCTTAGGATATTGGATGCCTGCACATCACTTGAACCTGTTTCATCAATCTGTGTGATAACCAAATGAGAAGCCAACCTGAAGAAAATTATACCAGTAAGGTAACATCAAAAGGGTCATGGAAGTGGACAAGGCTCAGTCTACAAAATCAGAAGGAACAAGTTGTGGACGGTGTCAGCAGCAGCATCCACATTTCATCCTTGTCATGATCAGATAATTCAACAAATGAGGAAGCAGGTTCAAACGATGGACATTTTTGTAAGTATGCCCATCTCTGCCATGCAGAAGAGCATCCTGGAATTATTCAGTGGAAGCGGCCCTTGATCACTGTAACTGCACCCTAGCACCTTCCAGAGTAGACCTTGGCCATTACTTGCTGGAACCAACTATATAATTTCTCTCTGTATCATATTCACATTCTAGATCATAGTTCACATAATCAGATCCGACTCAGACTTGGCAGATCAAAAATTTTCTGAATCAGAGAAAACTGGGAACCTAAAAAACACTTAAAACTTAAAAGTGTCTTTAAAGAAGCTTAAATTTTATTCACAATACAGTTATAAAATGTGTCAGACAAAACTATAGATGTTCGGAAATTACTTTCTATTTCCCACATCAAATGGCAAAGCTCATAGAAAACTTGTGTTGCAAGACTGCAAGTTAAAGTCCGAGAACTTTTTTTTAAATTTAAGTTTTGGGGTCTCAGTGAGTAGTTAAAACTATGTGCTAGATGATTCTCAATTCTCCCTCTAAACTGCAGCTAATTTCTTTTGTGATTCAATACTTTGCATTTGAGCTACAGCTTTCTAGCTCACCAATTGAAGTTAAATAGCAGGTTTCACTTCTAGAAATTCTTATTACTGCTGCACTTATTATCCCCTATTTGTAGCTTTTTCATCTGTAGAGTTTCTTACATCAAGAGATGTCCAGTTTCTTAGCTTTTACACAGATATAGATTCACAGAAATTCAATGATGCAAATATTTAGGACGAAAAAATGTGTACATCAGCACCTAAATGCAGCTATTGCATCTGTTGAGTTGTGTGCATGATATAAAGAAAGGATATTTCAATATTATAATTCAAATGAATATAAAAAGTAGCAGAGATAATATGGAAAAACATCATTGGCCTAAATTGATCAGGGAGGAAAGACATGACAGAAGAAAGAACATGTGGATGAAGCAAAATGTCTGGAAAAGAATGATGGAATAAAAAAGTTTGTGAAGAAAAATTTCAGGTCTCAAATGGTCAAAAACAAAATGGGCGAAAAAGAGACTATTGTATTAAAGAATTTAACCCCATGGAGGATCATGAGGAGAAAGCAGAAATAGGAAAAAAAATCAAATGGAGAGCTAAAATGCTTATAGCGCAGCTCAGGACAAGTTCTCATCATTTGAGGTGTGAAATGGGTAGAGAGAATATGTTTATTTTATCATAGAATGCCAAGGATATAACGAAATCCGCTCCAGCTATGACTATATTTTAGAAGCGGACAATTTGTGTACTCTTTTTGAAGAAACACAGCTAGACAATGTTAAAATAAGGTAGCGTCGGTCAGGATTCAGGACAGACCTGACAACTGTATGTGTGTGTGCATATCAGTTCACATGGTGAACTGATGTACACACATATCTACAGACATAACCATTATACTTGCCACCATCCTTGAAATTACATACCATCTATATGTTATTAACTTGAAGACTGAACCTTCTCTTGAATCAAACATTATAACTTGTCTTTAATCGATCATTCATTGAGATCATGATTATGATTCTCGCAATAATAAGATCAGCATCTAGAGTTATTTGTTAAATTAACCCAGATTAAGATCTGTGCTTATATTAGTTTGTTAACTTATAACAACCAATTAGGATCGGGTTCTTGGAAATATAAACTAATCTTGCAATGGTGTCTCTTCAGACCGGATAGACATGTCCGCTCCTGATCGTCTATTGGCAAGTATATTTATGGGATCAAAATTAAGAGATATGAATGATCAAAATCAATTAATAGTTCTATCTCTTCTCACAGTCATCAGATCAAGTATCAAGGAAAATCGGAGAAACACTAGTCTCCACATTGGATTGTTATTTGATTAAAATTTGTAGTGATTCATTATTACCTGCAAAATAAAATACACATCAGTGCTACTGCAGTCCAATATAAATATAGATCAGAATCAACACAGTCTGATATAAGTTTACTAGTCTCTTACATAGTATCAGAGCCAAGATCACAAAATTTATGTTAAACTTGAGAAATCAGACTACCTAAATTGATAAAGTACTGTCACACTTCCATCACTCAGAATGACCAATCCAATCAGATTTGAGGATCACCTTGAGGGTGCCAACAACTTCATAGCATGGAAATTGAGAATCGTGATGATATTAGAGGAGAACAAAGTAGATTCATATATAAAAGATAAAAGGACAGAACCTGAGGATGAGCCAGAAAAATCCCAATGGATTGAAAATAACAAGAATGCTATGAAATTGATAGTGGATTCTGTAAGAGACCACATAGTACCTATACTCGCAAAGTAGACAACTGCATACCTCATGTTAAAATCTCTAGAGAACATCTTTGGGATAAATTATACAGGCAGAACCCTTGCACTCAAAATGCTCACATAAGTATGAACAAAGGAGAATCTCTGAATGCCTTCTTCATGAGAATGATAGAATTAAGGGATCAACTATCAAACATTGGGTATGAGATAGAAAGCAAAGAATTATCCCTAATAGTTCTAACCGGACTACCCAACTCATGGAAATCACTCAAACAAGGCATAACTGCAAGGTCAAAACTAGACCACCTAAAGTCCAACTGTCTACAAGAAGAAGCTAGACAATTACCAAAAAGAATCAAACAAAAATCCATAAATGAAGACCTTGATGTTCTGAATACCAACCATCATAAGAAAGGAAAGAATAACTTCAGAAGGAAGAGAAATTTCCACGAAAAGGGCAAGCAAAGGAAAGATGCTTGACAAGTCCAATGTTTTAGATGTGATGAATATGGACATTATGCTTCCGAATGCCCTAACAGACATAAGAAACAAGCATCCTATGCTAAAGTTAGAAAAACAAATATAGAAGAGGATTCTAAGAAGTTCTTATTCTTTTCAGCACTATCAAATCGTGTATCAAATAAATCCAATACTTGGGTGATTGACAATGGGTCATCTAGACATATCACCAGATTCCAAGACAATCTAGAAACTATGGTAGAAGAAATGGAGGGTGAGGTAACCATTGGAGATGACTCCGCACATACTGTAAAAGGAGTGGGAACCTATAACATTAAATTAGATTTTGGCATCACTATTCAACTACAAGATGCACTATTTGTACTTGGAATCAAAAGAAACCTAGCATCTATATCAGCCCTAGAAGATAATGGATATAGAGTCACCTTCATGGATGGAAAAGTCTTGGCATGGCCAAATAATTCCACATTTAAGAAAGCCAAAACTACAGGTGTAAGACATGGATACTTATACAAACTCTGCACTAAGTCGGAACAAGCACTCATTCATGAAACCTATGACTCCAATGAAATCTGACATAGAAGATTAGGGCACATACACTTTCAAGCCCTAACATCTGTGGAAAAATTAGTGACAGGACTTCCCAAACTAAACCAAATCCATAATGGGACATGCAAGGGATTTGCTTTAGGAAAAAATACTAAGGGATCATTTCAAAATAGTTTGAACAGAACCAAAAATGTGTTGGAACTAGTCCACTCCGACTTATGTGGACCTATGTGTACCCCCTCCATGGGAGGTTCCCTATGCTATGTAATTTTTGTGGATAATTTCTCCAAAAAGACCTGGATCTACTTCCTAAGATGTAAAGAGTCAAAAAAGATTCTTAAAAGATTCAAAGAATTCAAAGCCCTGACAAAGAACTCATCTGGAAAGAAAATTAAAACCCTAAGAACCTACAGTGGGAAAGAATTCACTTCAGAAAGCTTTAAAGAATTTTGTATTAATGTTAGGATTAAGAGGGAGTTTACAATGCCCTCTAATCCTCAATAGAATGGAGTGGCTCAAAGGAAAAACATAATCATTGTGGAGGTTGCAAAGTCAGCAATTTATGACCAAAACCTTGATACTTCATTTTGGGGAGAAGCATCAAGAACAACCGTCTACATACAAAATAGATGTCCCCATTCACATCTTGATAATAAAACAACAAAAGAGGCTTTTACCATGATTAAACCTGATATAAGTCATCTAAGGATATTTGGCTGTCTAGTATACATATATGTACCTAAAGAGAAAAGTACAAAATTAGAACCTTCTGGGCGAAAAGGGATTTTAGTAGGTTATAGTGAAACTTCTAAAGTCTACGAGATATACCTACGTGAACAAAGCCAAGTAGAGCTGAGCATAGCTGTTATTTTTTAGGAAGACATTGCCTACAAAAGGTCAAAAAGCTCAAATGAGTTAGAAATTCAGAACTCACCTAAAAACATGGAGGAAGAACGTACTTTGAGTCTCAAAGGGACCAACCAGAAGAAACCTCTAATGAAATCCAAAATGATCTTGAGATTCAGAGGGGTCATCAAAAGAAAAATCAAAATATTAACAAAAGGAAACGACTACTTTTTCTTAGAAAGGTTGTTGAGGAAGCTGAAAACTTTACAGCACCCAAAGGCACTTTTAGGAGAGTAAGAGGCCTAACATATTATCAAACCATGTGGCTCTAATGAACAAGATTACAATCCCATAACCTACGAGTGTAACAAAAGCCCTTAAACACCAATTATGGAAAGATGCCATGAAAGAAGAGGATCAATCCATTCCAAAGAATGATGTTTGGGATAAAGTACCTAGACCTAAAGGTAAATGTTTTATCTATTCTGAGTGGCTATTCAAAATTAAAGATGCTATAGATGGCAGTAAAGAAAAACATTAAGGCATGTTTTGTTGCAAGAGGATTTTCACAAAAGGAAGGAATTGACCACAAAGAGACATTCGCACTTGTTGTCAAATATACTTTTGTCAGAGCAGTTATAGCCATTGCTACAACTAAGACCTGTAAGATACACCAAATGGATGTAAAACCTGCATTCTAGAATGGGACTATCAAAGCAGAAGTCTACCTAGAACAACTTGACGGTTTTGTGATACATACTACAACATCCCATGTATGTTCGGACTCAAACAGGCCCTCAGAGCCTAGTACAAGAGAATTGAAAATTATCTTATGGGGTTAGGCTTCTCTAAGAATGATGCAGATCCAAATCTCTACTTTAAATTTATTAAAGGTGACATGTTAATATTAATCCTATATGTTGATGACCTGCTGATTAAAGGGGATCACCTCATTGTTCAATGCAACAGAGATTTGGCTTCAGAATTTGACATGAAGGACTTTGGTATTTTACACTACTTCCTAGTATTGGAAGTCTAGCAAAAACTTGATGGTATTCTTCTGAATCAAGGAAAATACACTATTGATATTTTGAAAAGATTTGGAATGCTAAATTGTAAGCCTATGTCCACACCCATCGAAACAAACTTGCGTAAGTTAAAAGAGGGAGCAACAAAATCCAGATTTGGAGATCCTACCCTCTACAAACAAATTATTGGATCTTTGATGTACTTCGTTAACACACAACCTGACATTTGCTATGCAATGAATGCATTAAGCCAATTTATGTGTGAACCATGTGAGATACACCTTGTTACTGCAAAACACATATTGAGGTACCTACAAGGTAATATTGGATATGGGCTCAAATATAAGAATGTTGATTTAGGCTTGCATGGATACTCATACTTGGATTGGGCCGGAAGTGTGACTGATCAAAAAAGCATGTCTAAGTGTTGTTTTAGCTTGGGATCAGCCATGATCTCTTGAATAAGCACGAAGCAGTTTTTTGTAGCACAAAGTTCTACCAAAGCATAATATATTGCAGCTGCCATGGGAGCTAGAGAAGCAATATGGCTTTGAAAATTGATTGTGGGATTATTTGGGGAACCCCTCAAATCTACTACTATCCACTGTGATAATCAAAATTACATCAAGCTCTCCATGAATCTTGCTTTCCATGATCGATCCAAGCACATACAGATCCCTTATCAGTGTGTGAATTGTTGGTCTCACATTGATTTTGACAATTGAGTGTCAACACACTTAACCAATTTCCAAGATGATGCCGAGTATAATACAGATGCCGAGCTACAGTGTGTGTCGAGCCAGAGATTCAACAGGTGCCGAGCAAGATTCAAGTGCCAAGTAATAAGTGATGCCGAGTCACTATAAGTGCCGAGCAAGACAAAGTTACCATAAGAGCCGAGCGAGACAAAATTCCTATATCTGTCGAGCATCAGCAATTAGTAAGTGCCGAGTAACACAGAATCAACATATGAGTTTGTGCCTTCGTAAACTCAAATGTAAACCATTTTTTAGTCGAATCAGGATGAATCTCGAAGGATCTTGAAGATAAGATCGAATCTTTTGCATTCCCTATGTAATCAGCATGTAGCCAATGAGAAACATGGAGAAAGCATGCAACCAATAGGAAAAGTGAAAGAATTTAGCATGAAAAGAAGAATGAATATTGATCGTAGATTCACACCTAACCCTAAGACTTTGAAATCTTTAAAAGGAGAACGAAACTCCATAATTTGCGAGTGTAAGAGAGATATATGGGAGAATGCTAGCGAAGTTCAAAAGGGTGTAAAGACTTAGAGAAAGAAGAGCAGCATTGCAGAATTCAGTTAATTGGAACAAAGCATCAACACTTCGAGCAGAGACATCAAATCAAGAAGGATCAGGGTCAAACTGAGTAGAACAAGGATCTGGGATCAGCAATTAAAGATTGTAAGTCATCAGGTCATCACATTCTAATACTTTCTAGCCATTGTATTAGGAATGAAAATCCTGTGATGATAGGTTGGTCTAACAACCATGTTGTAGGCCTTTCAACAAGGTGCTAAATCCTTTAACAGGGTAACATTCCAAGTGAGTGTTTGTAAATCCTTTAACCAGATCACTTTTAACAAAGTGTAAAGTCTTTAACAGGACATGCCTTTCACAGGGCAGACCATTGGAAGTGGTCAAACTTTGTAACCTTAAACAGTTACATATTGCTGCAATAATAATTTGTGGGTGCCATCCCCACTCCAGTTTTACCTTCTCATTTTGGAGGGTTTCTGGGTTACCAAAATCTTGTGTTATCTATTTTCATGCATGTCCTTACTTTATGTTATTTAGATATGGTAGATGCATGTCAACGATCTCAGCTAAAAGTTTTAAAAGATTAAAGTTAGATACTTCTAATTCACCCCTCCTCTCAGAAGTAAATCTTCCCATTTGCAAATTCCAACAATTGTTATCAGAGCCAAGTTCTCACAAGGAGGAGCCTTACAACTTCAAGAAAAGATCTAGGAATGGAAATCTACAAACTTGGGAAGGTCATAGCTGAGAATGATACACAATACAAGGAAATTGACACTTCAAAATTGTTTGCAAATGGAGATTCCAGAGAGTTTGATGCAGCAATAGAAAATCTAATGGAGAAGAATAGACCTCAAGCAGAAGAGATCAGAACTCTCAAGATTGAACAAGAATCACAAGCCATGATGCTTTGTGAAGTGACTGAATAGAAGAAAAGAGCCATTGAAGATAAGGCCATGCTAGAAGAAGACAAGGGAAACCTTGCCAACAGACTGGAAGAAAAGTCAATTGAGCTTGCAAGAATTTCAAACATGCAGCTAGACACCCTAACATATGATGAATGCACATCATCAACTGAATGTTAAGGATATTGAGATCTCCACACTAAAGATGCAAAATGAACAACTGCAAAATGACCTGAAAAGAGAGGAGATTGCAAAGAGCTTCAACAAACCCAATGAGGCCATCAAGTACTTTGAACAGCTACTAAGATCACCAAGAGCCAGTAATGATACTTCAGGACTAGGATACACCAGCACTGAAAAAGGAGAGTCATCCAAGACTGTGGAAGAAAAAAGTGACAAAGGTAAGAACACTAAACCTACTTGTCATTTTTGTGGTAAAAATGAACATACTTCTAATGTGTGCAGGAGCAAGAACACTCATCAGCATGACAAACCTAAGAATGTGGGTCACTGTCACAAGTGCAACAAGCAAGGAGATCAAGCACATGACTGCAGGACTAGGACTATCAGAACACCAAGATTTGAAGGTCACTGCTGCAATTGCAAGAAGTATGGACATAGAGCTTTTGAGTGCAGATCAAAGCCTATGTGAACACCTAATCAGCCAGCAAGGGGAAATAATCATGGACAATTGAGACTACAACACTAGGTATAGCTGTCATTACTGTCAAGAATATGGACACATCCCTGAAAATTGCATAAGAACACATTTCAGTGGAAACTACAGCAAATGGCTCAGCCAAACTACATGCTTCAGTTGTTTGAAGACTGGTCATATCAGCAGGAATTGCCCAACAAGGTCAAAGGCACCCAACTCAGAGTTCAATAGAGGAAAAGAAAAGGTAGATGTTGAACACATCAGAGGAGAAATGAATAAGACATGGAAGAAGAAAGATGGGAGCAGCACATCAAATGACGAGATCACTTCACCTAAAAGGTCAAATGGTCACACTTCATCAAACTAAGCAAAAGAAGGTATGCAAGACTGATATACAAAGATTTATCATACATCAGTTCCAAGAAAAGCAAGTATTGAAAAGGAGAAATCAACATGAATAGAGATGCAAAGCTAAAAATCTCAAGATTTCACAAGTGTTGCCGAGTTGCCCTTAGATGCTGAGTAAAATCCCAGTACAAGCCAAGTGGATTGCCAAAGTCAGTAGAAGCCGAATGATTAATTGCAGCCGAGTTGGTAGTGGACGCTGAGTGAAGAGAAATTTCAGTTGAAATCGAGTGGATGCCGAGTGTTTGGAAGACAATGGAAGTCAAGTAATGCAAAAATGCTTAAGAAGTCGAGTGGACAGCTGTAAACGCACTAAGCATTGAATGCTACAAAATAAGGGTATATGATCGCATTTTTAATCATTTTTCTTCATTGCGAACAAAGAGCTAAGATGAAGAAGAGCGCAAAACGATTTCAAAGCAGAGAATCCAGCATTTGAGCCGATTTCAACAGAGATTCAGCTTAGTTTCATCGATTTCAAGGTATTTACACTAGTGTCGAGCTACACAGTTTCACATTTTTTTCGTGTTTAAACCCTAGATCGCATAAATGGCCTCTAGTTCTAGTAAACCACAGGAGAAAGAGCCTTTTGGGGTCCAACTTGTGTCCAATGAAGTCAAACAACCCGATCTTCAGCCAATCCCTGAAGTGGCATACAAAAACGACCCAGCCGGAGCCCTACCTGTTATACCTCCTAATGTAGTTATGGTCCAAGATGTTAGGAGATGTTACAACTGCAAGATAAGAGCCATTGGAGACATGGAAATGAGAGAAGCATATGATAGGTTGTGTGAAAACGAAGTTCTGAAGGAAGAGTACCAAATCATTGAAAGAAAGGGTTTGACTCGTGCCCTAGAATTTCTCACTGTCTTTAAAACAAAATGGATTAGAATTGTGCTTAGCAGGATTCATGATAGAAGTTTGTGGCTAGAAGATGGCCCAGTGAAAATAACAAAGAGGATTGTACACAGAGTAACAGGGTATCCAACCCTAGATCGGCCAACGACCCTCAGAAGTGACTCTAAGGTAGTAATTGAGAAGAACACAGATGTCAAATGGAACAAGAGAGGAATGACTATAGATACTATCCAAGACCCTCTTGTTGACTTCGTTGTTAGAGTTATTTCTCACAAGTTTTATCAATCCAACAAACTCAACAGTGTACCATGCATTGCAGTGGATGTTGGGTACAAACTAGTCAAAAAGGATCATACTTATGATCTTGCAGAATTGCAATTGCAACAAATCAATGAAAACTTAACAGCAATAAGGAGCACAATGCAAATTTGGTGCAATTTTGATTTGTACATTCTTCTATGTACAAAATGAATTTCCATCCTTTGGTAAAGTTAGTTGGAAAACCAATAGGTCCATAGTAGCTCAAGTAAATGAATATATTGAACAAATGGGAGCTAATTTTGAAACTCTTATGACAAGTTATTTTGAGGATTTCAAGAAATCCATGAAACAGAGGCTAAGGATACCAGTTTCATTGGTAGAACATGTAAATGATGTATGTTTTCTTGTAGATATTGATTATACATATATTCAAGCAGCCATACCAAGGGTTAGATGGCTTAGACCTCTTGGATATGAGATAAATATAGATGAGGCATCTGCAGCTATAACTACATTGTTAGCAGAAGAAGTGGACAAGAGTGCATCACATTTTGCAACTTATGATGTGGTAAGATCAAAGGTGGACATGGAGTTGAAGATTGCCTCCACACTGAAGAAAATGGACAAACTGGTAAAGAAGCTAAAGGCAAAATTTGGTGAGGGCACTGTTGAAGAATAAGAATATGAAGAGGCTGAAGATGATGAAGATGAACAAGGACAAGAGCCACTAGCACTGCCCCAAGGTATGGGTGAGGATGTAGAGGAAGAAGAAGGTGCCGAGCAGGAAGCACCCAAGGCTGAACCTAAGAAAAGAAAGGCACAAAAACAGCCTATTGCACAGCCCAAAGGGAAGAAGAAAGCAGTTAAGCCAAGCCCAGCCAAACCTACTACCAGGGCAGACACAAAGGCAACAACAAAAGTGGCTAAGGAACAGGACAAGCAAAAAGCAACAGAGCAAAGGAGGGCCTGCAGAAAAGAAAAGAAGAAAATGTGGCAGCCCCAGAGTCGGATGAAGAGAAAATAGAATCTGACAATGAGCAATTCAGAGTGGTAAGACATTCCACCAAATCTAACTTGGAAAATATTTGTGATAATATTAGGGATAATGCAGATCTGTCAGGATTAAAAGATATTGATTTTAATAAGTTGAGTAGAGAAGAACAGAACATAGTGGAAGAGTCTATCTACACTATGATGGCCAAGTTCAAGACTACTCCACTTGAACTTGACAATTCTATGCCTAAGGAGCTAAGCTCCATTGTTGAAAATAAATGGCATTACTGCCTAAATATGGAGAAGGAAATAAGGGAGTCAATATTGGCTCATGTAATGCCAGACCTTACAAAAGGTCAAATAACTAAGGCCAGCAAGAAACATGGGAGCAAATTTGCACCCAAATACAAAGCCTTCAGCATTCTACAAAATAAAATTGAGCATGTTGTAAAAAAGTCCACACAAATGTGGAAATTGATTTATGGGTTAACAACAGTCAAGGAAGGTCAAGAAGATCCCTTTGAGGGAAGGAATAATGGTGAAGAGGAAGAGGAAAATGAAGAGGAAGGAAAGAAAGAGAAAGAAGAGGTTACAGTGGAGGAGAAAACACAGCAAGGTGATGAGGCAACAGCTGAGGAGCAGCACCAAGAATAGAGTGTCCAAGACACACAATTGCCACCACCCAGTCCTCCACATACAACACCTACATCTGCAGAAACTATAATTGTGAAAGATGTTCCTGACACCTCAGGTCAGAACATTAATCCATTGACTGCATAGGATCTCAAAAAGATCCTTCACCAAACAACTTTGCAATCATAGTTGTGTACAAATCCTGTTTTGGTGAGTGTAGAAGAGTTACAGAAGGCTGTAGCTGAAATTACCAACGAAAAGGTGAGACACAAGAATCACCTTCACAACCTCCTATAGCTACAAGTGATCAACCAAAAGAGCAAGCAACACAAGACACAACTACTAAGGTTGATTCCACAGTAACAATAACTTCAACTGCCGAGGAGTCAACAAAGGAGCAGATAGGACAGAAGGATCCTACAACACAAAGCCAAGGTGTGCCTCCTCTAATCACCATAATTGATCAAGGTAGAAGTGAAGAAGATAAGGAAGAGGAGAAAACCCCCAAGGAAAGAGAGCAAGAGGCAATACAGACATTGGTCAATTTGCCTACTACAGGGACTCCTACCAAGCAGCCAAGCATTGATGCAGTACCACTACAAATTTTAGCACCAAGTTCAAGCTCCACCAAGGTAGCAAGGTAACTTAACTATGGAGACCCTGCACTTGATGCAAAGATAGTCATACCAAGTTATGACTACAAGACAATGAACCTAGCATAGATCAATGAAGTGCAAGAGGCACTGGAAAGGAAAAAGAAGCAGGAGATACTCAAGAATGAGTATAGGCAGAGGCAAGCCCTGATAGAAATCAAAGACATCTTTCTTGATGCAACTATCCAACATAGTGGACCAGGTACAAAATGAAGACCTTGACACTAATGTTAAATTATTAGAATGGTTTGAGAAGAAGTTTCAGATGAAGGTTAATGAAAGGATATCAAGTGAGATAGCACTATCACAGGTTGAACTGGCTAAGAAAGTTGAGAAGGTGAAAACAGTACTTGAGAATTCTCATTGTACTCCAAATTATGTGACTCTTCATATTTCACACAAGAGACTAGCTAGAGAATATTGAGCTTGGAGAGGAACCTTAAAATATCAAGCACATAGCTACCTAAGGATCCAGCTCAAAGTGAGAAGCATTTTTCCATAACACTTCACACTCAGAAGGAGTTAGCTGTATTAACAGCAGAAGAGGCTAATATTAAAGCCACATTGATACAGATACAGTCTGCAATCACCCCACATTTGGAAGTATTGCATAAAGAAGAGGCCTATATAGAGAACGTTTTGAAGAAAGATCGAAATCTTTCTACATTAGAAGGCCTAGTACATCTTGCGGTAGAGACAGCCATCCAGCTCAAAGCAGTGGAAATAGCATTGGACAATTGGGATGCTTCTCTGAAGATAATAATAGAGGTAAACAGAACATTTTTGGCTAAATATTCCATTCATTCTTAGGACCCTTTGACATAAGTGTCAAAAAGGGGTAGATAATACATTATGCAGATAAAGGGGGAGATATAATAATTTGAGATATGGAGATAATAATGAAACCCAAACGAGGAGATATACCCAAAGGGGGAGATAATAAAATTTTGAGTTTTCAGGAGAAATAAGGGGATATAGCCAATAGCCAAAAGGATAACAAAAACTGCAAGGAGATGTGTGAAAGGGGGAGCAGAAACAAAAGGGGAGTACAAACAAAGCAGATACAGACAGAAACAGAGACAAAGGAATGATAAGGCAGATAATGGAAACAACATGAGACAAATCCAGCTTAAGGAATTTTGGATACAGAAATGGCACATCAGCTCAAGGGGAGTTACAAGTTCTTGAGGTAGATAATCTTCTACAAAATTTTGAACAAGTCTTTGAAGTTTTGTACATATGCCGAACAGGATGTGTATTATACTCATAGAGACTAGATTCATAATGTTTAGTTAAGTGTTTTTGCCACTCATGTCAAAGGGGGAGATTGTTGGTCTCAGATTGATTTCGACAATTGAGTGTCAACACACAACCAATTTCCAAGATGATGTTGAGTATAATACAGATGTCAAGCTATAGTGTGTGCCGAGCCAGAGATTCAACAGGTGCCGAGTGAACTTCAAGTGCCAAGCAAGATTCAATTGCCAACTAATAAGTGATGTCGAGTCACTATAGGTGCAGAGCAAAGTATAGATGCCAAGCAAGACAAAGTTACTATAGGAGCCGAGCGAGACAAAATTCCTATGTGTCGAGCATCAGTAATTAATAAGTGCCAAGTAACACAGAATCAGCATATGAGTTTGTGCCTTCACAAACTCAGATGTAAACCATTTTTGGGCCAACTTGGGATGAATCTTGAAGGATCTTGAAGATAAGATCGAATCTTTTGCATTCCCTATGTAATTAGCATGCAGCCAATGAGAAAAATGGAGAAAGCATGCAACCAATAAGAAAAGTGAAAGAATTTAGCGAGAAAAGAAGAATGAATATCGATCGTAGATTCACACTTAACCCTAAGACTTCGAAATCTTTAAAAGAAGGACGAAACTCCATAATTCATGAGTGTAAAAGAGATATATTGAAGAATGCTAGCAAAGTTCAGAAGGGTGTAAAGACTTAGAGAAAGAAGAGCAGCATTGCAAAATTCAGTTGATTAGAATAAAGCATCAACACTTCGAGCAAAGATGTATCAAATCAGGAAGGATCAGGGTCAAACTGAGCAAAACAAGGATATAGGATCAGCAATTAAAGATTGTAATCATCAAGTCATCACATTGTAATATTTTCTAGCCATTGTATTAGGAATGAAAATCCTATGATAATAGGTTGGTCTAACAGTCATGTTGTAAGCCTTTCAACAAGGTGCTAAATACTTTAACAAGGTAACATTCCAAGTGAGTGTTTGTAAATCCTTTAACCAGGTCACTTTTAATAGAGTGTAAAGTCTTTAACAAGACAAGCCTTTCACGGGGCAGACAATTGGAAGTGGTCAAATTTTGTAACCTTAAACAGTTACATATTGTTGCAGTGATAATTTGTGGGTGTCATCCCCACCCCAGTTTTACCTTCTCATTTTGGAGGGTTTCTGGGTTACCAAAATCTTGTGTTATCTATTTTCATGCATGTCCTTACTTTTATGTTAATTAGATATGGTAGATGCATGCGAATGATCTCAGCTAAAAGTTTTAAAAGATTAAAGTTAGATACTTTTGATTCATCCCCACTTTCAAAAGTAAATCTTCCCATTTGTAAATTCCAACAGGAATATGGTTGAAAGGAAAGCAATCCAGTTGGAATATATTTGTACAAATGATCAAACAACGGACATTCTTACCAAGCCTTTCTCCAGAGTTAAAGTGGAGCACTTAAAAAAGAAACTTGGTATGATTGAAATGTAATTCATTGAGACTAAATCTCAAAATTTGTTGTATTTGTACTAATATATATGTGTGTGTATATTAGAGATGTTTAATGTGTAAAATCTTTAGTCATATGTGTGACTATGACTTCATGGGCCTCTCTATGCATATTACTGAAAGGTGACGATCTTTCTAATAATATACACTTGTATCCAACATTGTAAGGTGACAACTTTACGATGTTTACTATCATGACGAATATCATGCTGACTTGATATTTGTTGTCGATCAATATGCTCTAAATGAGATAATCATGGTGGACATTATGTGATGTAATGTTCGTGGATATGCCATGACATGTTTTGGTAGACATCATGTGATGTGGTGTTTGTGCACATACTATATCTAGGATATCCAAATATCATGTTGACTTGATACTTTGTATACTCCTTGATATCACGTGCTAGGTGATATCTAAACTGGTTCTCACTTAGTTACCTTCCCTAGTTAAGAGGGAGTGTTAAGATACGGTTATGTTGGTCAGTATTCTAGATAGACTTGGAAACTGTATGTGTGTGTGCATATTAGTTCATATACACACATATCTACAGTGTTACATCCCAATTTTTGATCCAATTTAAAACATTCATATAGCCGTTGAGGTTTCACGTGAAGTCAATCGACAATTAAAATTTGTTACAATCATGTGAAATGGTACGATGTTTAATCATTATAATTTCATATGAAGATGACATGCTAGTTAACCGTTATGATGATATTTTAAAGCTATTTCGAATAGTTGGTTATTTATCATGAATGCATGAGAATTGAAAAAGAGGCTAGCCATTATGATCATTTATGATTAATAATTTGTTATGGTAATATGATTTAACTGTGGAGAATTTCTTTGTAGAGAGTGCGTCAAAGGGTTGGAAGCATTGTCAGAAAAGAATTGGGCACAGGGGCATCACCATCACTGGGCAAATGGATATGAATCTTGAATCACCATGGTTGAGAACCTAGCGATTGCATAACAGGATACACACATTGGACACACATGAGCTAGTTGGACAATCAATAAAACATTAAACATTTTAACATAATTAAAGTACATACCTTTGATGGTTTATGTTGACATTCTAATCACTTCAAATAATACATATATATGTACGTGCACATAGGTATAAAAGTAGGGTGCCATCATAGTATTAATTTATACAAGCACATATCTATTAAAATACGTATACCTAAATATGCGTATACCTTGAGAAGTTGTGGAGATAAAACGATCTTCCAAAGTGATGTGTATTTAGATATGCATACCTTAGTAGGTACAACCTTGGACAAATAATAATATTATGCCACCTTTCTAAATAATATATATGTGTGTGTGTGTGTGTGTGTGTGTGTAAATTACAATTTATCCTTTTGATTAAGTAACCTTCGAGTTCTTCCTCATATTTATTTGTCTTTATAAAAGACAAGAATGTACACTTGGCATCTTATATTTATCGGTGGTTCAAGAAGTCAGTTTTTCTTATTTTTCTAATTGCTCCAAGAGCCACAACTTCTTCGAAGCCTTTATATTTTCTTTGGATGTTTTCTATCAAATACAAGTCAGGAAAACCAAAAACCCGAGTCTACATTTATACCTATGCTTCCTTATTTTCTCTTCTCCTTATTGCTGCGATTGATTGTGAACAAATGGCAGTCATCATTTTATCTGATTGAGCTTTGCATTTTGGAATACGTATTTCAAAGAGTTAGCTATACAGAGTCAAGCCCAAGCTCCACGTCTTTCTTGACCAAGTTATGTGTTCAGCCTTCTCAATTCATATTTGTTATATGTTTGCATTTGAAAATACAGAAGTAAGAATCGTGTCAATGAATTCTATGTATCATTGTTGAACTGCAATATCGAAAAGAACATTCAATGAGTCCATCTTTTCCATGTTAAATCTAAATCAATTGTATATGTTATGCTTAGACGTCTTCTGTTACATTCGAATTCCAGAATCGAACTATATCTTTGTAAGTCTCTTAAGAGAAGTTCTCAGGTCTTAAAAACTATATTATGACAGTACTAAATTTATATTATTCTTTACACCAGCTAAGTTTCAGCAAAAGAATTGTTACTCTAAGATTTGACACCTAGGACTCACCCGGTTGGATGGCCATGAAAGAGGGTGAAGAGGTGGGAAAAAATTCTGCAAGAACAAGAAACTAGAAGCAGATTTGATACAACAAATTTATTACTTTTAAAGAATCATTTAATAGCTCATGTTGTCTAATTCATATACTCAGTTGTCAAGTCAAGTGGTGGAAATAAGTACTAGGATGCTCAGTGGCTAGACAAGGTGTTCCTTGTCTATTCCGGATAGAGAGGTCCTTTCAGATAGAGAAAGTGTGGGGATAAGTTATGGTCTATGGTTGGGTGGTTAAGCCCCTAACAATGTTTCCCCTCTCCACAAGATGTCAAGACATGCATTAGACAAAGATAAGTTATGAAATCAAATATTTGTCGAAAACATATATTTTACCTTTATGATGTTTATTCGAGTAGAAGATATAATGGATTGATTTATATCATTGATTTTGTCATTTTTTTAATGAAAGAAACTTTTCGTCAATTTAATTGGTAACTGGTTAGATCAATTGATCTTTCAACTAAACATGAAATATAACTGTATACAAGAGATAGGTTTATCTCATGGATTATTATTTCAATCTTTCATTTATTTGAATAATGAATATAAGTGTATTTTCTAACTGAATGTTATTGTCATAATTAGCAATAGAAGGTACAATGATATTTGATGCCCTAATTGATACAGTGGTATTTGATGCCCTAAATGATACAATGATATTTGATGCCCTAATTGATACAGTGGTATTTGATGCCCTAAATGATATAGGGGTATTTGATGGTAATTGTCATTTGTTCCTAAGTGGTATTTATGGACAAACCTTCGTTTTGCAGAAGCATCCCTAGACGGATTTCGGTTTCGAATTCTACGGTATGTAGATTTTAATTTCCTTAGTAAATTCATTAATGGTGTCTTCAATTGTTAATTATGAAATTTCTGTTTAACTGATTGCAACTGTTAATCTCATTCAAATGAACAAAACTGATATAACTGTCTTCCTATGAAAATGAAGTAACAACTGTATTTCTTTGATATGTTAGTTGTTAGTTAAGACCCCAAAAAAGTGGATGTTACATACAGACATAACCATTATACTTGCCACCATCCTTGAAATTACCTATTGTCAATATCTTACTAAGTTGAAGACTGAACCTTCTCTTGAATCAAACATTATTACTTGTCTTTAATCGATCATACATTAAGATTGTGATTATGATCCTCGCAATAATAAGATTGGCATCTAGAGTTATTTGTTGAACGATCCCAGATTAAGATCTGTGCTTATATTAGTTTGTTAAGTTTAACATATAACAACCAATTAGGATCGGTTTCTTGGAAATATAAACTAATCTTGCAATGGTGTCCCTTCAGACTGAATAGACATGTCCGCTCCTGATTGTCTATTGGCAAGTATATTTATGAGATCAAAACCAAGAGATATGAACAATTGAAATCAATTAATACTTCTATCTCTTCTCACAGTCATCAGATCGAGTATCAAGGAAAATCGCAGAAACACTTGTCTCCACATTAGATTCTTATCTGATTAATATTTGTAGCCATGCATTATTACCTGCAAAATAAAATACAGATCACTACTACTGCAGTCTAATATAAATATAGATCAGGAACAACACAATCTGATATAAGTTTACCAGTCTTTTACACAGGACAGTGAACTTAGTAATCAAAATTCATTGTTGTAGAGCAGACTTAAAGAAGTTTCAAATGGCCCAAAGCACCCTATTCTGTGGTGTTTGTTTTATTCTTAAGGGCTCTTATAGGCTGCTTTGGCCTTGCGGACATTCAAAATGCCCTATACATTACATGTTTTGTTTTTAAATATTAAGCAACCACAAATATCTGTGGGATGCCCAAAATTGAAACTGGATTATAAACTGAGCACATAAATCATATGTAATGTGACCATTAGTTTCTAATCTAATTCCGAAGAAATTAAGCACAGAAATTCACCAAACCACCTCATTTGAAATTAAGGATGTGAAGGTCCAGGTATTCAAAGCATATTAATATCCAATCATACCGACATTGATTTGCATATTTGATTACCTCAATGTAAAAATCATGTCTTCATTAAACACAATCTGTGTTTCAAAAGAAAAACAAGTATTTGGCAACTATGCCTAGTTGGATCCACACATGGAAGCTTTTAAGTATAACCAGAAGTGTGACCATCTGGTTTGAGTACCACAAAGAATACTGAATTTTGGAGAGCAACATATAACACAATAAAGTATAGAAAGCACAGAGAAGTGCTGGCAGCTGACAGAAGAATCCATAAATAAAGCCATGGATGAAATATACAATAAAGTCCCAGATATCGATATTCAAAATTCAAATTTAGTAGATGGAAAATAGATTGCTCAGATATACAAGAAAAGTTTGCCTGCCTTTGTGCGAGGGATAAGCAAATTGCGTGGCACTGGAAGCCCTGTAGATGTTGCATATTCTTGAGCTGCAAGTAGCTTGGCTGTGGTAAATCTTGTCCCCTCTACAAAGAGGCCCAACCAGAAATGTTGAGGAAAATCCTTTAACCTTTGGAAACCGGACTGCATTTTTAAATACTTTTAATAACTACTGATAATACAATATAAAATTTATAACAGAAAGCAGAATTTTCTTCCAAAACAAAATGACGTAAGCAAGCCATTACCTTCAATATGGCTTCATCCTTAGACCAATTCCTCTCCAGGAATACATACTCTGAAAACCACATGGACCAGCCCACCACCTGAATGAATCATTCCCAGTGAGAAAACTCTAACAGATCCTTGAAATCACACTATATGGATGATACAAAAACTATTCATGAAGCCAGTTCTACTTCAGCAGAAAATGAAGCAATATGCAAATTTCAACCAAGTCTCATTTTTGGAATACATCTCAGGGATATCTCAACATGCTGCCAGGAGCTTTTAGGAACATGAACAGAAACTTCCAGTAATGACTCAATCAACTGCACAATGGTGATTCCTGGGTCAAAGAAAGTTAGTAGAGATTTACAGCAAAGTTAGGTGCCGTCACAGTTATCAAATGGCATAAACATTTGTCAAATTCATAGCTGTTATGAAACACATTAACCATATTGTAAGAGTTAGTTAAAGGTCTTCCAAATACAGAAACACCACAAGCTGAGAAATAGGACCCAACGCTTATAAATTAGAAATTTGACATAAATAAGACCTCTCCATTTTTCCAATCATCAATGCAGCCCACTGGTAATGAGAAACGGTTAAAATTCCTAGCTAAACAGATAAAATTGCACATTTGAAAGACAGGCAGAGAAAATAGATGTGACAAGGACAAACTAAGCCATTAGAAACAGAAGCATAAAAAATTTGTATTCCTCATAATATAAATTATTTGCTGCCTTTTATATTTAACCTAACATCCAATTTTACTATGTAATTTTCAGCAATTGCCTGCATCAATCCCAGAACAACAGAACCAAGGTTGGACACAGTTACTAGAGTGCTGCAGAAAAGTTAAACAACATTAGTTTCACCAGTGAAATATTGTCAGGGATCTACAGAAGAGGTCATTCCATTGTACTTGCCCAGGAGCAGAAGATGTATCTTGCATCAATCTTAGCTAATAGAGAAGACATAAAAGCTACAGAGGACATCAATGAATGGGCGGCCTTATGACAATGGCACTCCCAAAAGTTGAAAACTCAAATGTCTAAAAATAGCTAGTGAGTTTTACTGAAGGGATTTGTGTTTGGTTTTAAAAGAAATTTAATTTTGATGGTCAAGTAATCAGACAGCATCACACTCATTCCAGGAAGCTGCATGGTTTCTCCCAAAATATCTGAGAACAAAGCAGGAAACTGAGCATTTATATAAAGAAATATACCTCCACCTTCATCACATCAAGTTCATGTAAAAAAGCCTGTGCAGGATGGTAACTTTGAAATCTATATAATATTATTGGATTCTATTTGAATGGTTTCAAGAAAATAAGGTGGAAGTTCCACAAACTCAAATGCATGTGCTCTAAACTTTCTACCAAATGGGCTTACCAGACAATCTTAAGCACTTTAAATTTTCTTTCTCCTTGCAACAAGCTAATGCTAAAAGATTATTAGTATTTAGTATTACTCATGGTCATTTCACACTACATTCCATCCACACATGCTCTTCTTCACAACACAAATGTGTGGGAAATAAGATTTTCCCGCACCATACAAAGTAGGGCTCTTTGAGATGTAGCTCAGTATTTCTTGTACAAGATGATACAATTGTTCAAAAAGATCCATATCAGAGCAAGACAGAATTTGATTATTTGCCAGTTTTGAATCTTTCCAAATTGCAGTTACAGTTTAATGTCTTTTTCTAATCCAGAAGTTAACAGCATGATCTAAAAGATAAGTAATGGATATCAAAATCATCTAGTAAACATCCATCATTTAGAAGGCATTAAAACTTTTCAGACTTATTACTTTCTACTACGAGACTGTGGGGGGTGTCAAAATATGGAGTTACAATTTGGTTATCCCAAATTTCAAAATGTATGGATTATCTTGAAAAGATATAATCAAGACAATTGTCACATCTCACTTGATAAAGAGTTTAGGAACATGGCTCTAGGGATCATAATATATATCTGCTCTGAAAACTCGTATATCAGAACACATTTCTCTATTTTTAACATCTTGTATTTTATATAATAGAATTTTCTCTCAATGCTAATCAATGAAGAAAGTTTTCTGAATCGGAGTTATCAAAACTGACAATCAACAATTATTTTCTCCAGTTAATTACAATGTCAGCAATCTTACAATTATAAAAATAATTAACAAAAGATTAGTTAAATTCCAAATGATCACTTCAAAACCTAATATTTCATAAACAATCAATAATATTTCCCGATTGTGATAAATTAATCATATCTTTTTCAAACCAACACCATCTTTTACTCATTTAAGATATTTTCACATTGTGACCATTTTGGCATTCTTGCTGTATATATATGAGCTATCCAAAATTTTACAAACTTGCAGAAATGACACATTAACAAGGAGATTATGAACTCCATTGAATTTGCAAAGTACCCTGCGTGAATTTATCAATCCATTAATCTCCAGATCGAAATTCACACAAAAAATATATTTGTGTCTTATTTTTCAATCCAATACAAAGCGCACGGATCAGTCAAGGAATACTCAAACCAAGCAAAAGTAACTTATAAAATTAAAAGCCAATATAATATGACACAAGAAGCAAACTAAGAAAATGGTCAAATGTAAAATACAAAAAAACTAGCCAACACAAGATTCAAGTATAATATCAAACATCAACAATTCGAGAGTGAAGATTAGCAAACCAACTTGGCCTCGTCTAAAAGAAAATGGCCAAATGTCAACATTGACAGTGCTAAAACAGCTTACAAAAGTTTATTAGATTATCATTCTAAGACTTTATATCCATATTTTCATCCACACAAAGACTTACTGGAAGAAACTTTGACGACTTTTTCATGATAGCCCGAGCACTCCCAAGGCAACCAAAGTGCTGAAGCAACATAAACCAATCAGATAACATCAATAAATGTTCAAGGAACAATTAGACAAACAATATTTGAGAAGCCTACAATTAAAAAGATATGTTAAAAGAGTTAATATCATCACCAAACCTGGGCTAGAATCCAGCCTACGAGCCAATCTATGTCACTGCGATGATTGCAAACCAACAGTGCATGTTCTTTTCCTGCCCAGCAATGCATATAATCAGAATAAACAAATAAACAGCTATAATATTCCAAGAAAACTTTAAAAAGAGTAGTATAGACAAATACTACTCACCCATGAGCTTCCATGTATCAGCATCCGTATACACACGAATCTGCCTCAATAGCATCACACACATTGAGTGCTCAAGAAAACTAATTTGAGAACAAGAAAGAATTGATATGCACTATAAGCAGACTGGGAAACATGGAGAGTACTCATTTATATCTAGATTCCAGGAAAATCTTTGTAAGGGATAACTTTGATCCAGCAGCAATTATTAAAAAACTGTATGGCTCATTTATTTATAACCCCTATTGCACTCATTGTCCCTGATTATAAAATGATAATTTTCTGGAATAAATGTATTTCTTATACTCAGATAGATGGCTATGACTAGTTGTTTATTGTTTTCATAGACACTGACTATTAAAGCTAATTTACAGCGTAATTCATATTTGTCTAATAAGTTCTTATGAATTCATAAGCCATAACGTAAATTAATGTATATAGATGTTATTATATGTTAAAACTAAAAGCCTAATTTGAATGTTGTTGGATACCTAATTCAAAGTGTACCAGTCAACTCAATGCAATTATAATCAAACAATTATACCAGACATTAATTACCAGTAGTATCACAGACATAACCAAAGAGAATACACAATATAAAACGCGCAAGATTGCAGAATGATACAATTTTTCATAGCATAATAGTATTTCACACCAAAACATTATGATCCTTTCTTCCTTCCATTTTCAAGACAAATAGACCTGACGGTTGGTTAAATCCGCAAACTGTCCCTAACTGACACCTTTTGGAAACAACTATTTTACTACATTTGCACCAAAAGGTGCAAATGCTTATGCCGATAGTAAGATATAGTCAAAAAAATAATATTATATATGGGATTATTTAGACATGCATTTTTATAATATTTCTAATGATGAATCTACGACCAGTACTATACATCTCAAAATGGTAAGTTATATTCTACTTAATCCCATACAAAGTAGATCTAAAGCACTTCAACAAAAGTACAAAATATAAGTCATTCCGGGTGATCATTGCAGTCAATTACACCACATTTCTTCTGGGAATTTTATTAAACAACATCCAACACCAAAACCCCCTGATGCACATTCCTAGAAGCATTATTAGACATCCATGCCAGCCCTTTGTAAGCATTATCCAACATTTGGCCTACCAGACCCCATTTCTACCTTACTATAAATGTGGTATTGATTAAATATTGCTTGGTTGAAAGGAGAGAACACTTGTTTCAATGAACAAATGGTTATTTAAACCATAGTTCTGAGAATCACTGGTTTGGCGATTCAATTCAGGCTTGACAATTTTTTTGGAGTCGTGAATTGGTTTAGCCGATTTTTTGCTACGAATCGCCGATTCATGCGATTCATGTGAAAAATCACCTGAAACGGCCACGTGCCAAGGCAAAAATTGAACTTGTTTTTTAATTCAAACACATGTTTTTTTTCGTGTTTTTTTGGCCTTTCCTCTTTGTTTTAGCCCTAAAGGGCCTTCTAATTGTTAAGCATGAGTAGAAGACAGGATACGTGCGACAGAAAAAGAGAAGAAAAACCGCAGGTTTCCAACCAGCAAGAAGGAAGAGCACCAAAGAGATTAAAAGTCCATTTCGAGAGGCTATCATAAGATTGCAATGGGAGCATTAAGGAGCCAATAGCAACATCCTCAAATCATTTGCAAGAGGTAAGTGTGGATTTGTTTTTGCATGTTAGTGTATTATGGCTCGGCAGTCCTCTAGAACCTACCTTAAACGCCTTTCTAGACGGCAGACTGGATACTCAGAGGCTGAGGCTAAGGCTGCGACCAAACTTGAGTATGATGATGAGGCTTGAGCTGGAGCCTTGTTTTTTCATTTTGTTTACAGATATTGATAGACATACGTTTAATAGATCTTCATCTTATATTCTTACATACATTTATGATTTGATGTCTTATGGATCTTTATCTTACATACATTCTATGATTTGAATCATTATGATCATATGATTTCTATTTACTTCAGCTAAAGCCTACAATTTACATTTTACATGTAACATAGTTACGTATGTGATGGATTTATCATTTATGTTCCATGTTTATGTATGTTAATTTCTATTTGATGACATTATAGTGTGTTTAAGTTATATTCAATAAAGGGTGCATGAAATATGTTTCAAATTGTTAAAATCTCTAAATTTAAGGGGTTTTTATTAAGTTGCCGATTCATAGCTGATTCGATTGCGATTTATGGCCGATTTTATGATTCAATTCAGCCTTACTGATTCCTATTCTCATTACTTTGATTCAAACCCATATCTAAGCCCCTCTCTTCTTCTATTGTAATGTCCTTGGGTAGAGCATCAAAGAGGCTTGCACCTCAGCTGGGGTTTGTTGTTGTTTGTGACCACTGCAGTCCATGAATAAACATTTCTTTGAGGCATCGTACCAATAATTCCCATGTTGCTTGTGCTTCATCAAATTGCATTCATGCATATGAGGGCAGTTGCAACATTGACATTTGACAAAATTCCTCTCTCCTCTATGATTGCAAGAGATGACATCTCTTTGAGGCATTTTGTCAAAGACTTAACATGCCTTCTCCATATTTCCATATCTTGCATACATGCATACTAGAGAAAGTGCAACAAATTCTGAGCATATGCTACTCTATCCTTTATGCCTCTATGGATATTTATCCTTGTTCGAAAGCTCCCATTTTTGGCATAGGCAAGGAGGATGTTGGCAAAGGTTGCAGAGTTGCACATGCCAATTGCATTTTCTTGAATGCTTTCATGTAATGTTTTATCTTTGCTACAAAATACATTGAAACATCTTGTGGTTTGGAAGCAGAACCTTAAACAATGTCAATTACTTCACAAAGACCTCCATTTTAAAACACATGTTTGTGTCCTTATATTTCTTGTGAACATGAAAATAATGCTTTTAAAAAAAATATAAAAATGCAATCAATATAGTTTCTTTAGAATTTTTTTTTGTATTTTTTATGTTGATTTTTAAAGATATTATTAAAAACATTAAAAACCTTCTTATCACATTATATCTTAAATTTTACATTATTTAATAAATTGAAGTATAAACTTTTACATAATATTTTATATTTTAAATTATATACAATAATTTTAAATAATTATTTTTATTTAAATGATTAAAGAACATGTAGAATTATCTATTTTAAATAATTATTAAATTATATGTTAAAAAAGGGGTTACATATTGTCTACGTGTTAATCCTATTTGAGGCTAAAAAACAAACAAAAAATATTGTCAAACCAAAATGCTTCAATCGCCATTTTTTCTTACCATGCTTTCCACGATGTTAATGTCACTGACTTTTTTACCCTTTTTGGTAACCATGTTTCTTTCACCAGTGTCAGACATTGAATTAAGGCGGTGAGTTTCACACTTAAAAAGCCTATCGGCTAATTATTTTATCCTTAAATAACACTTATTATTACAAAATAATAGCCACCTACATCATCCCCCACAAAAACTTGTCATCTTTTAAATGAGAAAAAACAAAAATCACGCAATTATACTACTACTGGGACATGTGAGAAGACGTCCCTAGAGTATACGAGCAAATAGCCCATTGAAGTAGCTATTAGAGAAGTCTCAGGGCTCTTCCCACGATCAGTTGCTTTTCCCTTGTCGCCTTGTTAATAATCTCATGGCATCCATGTTGTCCTTTTTTGTTGCTACCAACATTTGCTCTTTTTCTAGGTGCACGGTCTTTTCCTGGCTCAATTTTGTGTCAAGCTCCTACAATCTTTTTGTAACCTGTCTTGCTGGCTTAATGCTTTGTGAGCCTGCCACGTGACTCTCTATGGTTGGAGGAATGTATCTCTAAAGTTCTACTCCATCCTGATGAGGATGTTCATCATGCCAATCTGCCCCTTGTGTCTAGCCACAACATGAGTAATACCCCATCCTACTCCTTGTCCTTCAGCACTATGTCAGGTCATCCTTGCCCTGATAAGTGCTCCATGAACGCTACCTCACAGCCTTTCTTCATAAGTTCCCACAATGCCCTTGTTGTTAGGGTCAAAGCTCCCACATCCAATTCTTTGGCTCTCTTCATCATGTCCCACAAAGCCGAAGGCATGGTTAATAACTCCATTCAAAAGTGTTGGGCATAGTCCCCAAAGCAAGGGGAGGGGCTATCTTCAACAACTCCTCGTTCTCCTATATGTTGACTCCCCATCCCCACCTCTACTCCTATTACTCGTTGATTCGTGTCGGTCTCCTCCTTAGGTTACCCACCATGAGAGTGGAGGGATATCTTATACCTACATTTGAATTTTCGTTAGGAGCTTTTATGCTTCTTCATTCATTACACTATGTTCTTGTTCCCTTCCTACAGGTGGAATAGGCACTGGTTGCAATGAGGTAGGAACTAAAGTGGCTAACTTGCTGGAAGGTGCTACTAGTGGCAGTGTGGGGCTTATCACTAGTCCAATCAGCTATACTATCTCTATCCCTTGGGAGATAGCAATCCTAATGGCATGGGCTTCGTGCTTCATCAACTGCAAATCCACTATCTTACCAGTGCTATTTGTTCTACTAAAACCAAGTGTGCTACTGCTAATAGCTGGGAGGGTGTAAATGATATCCTCTTTAGCCCCCAATCTGGAAAGGTTGGCGATTTCCACGAGCTCCTGACTATCATCTCTCCACTACGAGTTGTCATCCCACTACCGTCATCCCCTACCAACAATGATGTTACAACCTACTCCCATGTTGAATGGGTTGCCAACTACTCTATGAAGTTCACTCCCAATGGCAAACATTTGTTGTACGACCTCCATGTGGGCATCCAATTCTGTTTGTACAGTCTCTGTATTTGGGGAAGTATTACGCTCTGACATCTCTAGTCAATTTTTTGGAATGGATCCTTCTTCAATAGGAACAAACTTGATCTCATTCGATGTTAACCTGAATGTTCTACCGCCCTTTCCTATACACCTCCTCCCTCTCTACTGCCCCAAGGTGCCATCTTGAAGCCCTCCTGCCATAAACTCAAGGAGGTGTCATGTCCCTTCGTCTCTTCTTCCTCAGTTGTCATCTTCCTCCTCTCATTCTTTCGTGTTGGGTGTGCTCATTGTAATTTCCCGTCTAACCTTCTTTCTTGGAGACTCAAAGTTCCCTCCTAAAACTTTGTTCAAGTATAACCAACAGTGCATAGCTGGCTTATATGGCTCCACTCAGCTAGCAGGGCCCCAATATTTTGGTGCCACCTATGTGCACAGTGCATCTAAAAACAAAGCTATAGCATCGTGAGGCATATAAAATGTTTTGTGTTTGAGGTGTAAGAACTCCTTAATCTTGTTGGATAACAATTGTGCCCAAAAATATATATCTTACCATTATTTAGTCCATTCATTTGTCACAAAACCCATATGGCAATCACCAACATTCTCCTTCCCCCTCAAAGTTTGCTCTTCACTAAATCCACTATTCATCATCATTTTTGGCTGGCAATGAAGCTTATTTTTCAACCCTCTATTATTGTTTTTACTACATATGCTCTCCCAATAATTATCTGTTATATCTTTTCTATATACAAATTCCAATAAATGTTTCTTGTCTCGAATAGAGATTTCTGAGGGTTTGGTGGCAGTGCCCTTTATTCGGCACCCCCAAAAACTTTACTGAATTCTTTTGTTGAGTAGGACACTATGACAAAGTAATGTAAATACTTGATTGTAGACTTGTATGTGACACTATCCTAGCCATGAACCATGGTACACAAAACTGGTTCAAATTCTTTCAAATTAAAAAAAGGCATGAAAATTATTTTATCTACCTAAACCTTGTGTAGTACAACCTTTAATGGATGATTGTCGTTTGAGGCCTCCCACCAAACTAGATATGCACTTCTTGTTACACCGTCAAATATGACATCTTCTATTGTGATTCTTTCATCTTTTGTCTTCACCCTTGCTCTTTTGTTTGCTTGAAGTTTCCATGGTGTCTTTTGTTTGTATTGGATTCCTCTTTTGAGCTTTAAAATTAATGGCAAAGGTGTCCTTTTTAGGGTTCCCTAACTAGTCAATACCATATCCTTCAATCTCCTTAATTCCCCTCTTAATTTGTGAACCTCTCCAACAATTCCCAAGCTTCCTCTCTAATCATATGGATCTCCCTTCTTAGCATATGACAAGCAATGGCACATTCAATCGTATCCAACCACCCCTCGTATGCGTAATTGTAGGCCTCTAGACCCCTTCACTCGTACAAGAGCATCTCACATTCTTACAAGAGCAAATTGGTTTGTTTGTACGAGAACATGATGGCACTATTCTCCATATGGGCCATATAGAATGTGTGAGTTGTATAGGTTCCACTAATATCGTGCAAGTTGTATGACTTGACATCTTTGCTTCCCCCTGTCACTGCACCTTTTTGGTATAGAATGTGCAGTTTCCTTGCCCCTCTTTTGTATCGTTGATCTCCTCTTCCTTCCATATGAACCCCTATGAAACTACCATGCTTCTCTACTTGTCATGCGGGTACTTTATTAGCTTTATAGACTTTTGGTAAGGTCGACTTGCAACAACTTTTAATAGAGGGTTTTTTTCCTTCTTTCATCCACTTCCTTAATTATTTCCTCTTCATTATTCTTTTTCTTAATTTTAAGTTTCCTTTTCACTCTTTTCCCATCTTTCCCCATTCTTCTAATTTTAATTTTCCTCAAAAAACATTTTTTATCCTCCAAGGTTTGTAATCACTTGCCACAAAGCATTTGGATTGCTTTTATAGGGTGCCTCTCCCTTACTTGGTACGTTTTTTAATTAATTGCTCCACATTGCCATCTCCTTCCGTGATAAATAAGTCATCCGTTTTCAACACCATCTTCGAGCACGACCCTAAGGTGGCACCATACTCCTTTAAATCAAGCTCTCTTTCTAGGTCTCCTAAATTATCTCCTTTTTGTGCTTGTTTCTTCTTTTGCTGCTCTTCGGCTTCCTAATCAATGATGTAAGCAATAAGTCCCTCTCTTCTTCCTCATATGGTGCTCCCCATCTCCAATATCCAATTATTCTTACCCAAAGGGATGGTATTCCAAATAGCGCATTAGTGTGATATTTATGTATTCTCGGCACTGCAATGCCTTCTACTTACTTCCTGGCTAGTCGTTCGTCGAAAATTGCCATAGGTTTGCGAGAGTCATTATCAGACCTGCATGCCTCTTCAATAATCACGAGATCTTCTTCAATGTCATGCCACCAAGTACAGTAAGTAATGGCCCTCCAAAACATCAAGTCGCATGATATTCACCAAGTACTGTGTCATGGCCTTCCAGAACATCAATTTACATAACATTCAGCATGTACTAAAAAATGTTTATAAGGTATGTGTACACGCATTCTCATAATGCTTACCATATAAACATCCACCATGCAAAGTATAATCTATCATGATCTGCATAGACATCGTGAGATATCCATCATAACAAAAAGTTAAGTTATTGTAAGATCGTCACCTTTCAATAACTTCTACAAATACAAGTGATGATCATTTGGAACTCGTCACTTCCTCATGATGTACACAGGGGGTAGACACATTAAAAATCATAGTCACTTGCAAGGACTTTTGAACTCCCTCTTAATATCATTTATTTGAGCTCCCTATTCAAGATTGCCTTTGGAGAAGTGTCACCCTCCCCCTTCGTGCAATAACATTCTCAAAGGAAAAGATCAAGGTACATATTAGTTATAGTATGTATTAAAAAATGCAAACAAATAAATCTGATTTCAAGGTTAGATTTATATAAAAATATATATTACAATAATTTGGTATTCTAAGACTCCATCTCAAAAATTGTTATAAAGCCAATTTCATTTTAAAAGCATTTTACATTTGTTTTGCAATTGAGGAAGATGAAAAGGAAGAACTCCCTCTTAATCCAATATTTCGCATGAGTTATGGATATCTGAAGTTCTTTAGAATGCACATCTTTCTAAATCTTTATCTGAATTGTTGACTTTGGCAAAACATGCTTGATGTTTCAATCTATCAAGACATTGAAATGTTGAGTAACCATAGTTGCCACATCTAAAGCACTGCATTTTAGAGTAATCTATCTATTTCCTTTTCCCTTCAAATTAAGGATTCTTCCTCTTATCAACTTGGGTTCTAAGAACCTGAATATCACCTCCAGAAGAAGTATCATCTTGAGACATTAACATCCACTCCTCTTGTATGTAGTCACCCTTTAGTCGAGCAAGTTTAGGAAGCTTGGGTCGAAAACATACTCCTTGTCTAAAAGTTTTCCATGATGGTGGCAGTCCTTATAGTGCTATCATGGTCAATTCTTTGTAATCGTGGATGTGACCAATTGTATAGAGTCGGTTCCTTAGTTTTGTTATCCTCATTAAATATGAAGCAATGGATTCTCCTTTATTCATCTTAATATTGGTTCAAGTTGTATTGTTTATTTAAAACATTTCTCTAAGTGCTTTGATCATTTCATGTGTTGTATCTAGTTCTACAATGACGAGAAGTAGATGATCCTGCACCCTGTCCACTAGTAATTTCCTAGCTCTAGTATTTTCTTTTTCCCATTTATTCAATTCATCACTCCCTTTGGGTGGTGAGTCAGATTTTTCCATAAACTGTTTTAAATCATGCTCCTTCAAGTTTGTCTTCTAGTCTCATACAATTATGTTAGAAATAGATAATTGAGGGGGGGGGGGGGGGGGGGGGGAATCAATATCCTACATACTTTTGCCCACAACTGGATATTATTAATTACTTCACAACATGCATATGAAAGTAAACCAATAATATTGAGCAGTAAATAAATCCATACATAAAGACAACTCATAACACCATATTTTGTTAACTAGCGAAACCCTGGCCAAGAGAAAAACCCGGCGGTGATGGCACCCACAAAATGATCCACTAAACAAAAGAATCTGGTTAAGGATATTGACCCTATTAGGAGTCTATGAATTATATATAGTGTCTCAGTCCTTGTTAGAGGACTAGGTCTTGTTAAAAGCCTCAACCCTATTAGGAGTTGCTTCAACCCTATTAGGAGTTGGTAGTACAATTGCAACTATATGCAAGAAGAGGCCATTGCCCAAACATGCAATTATATAATTCAGTGCCTTAAACAAAACAACATAGATACAATAACCTCTTATTTGCTAACTATTGTACTTCGCATATCTCTAATCTTACATCAAAATTCACATCATAGGTCTCTCGCATAAGTTCGCATATCACATATTTAGTTCGCATATGCACCATATGCTTCACATTCGCATCACATTCAATTCGCACACTTCGCAAGTAGTGATCTCTTTACTTATACTCTTTTCTGTCACAAAACTCTAGTGTACTCAGCTTGATGCTTTCACACGTCATGCTAACTTAGGGTAAACATCTAGGATGTCATCCCTAAATAATTAAGTAATTATTTGAGTCACGAAATAATTCCTTTACCAATTATTAACCCTTTTCTGATATACTTTGTTTTGTCCTATTCTCTGCCTTCACTAGTGTTTAACTTGTAACTTCGTTCGTACAGATCATACTCATTTGTGTATTTAGGTATGTCATCATGACACTCTAGTCAACCTGTCCTTAACTACACACGGTCTAATTATCACTGTAGACTTCACAATATCAAAATTACCTCTATACTAATATTAAATTGTCTGATACTAACTCTAATCATGGAATCTTTAGCTGTAAGTTCTGCCTTCTATTCCAAAATTATATGTTCCCATAAATGACAACACTTAACCTTACTAACTTAGCCATATTGCCAACACATTCACCATTTTGGCAGATGTGAGATTTAAGAATATTTGAGTGCACTTGGATAGATAAATCTGATCAGGATCGTCTCTAAGACCCGCTCTCATACCATGTTAAAATTTGGTCAGATTTATGAATTATTATTAAATTTGGATTACCTATAATGTATTATCTTGAAGTATAATAAATAATCTCTATAATTTGAACCCCACTTGGTATTGGAACTTGATATGTATGTGTTTTTCAAAGGGATTTCTTACTCCCTTTAAATATATAGAAATGTACCCCTTCACCCAAATGAGATGACACCTCAAACACGTCGCATTAGACAATTTGATAAATTTAATATGGAGTATAATGAGTTCGACAAGGGTCAGAATAATTTAAGTCCAAATTACAACTAATGACAGGGCATCAGGTTGACAGTTACATGAACAAATTGATCACATTGCATTGACCAATAAAGTCTCACTACCAAACAAGGAAAATTGAGGATATTAATATGACAAGAAAGGACAGTCAAGTACATTCCTTTGAGAAGTGGAACGAACCACATCATCATGCAACTCTAAACATAGTGGGGTTGACCATGCTTGGCACTCAGAAAGAAGAAGGGAATGATGGGCAGTCATCTATATAATTTGAACCCCACTTTGTAATGGAACTTGATATGTATATGTTTTTCAAAGGGAATTCTTACTCCCTTTAAATATATAGAAATGTACCCCTTCACCCAAATGAGATGACACCTCAAACATGTCTCATCAGACAATTTGACAAATTTAATATGGGGTGTAATGAGTTCGACACGGGTAAGAATAATTTAAGTCCAAATTACAATTGATGACAGGGCATTGGGGTGACAGTTACGCAAACACATTGATCACATTGCGTTGACCAATAAAGTCTCACTACCAAACAAGTAAATTTGAGGATATTAATATGACAAGAAAGGACAGTAGTGGAACGAACCACGTCATCATGCAAGTCTAAACATAGTGGGGTCGACCATGCTTGGCACTCTAAAAGAAGGGAATGATGGGCAGTCAATAGTCAAGGACACATTATACTCCACCCCTAGTTGCCTATTAACAAAGGAATGCACAAGGAAGGAAAATAGGCATCTGCCATGTAAGCGAAAACATTCCTTATGCCAAGCTAGGCAAGTATCTACATATGTCACGTCACCTAGTGGCAGTAATAATATTTATTGAAATATTTGGCTTATAGGTATGAAGGACATTATATTCTCCAAGTCTTATGTCATAGACAATAGTGCTAGAACTATATATAGTTTAATATGTAATAACAAATAATTATTTTAGGTATATAGTATATATTAAATATTATAAATTAAAATATATAATGTATGCAACATAATAAACTATATATTCCTTTGATTAAATCAATCATATTAAATCATCATTCGATGTAAGCTATAACATTAACAATCACTTGGTTGACAAAATGTAAACCTTGATCACTGGTGATAGATATAGGTATGCCAAATCAAGCGACTATTGGCTCATATACGAATTAGATCGTGCTCATTGCAATGTTATCAAGGAGTGCACTGGCTTCTACCCATTTTTTCAAATAGAGTAGCTAACACAATGTACTTACATCGCCTAGAGATACTTAAGTGGCCCCACAAAGTCGAGGCAACATCTTTAAAACAATTCTTGAGGTTGAGAGTGGAATAGTAGCATAAAGTGTCATTTCGCCGGTTTGTCTACCCTATGGCAAGTATCACATCCAAGCACTCACTCTTACGCATCAGTGTGCAATGTTGGCCACCATGTCCTGCTAGTAGTACCTTTTGTGTCCTGGCATCAGTTCCCATGTGTCCTCTTGCTAACCCTTCATCAAATTCCCTTAGCACACTTGGTATTTCTTTTTCCATAGCACACTATCATCATACATGGTCAAGTTCTATATTGTATAGTAAACCACTAACCAATCGGAATGTTTACTCTTCAGTGCGAACTTCTTGCATTTACTTTGTGGAATCTCAGAGGGGAATGTTGAAGTAGAGAGATATTCCTGATGCGTTCATACCATGAGGGTAAAACGGATATTTGAAATAAGTGTGTATCAGGAAAGTCCTCGTACACCCCATCAGTTGGTTCTCTAGATTTTATCCTTGATAGTTAGTCAGCAATGATATGGCTCTTTTAGTCACACGATGTTCATGAATGTGAATTCTTGACGTAGCAAGAGCCACTAACTCACCCTCCCTTAGATGATGGGTTTCTTCATAAAGTGCATTCGTGCTCGGTGTTCTACGTAGAACATTAAGGGTGTTACCTCTATCATTTTTATCGCATTCCCTTTTGGACAATCCCAACTGGTATTTGCGGTATAAAGAAATGATCCAAAATGCATACCTAGTGACTACCTACAAGCCGTGCTTAAATACCCGTCAAGGAAAACTTTCCCAGGGTGTACAAAGATAGCCGATGGCAACACAACTATGGAAACAAAATAAAAATAGGTCCAAGATTTATTAAATCAACCAACCCAATTACAATAGCTTAAATAAAAATTATTTTATAATGGGAACATTACAGTCCTCCTGTCCCAAATTTTTCTTGTCCTCAAGCAAATGCAATGTCGGACATTGTAGAATGCGTCATGTCGTCAAACGGCAAGTATTTCCAACATACCAAATATTCCTTCACAGTGCAGTTCCTCAGGGTCTTCTCACTTACTTCAATAATCTCAGCTAGTTTCAATAAGAGCTTTCCTTCTTCATTGAGTAGTGGAAGGTCTGCCGCTACCGTAAATGTTCTGTCCCACAACTTTCTTAAGGCAGGAGACATGAAAAACGTTATGAATACAACTCCCCTCTAGAAGTTCCAACTCATAAGCAACTTCACTAATGTGGCAAACTACCCGATAAGGACCATAAAATCGTGGCTTCAATTTTTCTTTCCCCTTTTCCTTCAATGAGGATTGTCGATATGGTTGAAGTCTAAGATAGAGCAAGTCTACCACTTTGAAAGTTCTATCGATTCGATGTCTATCAGCGCAGATTTTCTATTGATTCAGTGCCTGTTGTAAGTTCCCTTCAAGCATCTCAGTATGTCCTACCCCTCCTGAAGCCAGTCCCTCGCCCTTGGTGTGTGACTGTCACTCAAAATTGTGTCGATGAAGGAAAGGGGGTTCATACCTGTATAGTGCTTCGAATGGTGTCATCCCGATGGACATGTGGTAAGTGGTGTTGTAACAATATTCCCCTAGGTGCATCCATTTGATCCACACCCGTTGTTGTGTCAAAACGTAATTCCGAAGGTAACCTTCAAGCCACTTGTTCACAATCTTTGTCTGTCCGTTTGTCTAAAGGTGAGAACTAGTGCTTGGCGACAATTTTGTTCCTGCCAATCGAAACAATTCTGTCAAGAACATACTGATAAATCGTCCATCCCAATCATTGACAATGTTTCTGGGTAACCCGTGCAAAAGGAAAACTTCTCTAAAAAATAGATCGGCTACGTGTGTGGCTTGAAAGTTCGAAATGGCGAAGAAATGTGCGTACTTCGTTAGTCTATCAACCAACACATAAATACAATCCTTTCCGTTCATCTTAGGAAGTCCAGTAATGAAATCCATCGAGATACTTTCCCACTTTTGTTTTGGAATTGGCAAAGGTTGCAGTAACCCGACGCATAGAGTATGTTCGGAATTGTTCTGCTGGCAAACCACTCTCTTACATACTGCAATAAGTCTCCTTTAAGACCACTCCATGAAAACCTCTCCCTAAGATGTCTGTAAGTTTTGGGGAAGCCCGGGTGTCCTACCAAGGGTGAGTCGTGGACTTCCTTCAAGATTTTCTACTTCAATTTGGATTCTGACACTAAAAATATCTGATTCTTATAGTAAATGATGTCATCCACCACTTTGTACAGATCATCCTGGGTGTTTCCATCCATTAGCTCACAGGCAAATGTGTTTTTGGAATATTATACCAACAAATGTGTTGTCCAGTCAGCAAAAATCTGGGTCAGTAAGCAGACAGCAGATTTTCTGGACAAAGCATCTGAAACCACATTGTTATTTCCTTTCACATACTCAATGTCAAAATCAAAAGCCTGAACCTTGCTTAACCATTTTTGTTGCCTCTCATTCAAATACCGCTGCTCTAGAAAAAATCTCAGACTATTGTGATTCGTACGAACAAACATCACATCCACCAAATACTATTGGAACTTGGTTAGTGTATGTATGATGGTCAGCATCTCTTTGTCATAAATGGAATATAAGCATTCTATTTGTGTAAGGTTCCTGCTCTCATAGGCTATGGGGTGTCGATCTTGCTTCAGTACTGCGCCAATCCCTTCTATGGATGCATCGCACTCTAGAATGAAACGTTGAGCAAAATCAAACAATGCAAGTACAGGGAAAGTGCTCATTGCTTCTTTCAACTTATCAAAAGTGAGTTGTATTTTTTCACTCCACTGGAAGGAACCCTTTCTTGTCAAATCTGTTAATGGGGCGCTAAGCTAAGAAAATCCTTTTACAAACCTTCGGTATTAACTAGACAGTCCAAAAAATCCTCGCAACTCCGTGAGTGATTTCGGGGGAGGCCAATCAAGGATAGCCTGAATCTTCTCCTGATAACCTTGAACTCCATATTTACTGACAACATGCCCCAACTACAATATTTCTATCATACCTAATTCACACTTGGATCGCTTGGTGAACAAGCACTGATCCTTCATGATCTGTAGAACTTTGTCCAGATGCTTCAAGTGCTCTTTCCATGTCCTGCTGTAAATAAGAATATCGTCAAAAAATACTTGTAAGTACTTATGCAATTGTTTGTTAAAGATGTGATTCATGCATGATTGGAATGTACCACGTGCATTTGTTAATTTGAATGGCATGACCAAAACTCATAATGCCCGTGGTGACAATGAAAGGTCGTTTTTCCCACGTCTTCCTCCCTCATGCGGATCTGATGGTATCTGGAATAGAGATCTATTTTCGAAAAATGGACTGCGCCATGTATTTCATCTAGCAACTCATCTATCCTTGGAATGGGATATCTATTCATTATTGTATTTTCGTTCAATGCACGGTAGTCCACACACATGCGCATCGTCCCACCCTTCTTTTTGACAAATACCACTGATGACACGAAGGGGCTAGAACTGGGACGGATCCATTCTTTCTGCAGTAGTTTCTGAAGTCTTTTCGATCTCATCCCTAATTTTCTTGGGATGGTGGTAGGGTGTGGTTATGACCAGCTTGGCTCTAGCTTCCAACTCGATAGTATGTTCAAACCCTCGATGAGGCAATATGCCAGGAGGAATGTCAATAAAAACTTTATTGTGTTCACTCAAAATATTCTAGAGATCATCATCCTGGGGAGGTGTCTATTGCCCTTTTATAGGTTCCGCCTAGACAAAACAATGGGTAGCCCAAGCAACGTCATCAAGCCAAAAATTTGCCTCCATCTGATGTGCAAAAACTTCCTTTGGCCCTTCTTTTTCCATTTTGCGGAGTACAACCTTATTTCCATCAACAACAAAAGTGAAGTCCATCTGTTTGAAGCTCTGAGTGTATTCATCAAGTGTCTCCATCCACTATATGCTTAGAATAACCTCCATATCATCAACGTCCACTATGAAGAAATCCTCGGTCACCGTGTGATTCGCCATTGTGATACTTGGCTAAGGAGCAAGTTGTGTGCAGAGCAAGAGAGTCCCTCCTGCAACCTTGACTTGAAATCCTGTGTGCATCTCTGTAGGTAGACCTCTTTGTTTCACCAAAGAGGAGTTTATGAAGTTTAGAGTAGCTCCGCTATCGAGCATCACCATAACCCTTTGTCCTTGAAGGGTTCCCCGTACACAAAACATTGTGCAGCTTGGGCTACCAGCTAGGGCAATAGTTCCTCTGTGCCTTACCAATGCTGCAATTCTTTTCGTACAGTTCAAACTAACCATTTTGGTGTCCTCATGGGGTTGGCTATCTTCAGTGGGTATATCTTCTTGTTCATCCTCATCATCGGACACGACCTCAATGTAGTGGATCTTTCTTTCCCAACGCATCTGTGTCCAGGTTCCCATGGTCCTTTGCAATTGAAACATAGTTTCTTCCTTCGGAGCTCTTGTCTAGTAGCTTCGTACAACAACGGCTTCCTCAACAGAGGTTTATATCTTTGTCTCTCGGAAACATCGACAATTTGAAATGTGAGTAATCCCGAGAGGATGATGCCGACGATGATGCCATACTCCGTGCTCTCTTAATGTCCTCCAACAAGATGGCAGGATTGAACCCCTTTACCCAACCATTCAGTGGTTTTATCAGCCCGTCCATGAAGAGCACTATCCGTCTTCTTTCAAAAATGTTCGTGACCAAAACAAAGTTTCTAAAATTCCGCAATGTACCAGTCAACCAATCCAGTTTGCCTTAGCTGTGCCAAATCTTTGAAATTGAATTCCGAATCTTTACCATCAAATCGATCTATCAATCTCTCAATGAATTCTGCATAGGTATTTATTTGATCATGTCCCAGTGTGATGGTGTCGTGGTGCTAGCATTCATGCACAACTCCCTCCAAGTGTAATGCCGCAAATTTAATTGCTTCTTCTGGCATAGAATTCAGCTAGAAGTAATTATCGGCCTTCATTACCCACGCTTGCGTAGATATCGATCTGGAACCATCAAATGGAGACAAATTTACTTAACTTCCTCTTGATATCATCATTAAAATATCCTCGATTTCCGCCTCCGAAATATGTCATTCTCAAATTTGCGTATTCTTTGTAAGATATATCTTCCTCAAAATTCACATTCTTTCAGTCCTCTCTCAGTTGCTCTTGAACCTCCTCAAAAGTTGGTTGCTTCCATCCCTGTAGTGCCTCCATCCGTGGGGGAAAAGACGGCATGGAAGGATGTGAATGTGCAGGATGAGGGTTTGCTTTACCTGACACAGAGTCCACGCTATGACTATTCTGTCCACCGGATACTTTATTTTTTGCCAATTTCTTGAGAATTTTTTCCATGAGTCGCTGAGTATCATTGATATGTGCCTGATTCCTCGCAAGTTCTCCTAGTAGTGCCACGAGCTCTGTTGCTGTGGATTCTGGTTCTGCTATCATTATATCAACCGAATGGGTTCTCCTTCTCTTTCGGCTATAAACTCTCATTCACTATTTACAGGCTAGTAGGATCAAAGCTCTGATACCACTATAATGTTCCTTTCGTCATGGTTGCTTGATGACCCGTCACAACCACTGAGTGACCACAAGAAAGATCTACATGAAGGTCGTACAGTGCGGATGGTGTGGGTTTGTACAGGGTCTGAAAGCTTGTAAAGAGAGCAAGTGAACAAGGTCGTATGGTAGGGAGTGTGTACTCCGTACATAGGGAATGTGTGCACTGTACGGTATTTAAAACACAAGGTCATACACTAGAAGATAGGGAGGTGAGGGGTACGATGAATGCAGGGAACCTTACGGTAAGGGGGGGAAGGAAGGTGGTACAGACAACTAAGCCTGTATGGTGTGGAATAGGAGCCAAGTTGACAGCCATACGAAATATCCTAAAGGTCGTACGGTGGGGATAATGCAAATTGTACACTTAGCAATGCAGGTCATGCGAAGGGTGATTAGGAGGTTGACAATGATGAAGTAAGATACCGGAGATGTGAAGGGGTGGAGGTACAAATTGAGACAGCAGGCTGTACGGACGATGGAGAGAGGTACTGAGATGTTGTGATGCAAGAGAGAGACAAAACCAACACACGAAACTAACGCACAAATACTGCCAGCTTGAAGCAACCAAAACATAGAAAATATATATCAGATAATAAATAGCTTGCAACAAGAATGAAGCTCCAACTTGCCAGATCTAAGCGAAGTGTTACAAGCGACGGAATAGGGTGAGGATTGAATTCTACCGAAACTGGAAATAGCCAAGTAGGGAAGATCTTTCACTTCCGAAATGGCAAACTATAGAGAATCCCAACTGGAATTTGCAGTATAAAGAAATAATCCAAAATGCATACCTATTGACTACCTACAAGAAGTGCTTAAATACCCCTCGGGGAAACCTTTATGAGGGTGTACAAAGATAGCCGACGGCAACACAACTATAGAAACAAAATAAAAATGGGTGCGAGATATATTAAATCAACTTGCACAATTACAATAGCTTAAATAAAATTTATTTTATAACGAGAACATTACATCTTTGTTGTCACAGGGGAACAACTTTTTTTTGTCTAGATAGGGGTGATGGAAGGGAGGATCCAATGGGAATCTGCAATCCCAATTAATAGGAACAATAGCTAATTTGCTAGAGTAGAAAGTCTAACCGAGGTTTGTCAACTTGTCATGACAGACTTCCTAAATCAAGCACGTAATACAAGTGAAAATCTAATATTGGCAAACGCAAAACAGTACAAAGGTATCCTAAGATATAGACAAGGGTGGAAGGGCAGACAAACGAATAAAAATTGTTTAGCTATGATATTACTGAGAATCAACAAAATATCTGACAAAACATACCAAGCTAATATGAGGCAAGAATCATAGGAAGAAAATGAAATAGGATTGCAAAGAAAGGTAGAATCCAACAAGAACACCGCATTAAACGCAATTCAAGTTGAAACTAGCGCAACAAGCAAAGGAGAAAGCATTGAAGGTTAAAAAAGATGAGGATATCTATTACAACCCGACTAAAACACCATTCTTGTGGTCTTCAGATTTGTATGTTGAAGATCTTATGGACTTAAAAAGGAGGCAAATTGTAGAAACAAGGAATTGGAAAGAAGAGAGGAAAGCATTTGAAGCAATTGAATACACAAGCAAAATAGAACGAGAACAAAAAAGCCTTAAAGAACAAATCTTGATCATGCAATCCAAAATGGATATTGGACAGTAAGAACCAGAAATATTAAAACAAGAAATGGCACTATGGAGGGTAACACGAATAAAGAAAAGGAAACTATGAAAGAGGTGGGCGCCACCCAATCAAAGGAAATCCAACCAGCTTTAGCAGATATAGAAGAGGCTAAATCGTGGTCTCAAGTTGTAGGCAGCTCAACAAGTAAACAAAAGGACATCATTGAGCGGTAAATCAAGTTTTAGATAAGGGAAGAGCAAGACAAACGAGGCAAGGCTCCAAATATCATGATCAAAGGCTTAAAAGACTTTGGAGAAAGGGAAAGGGCTGATATACTAGCAAGAGATTTCTTACTAATATGCTGAAACGGACAGGTGCTATTCAACAAGCAAGTAGGATAGGTAAACAGGTGGATGGTGGAAGGGATAGACACGTAAGAGTTGTTTTAAAAAATCTAGAGGATAGAAAATTTATCCTTAGTGTTGCATCCCAATTTTCGACCCAATTTAAAATGTTCATATAGCCATTGAGGTTCACATGAAGTCAGTTGACAGTTAAGTCTGTTATAATACTACGAAATGGTACGATGGTTAGTCGTTATAATTTCATATGAAGATAAATATGCTAGATGATTATTTATCATGAATTCATGGAATTGAAAGGGTGGTTAGCCGTCATGATTATTTATGATTAATAGCTTATTATGGTAATATGATTTAACTACGGAGAATTTCCTTGTAGGGAGCACATCAAAGGGGTGGAAGCATTGTCAAAAAATAATTGGGCAGAGGAGCATCACCATCATTGGGCAAACGGGTATGAATCGTGAATCACCATGGTTAAGGACCTAGCGACTACATAACAGGATACAATTAATGGACACGCATGAACTATTAGATAAAACATTAAAAACATTAATGATTCTAACTTAATTAAAATGCATACCTCTAATGGCTTTTGGTTGACTTTTCCACCACATCATTATAATACATATTTATGTACGTACACATATAAATTAAAATTGACATCATAATATTATTTTTATACAAGATTTTATCGATTTAATACGTACATTAAAAATGCATGTACAAGAAGATAAAATAAATCTTCAAAGATGATAAATGTATCTAGATATACATATTTAAAAGCTACGACCTTGAATAAACATTTGATATGTGCCATCTTAACAAGATATATTTACATGAGTAAATAAATATGTTTATAATATTCTTTTAACTTATAACCTTCAAATTCTTTTCCTTATTTATTCAATTCTTTACTTGAAACCAAAATGCAGCCCAAGAAGGCAAAACATTTTCTTTAAGGTTACGGCTTCTTGGATGCCTTTGCCTTTGAGAAATCGAATGCCTCTATATATTTGGGAGCTGTGAGAAACCAAGAACAAGAATTGTTTTTCTCTTCCCATTCTATTTCCGATTTATTTCTGCAATAATTGTCATGTCCTTACCTTCTATTTTCTACTTCTGCTAAAAGTCGTGATTATTAATCACTTAGAGATTGTGCGTTCAGAATTTCTTTAGTCGAAGAACTGGATTGTTAGCACCCAGCCAAGGCTCTTCCTTATTTCAATAACCAAGTTATGTGGTCAACATTCCATAATTGATTGATATGTATATATATTTTCCTTATCAATTTATATTTGGAAGCCGAGGGAAAACGGATATGTATTTTGCTATGTTCCCTGGGGACGCGTACCCAGCCTAAAACCCAACGTTTCGGGGACGGGGGGACAGGTATGGGACGTCCCCCAGCCATCCCAAATGTCCCCTTTTTTCAGGGGACGTTTCGGAAACTTGGAGAAGTGGGGGGGACAAAAGGGGGACGGCCAGCCATACCCGGTACGGAAAGGGGACATATAGCCGTCCCTCGACCGTACTGGGTACGGTCGGCCGTCCCCCTTTTTTGTATGCTCAAAACTTTTTTTAAAAAAATTTAAAAAAATTTAATGCCTCCTTGGTCAGCTAGTGGGCCCCACTCCTCCGAAAACCCTAAAATGTATATAACTCCACACATTTAAGTTGTTTTAACAATTGTTTGATTTTCATTTTATGTTGCAGCCGGCTGAAGTTTTCATTTTGCAAGTAGAGGAGGTAATATTTTTGCTGCCAAGAGCTTGACCAAGGGTTTGATTTTCTATTTTGTTCACCAAGTAAGTATAAAACTCTTTGTGCTTTCCTCTATCATTTTTTTAATAAATTTGCAGCTTGCAAAGTCTGATTTTTTTTAATTTTTTCATTGTTTCAGCTCATATATCTATTCAATTGCATATTTAAACACAATGAGCAGCAGTGGGAGTACAAGTAGTAGTAGTAAAGAAGAAAATGTAGAGGTTGATGTTGCTAGTAGTGACACTAGGCAAAAACCCAATCCTAAAGCTGATTTGTTTAAATGCCCTTCCGCCATTATGAAGAATTTTGCAAAAGGTCCTTTCAATAGGAAAAAACCTCTTCTCCAATATCTGACACCTCGGCCAAAAGCTAACAAGAATTCGGGAGGCACTAGGGTGTGGGATTGTCATGTTTTTCTTAATGATTTTAGGAGCAGCTATACAAGAGTGAAGTCACATTTTTTAGGTGTTTCATGCCAAGGAGTCAAAGCTTGTCCTAACCTAACCGATGAACGAAAATTAGAATGCCAAAGATTGCATTTAGAGGCTGAAATGGAGAGGCAAAATTTGACAGTGACATCACCATCCATTCCCTCACAATCATCTAGGCATATTTCATCCGCCATTGGTACTAGTGGCAGCCCTAGTGGGTCTAGAGGGAAGAGAAAGATAAGTAGTGGTGAGAAGGGCTTGGTGGAAAGTATGTTTAATGCACAGGAAAAGGAGAGGTGTGAGGCATCCATTGGTAGATTCTTTGTTGCTAATGGTATCCCATATAATGCAGCCCGTTCCACTTATTATAAACAAATGGTGAAAGATATTTTGAGCATGAATTCCTCATTTGTACCCCCCGGTGAGCATAAGCTACGAACCACTATCCTAGATGAAGAGTACTCAAAGGTTGCTTTGTTATTTGAGGATATGAGACGCACTTGGGTTAAGACAAGCTGCTCTGTTGTGATGGATGGGTGGACCGATGTTAGACATCGGCCACTCATCAATATCATTGTCACATCCCCTGCTAGCTCTTATTTTTTGAGAGCCACAGATTGCTCAGGAAAGAAGAAGGATGCAGATTTTCAGTTCACCATTTTGCGAAATACCATAGAGGAGATTGGGCCCTCTAATGTTGTACAAGTTATCACAGATTCTGCACCTGTGTGCAAATCAACTGGTTTGATGATAGAGGGTGCTTATAGGCACATATTTTGGACCCCTTGTTGTGTTCATTCCATGAACAATGCATTGAAGGACATAGGGAAGATTGAATGGGTGAAACAAGCGGTGCTAGAAGTTAGAGAAGTGCAAATGTTTATTTGCAACCACCACACTTCACTTGCTCTATTCAAGTCCTTCTCTAAGAAGGAGTTCCTCAAACCAACTGAGACAAGGTATGTCAATTATAATTATAGTTTACTTTTAGTTTGTTTTAATTTTAAGTTATTTTTAAAAATTATTTATAAGTTTACCTACATGTGATGCATTTTGTTTTAAATTTTAATCATTAATGTTTAAGTTTAAATTTTTAATTTTTAATTGTTGCTATAGATATTGCAAATATTTCATCTTGATGGAGAGGATGATTGAGGTGTATGAGGCCCTTCAATTGATGGTGGTGAATCCAGAGTGGGGACGATGGCCTCATTCTAAGTCCTCTGAAGGAAAAGCGATGAGCCAAAGGATCCTTGATGAGAGTTGGTGGTCCACAATGAAGTAAGTTGTTGATTTTTAAATTTACTATTAGTCTTTTGCTTGCTGATTTTCCTACTAATAATTTTAAAATTCTTAAAATTCTAATTCTGATTTTTATTTTTGTTGGCATCTTGATCTTGCAGATATATTTGCTCTATCATAGCACCTATTGTTGATGTCATTAGATATGCTGATACTGATGCTCCTAGTTTGGGAGAGATCTATGAGACTATTGACAACATGTTGGGTAAGATGAAGAGAATTGTTGCGGCAAAGGATCCTACATTGGGCTTTTATGAGGAGCATATTAGGCCTATTGTGACGCGGAGGTGGAACATAATGAATACCCGGCTTCATATGGCAGCCTTTGCTCTAAATCCCAAATGGTATGCACAGTTGGGTGGAAGGGGCCTCCCATGTGATGATCCTGAGGTTTTGGATGGCTTCACAAGAGCAATTGATAAGATGTATTAAGCTCAAGATGCCTCTACTCTTCGTGCACAGTTCCTTGACTTCACCAACCTTCGTGGCCCAAACTTAGGTAAGCCACAAGCAAGGTTGGATAGAGTTGTTTTGGCACAAAGGGATCCTATTGGATGGTGGACTTGGCATGGGAGAGATACACCTGAATTAAAGATACTTGCCAATCGCCTTCTTTCACAGGTTGCTAGTTCCTCAGCTGCAGAGAGGAATTGGTCCACATATTCATATATCCACTCTATCAAGAGGAATAGACTTACCTCTAAAAGAGCGGAAAAGCTAGTGACAGTGCATCATGCTCTTCGACTTGCCGATCATCAAACTCCAAAGCATAGGTAGACACCAACTTTGCGATGGGATGTTGAGCCTGAGGATGTGGCCCAGATAGATGAGGATAACACAGCACCAGGACTGGTTGGGGTTCCAATAGATGAGACTACGCTTCCTGTGGAGGATGACAGTGAGGAGGACTCTGATTTTGATGCCATGGCAATAGAGGCAGAATAGGAGCAGCAATCTACTTCATTTTCTATGTTTTTCTTTTTGTGTTGAACATGAACATGATTATGATACATTGATAATATGATACTTATTACTTTATGGCAGCCCTCTACCATTTGGGCCTATAGCTTTGGGCATATTTTGATTTTGATTTTCAGATTTATCATGCTTATCATTATGAGTTTTATGATATTGACAATTGTTAATAACTTAATGTTCATTGTTCAATGTTCTCTGATATTGCATTAATATGCATTTTGACAATTGGGTACTTAAATAGTAAAATCAGATATTATTTCGTACATGGCATTCAAATTTTGTATGTTATGGTTCTATTATGTTTAAATGACATGCTTTGTGCTTAGTTTCATATGAATGATATGTATGTTTACAAATTTCAATGTATATTTTAAAATTTCCTTATATATATATATATATATATAGTCGTCCCCATTTGCCATCCCCCCCCATCCCCAAAATCGCCAAAAAAAATTGCCGTCCTGGAAACCCGTCCCGCCGTCCCCGTACCAGAAACTTGGGGGAACATAGGTATTTTGCCTCCACACGATTTTACTCCTGCATTTTCTTTCCACAGTTTTACTCCTTGTTTCTACACCTTTGTTGAAGGGGGAAATTAGACTCGTTCTAATATTGCATACGGATTGCTTTTGTGAGGAAGCCGACTATTAAACATCAAGCCAAGGCTCATGTTTCTGTATTACATTAGACCAGGTTAAGTGGTCACTTCTTTTCTGAGTGATACATCTTCATCCTTTTATTTCTGCATTATAAATTATAACAGAAGGAAGTACGTCCACGAGAACTCTGCACTATAATATCAAAGAGACTAATCTTTCCTTATTGAGTAAATACAAATTGTCATGTTGACTCCAAACATATTTCTTTTATTGTTGTAAGTCAGAATCGAATTGTACTTTTGGAAGTCTTAAGATGTTATTCTCAAACCATAGAAGTTGTGATATACTAAAACATGTGATATTCATACATTAGTTGAAGCAGAATGAGTTGGTTTACTTTGATATTTAAACACCAGGGACTCACCTGGTTGTATGGCCAAGGAAAAGGGTGAAGTGGTGAGATCTACAATAACATGAAACAGAATCAAATTGTGACATAACAAATATTAATTATTTTAAAAGAAATCACTTAATAGCTCATGCATGTCCAATTCATTCTTTGTTGTCAAGTCGAATGGTGTGATTAAGTACCAGAATGCTCAGTGGCTATTAAGGTGTTCCATGTCTATTCCGGGTAGGGAGGGTCTTTCTAATTAGAGAAAGTGTAGGGATAAGTTTGAAGTCTGTGCTTGAGAGGTTAAGCCCCTGACAATGTTTCCCCTCTCCACAAGATATCAGAACGTGTATCAGATAAAGATAAGTTGAGCATTCAAATATTTATTGGTAATAGGTATTTTTACTTTTATGATATTTATACAAGTAGAAGATATGATGGATTAATTTATATCATTGAATTCAGTTATCTCCTTTGATGTAAGCAACCTTTCTCGTCAATGTAATTGGTAACCAGTTAGATTGGATGATCTTCCAACTGAATATGGAATATACCTATAGGATTGTTATTTCAGTCTTTCATTTATAAGAATAATGATTATGAGCATATCTTATAATCTTATATTATTGCCACAGTTAGCAATAGGAAGAAAAGGAATGAAACAAATGTATCTGACACCCCAAATGGTATAGTGGTATCTGATGTCCTAAATGATACAGTGGTATTTGATGCCCCAAATGATACAGTGGTATCTGATGTCCTAGATGATACAGTGGTATCTGACGCCCCAAATGATACCATGGTATCTAATGCCCTAAATGATCCAATGGTAATTGATGTCCTAATTAACACAGTGGTCATCCAATGATAATAGATGCTCTAAATGATCCAATGGTATGTGATGCCCTAAATGATCCAATGGTAATTGCTTCTCTAATTGATCTAATGGTAATTAATGCCCTAATTGATATAAGTGGTATTTAATGGTGATCGTCATTTGATTTTGATATAGTTGCACTGGATGGTAATTGTCATTTGATCCTAAGTGGTATTTATGGACTAACCTGGGTGTTTGCAAAAGCATCCCTAGATTGATTTCGGTTTCGAATTACATGGTATGTAAATTTTTATTTCCACAGTAAATTCATTGATAGTGTTTTGAATTGTTAGTTATGAAATTTCCATTTAACTAATTGTAACCGTTAATCTAATTCCCATGAACATAACCAATATAATTGTCTTCCTATGAAAATAAAGTAATAATTGTATTTCATTGATATGTTAATTGTTAGTTAAGACTTGGGAAAAAGTGGTTGTTACACTTAGGAGTAGGGGGTTGCTTAGAGGAGCTCATATTTATCTAGATGAAGATCTAACGTTGGCTCAACAAGAGGAACAAAGGAAGGAGTGGGACAAAGTAATGGCAGCCAGAAGTGAGGGAAAGTGGGCTTCGCTAAAAAATGGGAAAGCCCAAATTAGTGAGCAGCTCTCAGATAAGAAATAGGAACCTGGGGCCCTACAGGATTGCTTAAGTGTAGTAAGTTGGAATTGTAGAGGTTATCCGTGAAGAAGAGGTCCTAGGCTAGGTCCCATAGCAAAGGGGAAAGATATTATCATCCTAGTTGAAACATACGAGCATGAAGGGTGCATGGTCCCAGATTTCAATGGTTACGAGAAGTTTTCAGTTTTGAACGAAGGGAAGGATACAGGAAAAGGTCATGGGAGGATTACAATGCTTATTTAGGAGAAGTGGGACAAATTTGTAAAACTTTTAAAAGTAGACCCAAACAAATAATACATGAGTGCAAGTTGTTATAGATGAAACTATTGTCAGTTTGGCTGCTTGCTATTTTGCTCCAAAGAACTCTAAACTATACAAGAGACAAAACTTGCACAGTGAAGACCAATTAGCTTCATAAGAAAAGGACATATCTCTATTTTGCAACTCAAAGGCAATTATGTTTGTCAGAAACTTCAACGCTAAGACAGCAAATAATCAATCGTTGCAATTGAACATAAAAGAAGGGGAGGAAAGCCCTTTATGGTTAGAAGAAAATGATTACCACTCTTGGAAGAGAACCTCTCAAGAAAACAAAGGGGGAGTTTCCCATTTCAAGGCAGAACTTTTGGGGATGTGTAGTCTTTTTGGCATGGTTATTTGCAATGGCATGAGCAGCTTGCCAACATTCGGGGATATCACGTGCAAAACATATAATGGACAGAGTATGTGGACTATGTGATTTGTTCTCAAAATTGGATTCCTAGAGTGCTAGATTTCAATGTTGGGGCAGCTCCTATAGAATGAAAACTGATCACATGCCTCTTTATTTTAATTTGGAGTTGGTCCCATATAACCTGCATAATAAACGTCACTTCCACATGGAAAAGGCAGCCACTAGTAGTGGGAGAAAACTCATAAATCAAGCAAACAAGGACATATTCAGGGCTATTCTCAAACAACAATTTCTTGAGACAAAGACAAATAGCATGGATGAATGGATTAACATTGATCTAGAATATGTACACAACAGCTTGATTATCCCTATTCTTCACAAAGCACTAAAGAATGTAAAAGATCTCGCAGTAAAAAGAGGCCTACAAATACTTTTCTTGCTAACCCATGGTATGATGAGGAGTGCAAGGCAGCAAAGAGATCTTTGAAAGGCAAGTATACAAACGAAGAGGACAAAAAGAAATATACAGGGTTGGTTCAGTCAAAGAAAAGAGATTATGTAAATACAAGACAGGAGGAGTATTAGCCCTAAGAAAACACAATCCCAAAGACTTTTGGAAAGAACTGCAGCAAAGGAAAGAACAAACAAAAACAGTATCACTGCTGCCCATTGGTTAGAATATGCGTAGTTACTCTGTGAGCACATTGAGGAGAAAGAACCACCTCCCATGGTGACCTCTTCTTCTAAGCTCTTCACAGTAGAGGACACCAAACTTGGAATAAAGAACTTAGCAAATGGCAAGGCAAGTGACGTAAAGAGGTTGCAAGCTGAATCTTTGAAATGGGGAGTTAATCACCTAGCTCCTTCCATAAAGGGGATCTTTAATATGGTCGTTCAATATGGCTTTCCGAATTGGACCACTAGAGTGGTTATACATTTAATTAAGAGCGGGGTTATTAACAACCCATCTAATTACCGCACTATAATGGTCAACCCGCCATTCGGAAAACTTTTTGAGAGCATGGTGGAACAAAGGATCAGCAAATGGGCAGAAATGTAAGGAAAAAGAGCTAAAGGACAAGCAGGTTTGAAACCAAGACATTCTACTATTGATCATTGCGGCACTCTCAGGCATTTGATAGATAAAGTATGGGACAGCCAAGGGGGAGAAGCCTTTTGCTGCTTCATAGACTTCAAGAAAGCCTTTGACATGGTGCCTAGAGACAAGCTATGGAATATAATGGAAGAATTACGCATTCCAGATGTGTACAGAGCAGTAGTACATAGACTTTATGAGAAAGTTAGAGCAAAAATCAAAACTAAAGAGGGAATGTCCGAGTGTTTTGGGAGTGATATTGGTGTGAAGCAAGGATGCCCGTTGTCTACCACTTTGTTTGGCTTATATATTTATAAACTAGAAGTTTGGCTAGATGAAATTGATCGGGAAGGGCTCCAATCAGCTCGCTATGTGGTGAAGCTTCTTCTTTACACAGATGATGTTATCTTAATATCAAAAACTTCTCAGGGATTAAAAGATCACTTAAAGGCATTAGAGCACTTATGTCAAAAAGCGGGGATGTAGGTGAACCATTCCAAGACAAAAATCATGATTTTTTCTTTGAAAAGAAAGGAGGATCATTTGGATTTTCTTTTTGAAGGAAGCTCATTAGAAAAGGTGAAAGAATACAAATATTTAGAGATTGACTTCAACCACAAGCTCAACTGGGAGACTTGTAGATTTAAAAGAATACAGGGGGGATGGAAAGCGCTATATCTGCTGCAAAACAGATGTAGGAATGTCAAGCTATGGGACTGGAAGACCAAGAAAACTCTATTTGGTTTGCTAGTCACTCCAGTTGTTCTTTATGGTTGTGTGGTTTGGGGGGGCAGCATGAAGAAGCGTAGGTGGAGACAACTGGAGGATCTATAAACACCTAATCACTACTAATATAAAGGTCAAGGCCTTTGGATCTTATGAAATCATGTTAGCGGAAACCGGTATGTAGCCATCGGAGGCGACTGCCATAACTCGGCTAATAAGTTATTTAAGGAAACTCAACAACATGGATAGCAATTGTTGGCCCAAAATTGCAATGAAAGAGGACTTCGCTACAAGGAAGAAGACTTGGATGAAACAAAACATAAAGTGGTTGAGCACGTGGAATATCAAGTTGCAAGAGTGTCCTACCACCAACATGGAAATAAAGAAGTTTGTGATGGGAAAATATCAAATTGTCATGTGGTCTCTTAACATGGGTTAATAGTAAGGCTAGGATGTTAATTGCTCAATTAAGGACTGGATCACATCATCTCAAATGCAAGAATGGTAGATGGGAGAGGCCTGAAGAGGAGGGGGAGGAGAGGATATGCAGGTTCTGCAGAAAAGGGGTGGTTGAGGCAGAATGTCACTTTCTTACTAATCACAAGGCATATGAGGATATTCGGGCCCAATACAGGTTCATCTTAGGGGATGGCATAAGCTTACACAGTTTGTTCGATGATGATAGGATACGATAGACTATTGGTTTGATTGTCAAGCTTCATAGTAGGAGGTTGGGTCTAGAAAAGAATCAAGATTAATTTTTTTGATTTGTGGTCCCTTAGACCGATGGTCTAATGGACGTCATTAAAATCCTTCATTTATTTATTTTAATTGTGACTCTTGAATATTAAGCCAAGAACGTAACTCATATTTTTGCCATCTTTCCTAAATTTTGCTTGTAACTCCATTCGGGAGAGTATATTTTTTGAATCGAGCATGCATTTGAAACCACAAGCCATTTCCTATCTGCAAATTGTTTTCATACTAGTGAATACATTCTAATCTGCGATTGCATCCATATTGTGATTGTTCTTGTCTATGATTTGCGTCCACATTGGTGCTTGATTCATATTTGTCATTTGTCTCATTATTGTCGTTAGCACTCTCTAATTCTTACCAACCACAGATCGCTCCAAGCCCATTTTGTTCTTTTCTATAACCAACGCTCATATCCACCGCTAGAAGTTTTAATATTCTACAGTAAAGGAGTCATGGCAAGCATTACAAGTTCCTACCAACAGTCGAGAGTGACCATACCTTTGCCTGCAACCAAGATCGTGCATTCTTTTTGCAAATCTCTTTTATCAATATTTATGATTCTAGGCTTTAAGTCTAAGCATGTAGCATAAATGAGTTTAACGTCATTAATAGAGCCAGACGAACTAGAGTCTAAAATTGAATGATATGATTATGGAGTCCCATATCACTGTCACCATATCTCAACCCAAAAATAATGGCTGGTGTCAAGGACTATAAAAACCCCTTTCCTTTCCTTTCCTATTGCTGTATACTATTAAGATTTATTTCCAAAATTTAAATCAAAGAGGAGATTCCAGTTCTGTGCAATTCCTATGCAAGGGCATAATCCACATGTTTCTAAGATAAGGAGAGGCACCCTCAGAGAGTTAAAGACAAAATTTAAGAAATGCCAATGAAGCCTTTTTTTTGTACATCTTGGATAGAGAAAAGCTTGTCTATAGTAATAAGAGTTTAATGGATAGCCACACCAAGATTCATCAAGGATGACCACCAAGGTCGAGATGACGGCTATAGGCTGGTAACAAATGATTATATGAATATAACCTACAAGACAAAAGGTGTATAATCAATACTAATCCAAATAGGAAATGAATATAAGCAAATCAACCAAACCAAGTCAGCTCATGGTGGTCTAAGTGTATAATTCATGTTATCAAGTCGAGCGGTGGGTAATCGGGCACATAATGTCCATGTAAATCCCTAGCCATAGTAGGTTTAGTGGCTAATGATGTTGCTATGATCACTAGAGGCCACGATAAGCTTGCAGTCGAAAGGATAGTTTGATACTCTAACACAAGGATTCTCAGGTGGCAGGACAAGTGGTGACCCATGCCTAAGCCCACGATAAGCCACGGTATTCACAGCCTAGTCGGCTATGAGTTGACACTCTAACACGAGGATTCTTAGGTGGCAAGACAAGTGGTGTCCCATGCCTAATCCCACGCAGGGAGGGCCTTCTCAGTTGAGATTGTTGTGGGATACTTAGGGTCCGCGGTTGGGAGGTTAAGCCTCTGACAATGCTTCTCCTCTCCACCAAATGCCAAGACTTGCATAAGACAAGGTCATGATCTACATTCTTATGTCATCACCACATTACCGGGTATTAATCTTTCAAGTTTAAATCAAGTTCAATTTATATTTGCAAGTATTTATCTTCATAACCAGATAGTATTGAATGATCTTCCTTTCCATCACGTAACGGCTACTTATGAATGCTCTTTTCATTTGTTAGTTAAAGATATTTCAGTTATTTTGTTACAGCTAACACTCTTTCCTATGAATCTATTATAACTATTTTTCATGTGAATATGGAAAGTAAAGTATTTTTCATTTATATTAAATTGTTAAATTATTGATTGGGAAGTTAGCATGTTACATATGGTATCAGAGCTCTGGATTTGACACTAAACCTTGGGCTCATCATTGTCCTTTTAAGAAAACTGAAAATATAGTATCAAATGGGATAAGACGAAAACTCCAATTATTCGTCAAAAGAAACCCCACCATCTTGTATTCTTCTTTCTGATTAAGAGCAAGCCAAAATTTGATTACTCCTATTACACTGTATCTAAATATGATGAGACTCTAGCCCAGACCTTGCTCCGGATCAAGAAAGAAAGAGTCAAGTGGACTCCTACTAGGAAGACAATCATGAGAAACAATCTTATTCAAACTTGAAATGTCAAACAAATTAATCCACATATGATCTATCATGTACCTTGTAAAGGGCAAGATGAGCCCAAGAAAGGAAACAAACAAGATACCCAAGAATAGGGTGTCTGATTTCCTTAATAATTTATGTTTAACTATGGTTTATAACATTGGAAGAGGGAGAATTTTGTAAATAAGTACGCTTGAAGTTACAAGCAGCAAAAGATCCTTATTTTGTTTATTGAGAAATAATGACAACAAATGGTATTTTGTATATAATTCATTTTGAGCAAACAATTTTATCTTCTCTCTTTTGGATGATAAACATATGTCTGCAAACATAATATTGATAAAGGAACCAACTGTATATTTCAGGAAACAAAACATACACTGTGGCAAACAACAAAAACGTTGTAGACAATGAGGTGTCCAGTGGGACCAACCCTCTAAGTTTAATGGACCTACTAGTCTAAGTCTTACAAGACACTCAAATTAGAAGGGAAAATACGGAGAAAAGAATCAATGATTGGGCAGCCCAATACGAGCGAGGACAAGAGGATGCTTACTACTCACCCCATCCAAGAACTGAGCCAAAATTATCTACTCAAAATGCACAAGAAACCAGATGTAATGTCCCCTTTTTAGCATTCATAGCATGATGTTGTCGTTAGCCTATTTCACCACGGTCCCGTAGGCTAACCAGGACATTAAAGGGGCTTAGAGGCCATTTGGCCTAAATAGTTTCAGTTGCAAGTCTTCCTGAGAGGTTTTGAGGCAACTTTGGGTATCTTACTATTTATAGTGAGTCATCTTGGGCATGGGTGGACATCCAGTGGCAGCGGTATGTCGATGGAAATTGTTTAAAATCGGCAAGAAGACTTGTTTATCATTGATAAGATTTGTTTTGCATTAATAAAGCTATTTTATAAAGTTAAATTTAAATATTTAACTTTATTAATGCATAGACTATAGTTTGTGGGAAATATAGAGTCCCCTTTATTTTATAACACATTGGAGACATAAATTACATAAAGGGAGTTATGTTTTATCCCACATTGAGAAAACGAAAGATGGAGCTCTTGTGAGAACACTATAAAAGAAAGGGAAGAGCTTCTTTTTAGTATGGTTGGAGATATCAAAGAAATTGGAGAATTTTCTGGAGGTTATGTCTCAATAGTTTGAAGGACGAAATCCCTTCAAACTGAAAATCTTGACGCCATTGAAAGATATGGTCTTGAGATTCAACAGAGTAGCAATCCGAAAAAGCAGAAACGAAAAAGCAGTCCGAAAAAGCGAAACTGAAAAAATAGGCAGAAAAAGCGGAATCGAAAAAGCAAGCGTAAAAAGCGGAACTGAAAAAGCAGGCGGAAAAAGCGTAATCGAAAAAGCAAGCGGAAAAAGCGGAACCGAAAAAGCAAGCCGAAAAAGTAAAGCAGAAGGGGCAGCATTGAAGGAAAATTATTATAGCCATCTACAACCAGGTTCCCTTGTTAGTATTTTTTTTTTTAGGGTATTATAAGTTTCAGCTGTAAGTGTGCATTATACCAGCATTGTCATTTTGGTAATCCATGTAAATGCCAAAGTCTTGGCCATATTTCATGAGCATTGTATTAGAAATTTGATTGCAATCAAAAAGATAATAGTTGCTGGTGTCATTTAAGCAATTCAATCTCATTATTTATCAGCTAGATAGTTTGCATACCAACTATTTGCAAAAATGTCAATTGGTTGTAGGTGTTCTTTTCTCATGCTTAGATCATAATATATGCACTGAATATTGTCAAAATTAGGAGCACACTCATGTTAGGTCATTGTGTAGTTCATTGTAATCTTCTATCACTAGATTCTCATTGATGCAAATTGGAAAAAAGTCAGCAGGGACTCAGTTTTCTTTTATAGTTCGGAAGTTAGCGCATATAGCAGGGACTCAGTTTTCTTTTACAGTCAGGTCACATGATGATGATATGAGTATGTCTAGCATTCACACTCCAGATTCAAAGATTGTAGACAAGTGCATGAAGTCAGTTGGTATTGTTCACATTACTCAAGTGAGAAGTTTACTTGAATTGCCAGCTGGTTTCCGTTCATGGATTAGATGTTGGGATCCTTATCTTAGTACTTGGGATCGTTTTGACTAGAGATATCTATCATTCCTTGCTAGTAGTATCTATTGCACCATCATGGACTTGATTAGTAGTTTGCCAGGTGTAGTTCTCATCCATGCCAACAACTTGTTTGATGCTGGAATTAGATTTTACACACCTGTGTTGGGCATTGTTCATATATCCAGTCGACCATTCTTGTTGGAATGGGTTGATGATCTCTCAAATATGACAGAGTTTACAGAAGAGTCCCAGGATCTGAGTATTACAGATGATAGCTATTCCGAGGTTACTCCTTTGGACAGTGTACCATGGATAGAGTATAGGAGTTCGACCAGCCAGCACAATCATGTGTCTAGTCAGCTGAGAGTTAGTGAGCGAGACATTGCTATTGCGTGCGAACATTTTGATGCTGCTCGCCAGTTGTTAGCAGTTTATGGATGGGGTTCTCCTACTAGTGATGAGCAAGGAGGCAGTTATCTTTCCTTGACAGAGATCCACTCTTTATGGAAGGCTATTCGGATTCTGAGACAGAATTATATGCAGTTGGTAGCTGACAGAGATTATCTTATGGAGTAGGGCAGTACAGCATATGACGCATTATTGGTCAAGGAAGATGAGGTGAGTGAGCTTACTCAGCAGCTCGAGATGACTTCTGAGTTTCTTGAGAGTACACAGTTGGCTTTCGAGGAGTCACAGTTTCATTTAGCTGAGGTGACCGTGGAGTTGGAACGACTTCAATCTTTACTCGATTTTGTACAGTCACTGACCGTGGTGTTTGGTGATCCGAGGATGTCCATGGTCGAGGTTGATAGAGGCAATGGAGATGAGGATATATTTGTCCACGACACTAATATTGGCATATTTGGTCTGTTTCCACTGGAGGTAGGTTCAACTGAGTTAGGCACTACAACTGAGCATTGTGGTATGTTTGACTTGAAGGGCACAGAGACTAGTGATTTTGTTGATTCTGCGCCCTTGGCTATATCATCCTCTGACTTAGCTGATGATCAGTCACAGTTGGTCATATCATGTCTGCAGGATGAGTCTTTGACTGAGATTGGTTATTTTTACCGGCATTATACTAAAGGATATGTTCATCAGTTTGCTTTTGATCCATGTGTTGAGGAGTTGGTGGCAGGCAAATTTGGTTTGGGTTCCATTTCTTGCTGTTTATCTTGTGATGTCTTGTCACCATCAGCGGTGCATGAGAGTTATGGTTATGAGACAGTGGTCGATAATCTACAGAGTTGGGTTAATTGCAGTAGATGTACAGTGTGTGGATTCTCTGTATTTGGTGCAGTTTCATGTGGGAGTGGTCACTATTGTAGCAGAGTTGTAGTGTGCATTCCACATAACATGGTGGGTTGTGTGGATGGTGTTTATTATGTTGACAGTTTGGGTGATCTACTCTACTTGGGGTCTAATATTTTGAGAGTTTGTGCCTCGTGGGTTCTTGACTGTAGCAGTAGTGGATTTGGAGTTCAGTTGCACCGTGATTCACGATTCATTTATGGATTCCTCTTGGTTAATTTTCACAGGTTGTTGCAGGAGCCTATGTTGACTGACAGCAGTATAGTTCATGACTACATTTGGGATCTAGGTGGATTGATTGGGTTGTTGTTCAGCCATTGCTTGGGGACAAGCAATTTTGGGAAGGGCGGACTGTAATGTCCCCTTTTTAGCATTCATAGCATGATGTTGTCGTTAGCCTATTTCCCCATGGTCCCGTAGGCTAACCAGGACATTAAAGGGGCTTAGAGGCCATTTAGCCTAGATAGTTTCAGTTGCAGGTCTTCCTGAGGGGTTTTGAAGCAACTTTGGGCATACTTACTATTTATAGTAAGTCATCTTGGGCATGGGTGGACATCCAGTGGCAGCAGTATGTCGATGGAAATTGTTTAAAATCGGCAAAAAGACTTGTTTATCATTAATAAGATTTATTTTGCATTGATAAAGCTATTTTATAAAGTTAAATTTAAATATTTAACTTTATTAATGCATAGACTATAGTTTGTGAAAAATATTTAAATTAAAAGACTCCCCTTTATTTTATAACACATTGGAGACATAAATTACATAAAAGGAGTTATGTTTTATCCCACATTGAGAAAACGAAGGATGGAGCTCTTGTGAGAACACTATAAAAGAAAGGGAAGAGCTTCTTTTTAGTATGGTTGGAAATATCAAAGAAATTGGAGAATTTTCTGAAGGTTATGTCTCGATAGTTTGAAGGACAAAATCCCTTCAAGCTGAAAATTTTGACGCCATTGAAAGATATGGTCTTGAGATTCAACAAAGTAGCAATCCGAAAAAGCAGTCCGAAAAAGCGGAACTGAAAAAGAAGGCGGAAAAAGCGGAATCGAAAAAGCAAGTGGAAAAAGTGGAACTGAAAAAGCAGGCGGAAAAAGCGGAATCGAAAAAGCAAGCGGAAAAAGCGAAACCGAAAAAGCAGGCCGAAAAAGCAGTTCGAAAAAGTAAAGCAGAAGGGGCAGCATTGAAAGAAAATTATTCCAGCCATCTACAACCAGGTTCCCTTGTTAGTATTGTTTTTTTTAGGGTATTATAAGTTTCAGCTGTAAGTGTGCATTATACTAGCATTGTCATTTTGGTAATCCATGTAAATGCCAAAGTCTTGGCCATATTTCATGAGCATTGTATTAGAAATTTGATTGCAATTAAAAAGATAATAGTTCTTGGTGTCATTTAAGCAATTCAATCTCATTATTTATCAGCTAGATAGTTTGCATACCAACTGTTTGCAAAAATGCCAGTTCGTTGTAGTTGTTCTTTTCTCATGCTTAGATCATAACATATGCACTGAATATTGTCAAAATTAGGAGCACACTCATGTTAGGTCATTGTGTAGTTCATTGTAATCTTCTATCACTAGATTCTCATTGATGCAAATTGGAAAAAAGTCATTTAAAGCAAGCTGAAATACTATATCAGTCATATGTCTCTTGCATGTGAATTGTTTGACAAAATTCTTTGAGCCTTCAATCAGCATCTTTGAGAGCAGATTTGAGGAGGGTTATTACAGTGGTATCAAAGCTTGCTTGCAAAGTGTTTGACGAAATGTCAAACAACTGAAGTATAAAGATTTTTGGTGTTTGAAGAAGTTATAACCTGTTGGGGTCATTACACCAGACCTTCATTAAACCATCTAAAATACAAAGAAACAATGAATAGGTAGCGATTTGTCCCACTGACATTAAGAAGATTAAACCCCCTAGACTTTCAGAATTTAAATTCGGTGAAGCCGCTAAAGCTTGGTAACGGAAATGGAATAGTACCTTGAGATCAGAAGTTTTTCTCAAGGCAATTTGGGGAATCTACCACCTTTCTAAGGAAGCAGCTACTTGGTGGGGAAACACCAAAATAGAACTAAACATTAAGATTACTGATATTACATGGGATAGGTTTGTCACTATCTTCAAGAATCGATGGTTACTGCAAACTTTTTATGATCAAATGTTGTCAGACTTCCAAAACCTCAAACGAGGGGACCTAACAATGCATGGGTACTGGGAAAAATTCACCATACTTTGAAATATGTTCCTGCATATACGCAAGAAAGCAATCTTAAGGTGAGGAAATTTGTCATGGGATTAAACAACAAGAATGGGTGATAAGTGGATATATTAGCTCCACGAACCATGCAGGAAGCTCTTGAAATCTATCAAGAATATAAGGTAAGAAAGGATGATTCCATGCGAGAAAATAAAAGAAAGGTCAACTGGAATGCCACTAGTCCTGACACAAGGGCTCACAAAAAGAGCTTTAGAAACTTTAAGTCTAACAAATCTGATTTCAAAGGGAATAATGACAAGGAATCAAAAGGAAATTTCAGTGGTGACAATGGCAACAGGGTAAATCAGAACAAGGGGCCAGCCAAGGGTTGTTTTACTTGTGGCGGAGACCACTACGCCAACAATGTCCTAACAAAGGCACCTCCACCCAGCAAACATGACCTCTCTTATCTCCTCATGAGGTTGTCTTCCAACAAAAGATTCATGCAGCTTTGGATAACCGCCAAGCATAGCAGCAATTGGGCCTCCTAGAAACTCGAGGTAAGATTTATGGAAACCACATTTCTGTATTAATTGATTCTAGAGCCACAGAATGTTTTATATCCCCAAAATTATTGAGTAGATTTCCAAAAAGAACTGGAATTATGGAAAACCCTTGGATTATTGAATATGCAAACCAGTCAAAGGCTCGAGTAGATCAATATCTCTTTGAGGCTCGAGTAGACTTCCCAAATTTCTCTACTAAGGTTAATTTGTATGTAGCACCTCTAGGGTCCTGTGATATTATCATGCAAATAAATTGGCTTGGCAAGCATAAGGCGTAGGTAGATTGTCTTGCAAAGACAATAGAAAACCTAGATGACTGGGTAAACCCTGTGAACATTCAAGGAATATTGCACCAAGTCAAACCTCGTCAGGCTTTAGCTATGCACTTTAGAGGTGTAGAAGAAAGGGGTGTGAAATCTTTGTCGTAAAGATAGCTGATCTCAGGGAACCATGTGATACCACATATCAGGATGATTACATTTTAGAAGATGGAGATTAGAAAAAGAATGAAAGAATCCTTCGAAGAAAGATAACCTTATCTTAGGGATTATCAGGATATGTTTGTAGAGGAATTGTCCGACTTATCCCCTTCAAGGGTATTTTATTTTACCATAGATTTGGTACCTAGAGCGGAAACTATATCAAGAGTGCCATACAGGATGACCATTACCGAACTAATGGAAATACAAGTGCAGTTACAAGAATTATTGGATAAGAAGCTCATCGGACCTAGCATTTCACCTTTGGGAGCCCCAATGCTATTAGTTAAGAAAGAGGATGGACCTATGAGGATGTGTATAGACTAAAGAATGCTTAACAAGGTTACCATTAAGAACATATATCCACTTCCCCGAATTGATGATCTATTTAATCGAATGAGAGGAGCAACAGTATTTTGAAAAATTGATCTCAAATCAAGTTACCATCAACTTTGAATTGAGGAAGAAATTCATAAAATTACTTTTACAACCCGCTAAGGACACTATGAGTTCAAAGTTTTACCCATAGGACAGACTAACACCCTTGTAGCCTTTATGAATCTCATGAATAGTATATTCCAAGATTGTGTAGACGATTTTGTGTGGTTTTCATCGATGATATTCTCATCTACACTCACGATGAGGAGCACCAGGAACACCTCGAGATAGTTTTGCAAAGGTGAGCATAAGTAATACATAAAATTGTCTAACTGTTCCTTTTATCATAAGGAAATTGAATACCTAGGGCATATTATTTCAGCTAAAGGAATAGTGGTAGAGCTCACCAAGATCAAGGCAATCAAAGAGTGGTCAATACCCAGCAATGTGTCAGAAGTCAGAAGCTTCATGGGTTTAGCCGGCTTTTACAGTTAGAGACTTCCCATCACTACACTGCAAAGGAGGGAAAGAAGCTTATCTGGTCTGAAAAATGTCAAACAACATTTGAGTACTTAAAGGAGAAGCTAACTACCGCATCAATACTTAGAGTACCAAAACCTGAGGGTCACTACACGGTCATTATAGATGCGTCGTGAGAAAGACTAGGGGGTATTTTCATGCAAGAAGATCAGGTCATTTCGTACGAATCCAAGAAACTGAAGAATTATGTGCAGAATTATGCACCAAATGACTTAGAGTTAGCGACTATCACCCACGATCTCAAATATGGAGACATTATCTGAATGGGAAACTATTTGAGTTCAGAGCAGACCATCATGCGTTGAAGTACATATTCAAACAACCAAGTCTTAACGTTTGTCAAAGAAGGTGGCTAGAGTTCTTAGCAAATTATAATTTTGAGATCAATTATATCAAAGGTAGCAATATGATGCCTTGAGCAAGTGAAGACATATTTCAGCCATGGTAGCAATAAATACCAGACATAGAGAGCAAATACTTTAGTGCCTACAGCGAGATGAGTTTTATAATGAAGTATGATGAGCACTCAAAAGGCATCCTCAAGATACTAGATATGAAGGATATCAACTAGGAAAAGATGGATTTCTGAGATATAAAGGTAGGATGTACATACCTAAGGACTCAGAGATTCAGAAAATGATTTCAGGGGAAATCCGTGTCGCTCCTTACTTGGAGCACTATAGAGTAACTAAGATGTTGGCTGACATGAAACCATTGTATTTTTGGAAGGGCATGAAGAAGAAAAGAGTTGAGTATGTGGCAAGTTGCCTCAAATGTCAAAGTGTCAAGGCTGAACACTGATACCCAGCTGGGCTATTACACCCAAATGAAGTTCCAAAATTGAAATGGCAAATAATCACTATGGATTTCAAAGTGTCAAGGCTGAACACTGATACCCAGCTAGGATATTACACCCAAATGAAAAATGGAAATGGCAAATAATCACTATGGATTTCATCCAAGGGTTTCTTACAACCCAAACAAAGCATAATACCATCCTCGTGGTAGTTGATCGATTAAAAAAGGTAGCACATTTAATTCCAAGGAACTTAACTGATGGGGCACCAGAGATTGCCCATAAGTTTGTGAGACAGATTTTCAGACTTCATGGAGTTCTTGAAAAGATCATATTAGACAGAGATGCTAGGATAACATCTAGATTTTGGCAAATTCTACGTTTAGCCTTCCGAACAAAAATGAAAAATAGTTCAGCTTACCACTTTTCTCAGGTCTTAACTAACAACTAACATATTAAAGAAATACAACTATTACTTCATTTTCATAGAAAGACAGTTATATCAGTTACGTTCAAGTGAATGAGATTAACGGTTACAATCAGTTAAACGGAAATTTCATAACTAACAATTCAAAACACCATCAATGAATTTACTATGGAAATTAAAATCTATATACAGTGGGATTTGAAACCGAAATCAATCTAGGGATGCTTCTACAAACACCCAGGTTAGTCCACAAATACCACTTAGGATCAAATGACGATTACCATCCAATAGCTCTATATCAAAATCAAATGATGATTACAATCAAATACCACTATATCAATATCAAATGACGATTACCATCAAATACCACTATTTCAATTAGGGTATCGATTACCATTGGATCATTTAGGGCATCACATACCACCGTATCAATTAGGGCATCTATTATCATTGGATCATTTAGGGCATCACATACCACAGTATCATTTAGGGTGCCAAATACCACTGTATCATTTAGGGTGCCAAATACCATTGTATCATTTAGGCCATCAGATACCATTGTATCATTTAGGACATTAGATACCATTGTATTATTTGGGGCATCAGATACCACTGTATCATTTAGGACATCAGATACCATTGTATCATTTGGGGCATCAGATACCTCTATTTCATTCCTTTTCTTCCTATTGCTAACTGTGGCAATAACATAAAATTAGAAGATATGCTCATAATCATTATTCTTATAAATGAAACACTGAAATAACAATCCTATAGATATATTTCATATTCAGTTGGAAGGTCAACCGATCTAAATGGTTACCAATTACATTGACGAGAGAGGTTGCTTTCATCAAAGGAAATAACTGAATTCAACGATATAAATTAATCCATCATATCTTCTACTTGTATAAATATCATAAAAGTAAAAATACCTATTACCAATAAATGTTTGAATGCTCAATTTATCTTTATCCGATGCATGTTCTGACATCTCGTAGAGAGGGGAAACATTGTCAAGGGCTTAACTTCCCAACAACGGACCTCAGACTTATCCTCACACTTTCTTTAATTAAAAAGGCCCTCCCTACTTGGAATAAACATGGAACACCTTGTCAGCCACTGAGCATCCTGGTACTTAAACGCAAAGAATGAATTGGACATGCATGATCTATTAAATGCTCCTTTTAAGAATAATATATATTGTTATGTCACATTTGATTTTGCTTCCATGTTACTTGCAGATTTCTTTCTCACCTTTTAACCTCTTCCATGGCCATTCAGTCGAGTGAGTCCCAGGTGTTTAATTCTCAGAGTTTAATCGACTCATTTTGCTGATTCCAGAGTTGGTGTAATAATGTTTCATATTTCAATACATCATAGCTTATATCACTTGAGGAAAATAAACTTGGCTTGCAAAAGAATATCATTCGATTCTACTGAACAGCAATAATATAAAGATGTAAAATATATCATGATTAATGTTCTTGACTTGGTTTGAAAAGTTCACACTCTCTAAGGAACTATTCAATAACAAATAACAATGATGATGTACGGCATCTTATGGAAAGAATCCTTACTGCTGTAAATAAACGCACAGTAATAATGAAAAGAATACAATGTTACAATCGGAAATGGCATCTCGACCACATAACCTGATTATCATTTGAGAAGGATGAGCCTTTGTTGGACGTTATTAACCAACCCTTACTCATGAGATATCTTGAGCACAATCTCGGAGTGAATAACAATCTCGACTTCCAATAGAGGTAAAGAGAGGGAAAAACGTGGCCAAGAGTTCATAAAAATAAAGAAATGTTTTGCCTTCTTGGACGCCAATATAATATGCCAAGTGTACATTTCAGTTTCTAGTAAAGAAAATAAATAAATAAAAATGGAAAAGAGCTTGAAAGGTTACAAATCAAAAGGATAATATAAACATATTTAATTACTTGCATGTAAATATATTTTATTAAGATAGCACATATCAAATGTTTATTCAAGGTCGTACCTTTTAAATATGTATATCTAAATACATGTTTCATCTTGGAAGATTTATTTTATCTTCTTGTACATGCATTTAGATGTATGAATTAAATAGATAAAATCTTGTAAAAGAATAATATTATGATGTCAACTTTAAATTATATCCATGTGCACATATATAAATATGTATTATAATGATGTGGTAGAAAAGTCATCCAAAAGCCATTTGAAGTACGCATTAATTAAGTTAAAAAGATTAATATTTTAAATGTTTATTTAAAAGCTCGTGTGTCTAATGTTTGTATCTTATTATGCAGTCGCTAGGTCCTCAACCAAGGTGATTTACAATTCATATCAATTTGCCCAGTGATGGTGATGCTATTGTGCCCAATTCTTTTCTGACAATGCTTCCACCCCTTTGACGTGCTCCCTACAAGGAAATTCTCCGCAATTAAATCATATTATCATAACAACTAACTGCCTTTTCAATTCAATGAATTTATGATAACTAATCAACTAGCATGTTATCTACATATGAAATTATAACAACTAACCATCTTACCATTTCACAGGATTATAACAAATTTAATTGTCAACTGACTTCATGTGAACCTCAACCGCTGTATGAACATTTTAAATTGGGTCGAAAATCGAAATGTAACACTTGCCATCCAGAAACCAATGGTAAGATAGAAAGAGTAAACCAGGTATTAGAGGATCTCTTGAAAGTATATTGCATTGATCAACAATATCAATGGGAGATGTATCTTCCCTTGGTTGAATTTTCTTATAACAACTCGTACTAGTCTGCTATTAAGATGCCACCTTTTGAAGCTCTGTATGGGCACAAGTGCAGAACCCCTATAACTTGGGACAGGATTGAGGATCGAATTATTGCTAGGCCTGAGATGCTTCTAGAGATGGAGGAATAGATAGTTCAAATCCGTTAAAGGTTGAAGGAGGCTGATGACCGACAAAAGAGTTATGCAAATGCAAAGAGGATTCCTACAGAATTTTCATTTGGAGACAAGGTTCACCTAAAAGATTAACCCCAAAAAAACTATCAAGTTTGGTAGAAATGCCAAGTTAGCCAAAAGATATGTGGGACCATTTGAAGTGTTGGAAGTCATAAATCCTGTGGCCTAAAGAATTGCCCTACCTACAGCCCTTGTTGGAATGCATGATGTGTTTCACTTTTCTTATCTTAAGATGTATATAACCAACCATGAACATGTTACTGATTGGAATCTTTGTAGGTGCGAGAGCCACGAGTGGTGGAAATAGAACCACTCAGAATACTCGAGGTGCGTAAGCTCCGCTTGCAAAATTGAGATCACCCAATGCAAGGTCTAGTTGGACCAGTATGCTGAAGAGAATGCCAATTGGGAAGATTATGATGAAATCTTCTAGAAAATTCTGCATCTTTTTTCCAAGAACTTGAACTATGGGCTAAAATAAATAAATTGTGAACTCAATTTGAACTATGATGATTTCATACTGATATAAATCTTGTATTTTGAATATTCTTTAAATATTTTAAATTTTAAAGTTCATTGAGGACGATGAAACAGAAGGGGGAGGGAATAAATCCCTATGTTTTCTTAATTATAAAATATTCTTTATAGTCATTGAGACTTCATGCAAAGTTGAGTTGATTGGTTAAATTAGTTAATCGTTATGGTTTCATGTTAAATGAAAGTGTTGGTTATTCGTTATAGTTTTACGAGAACTTGGAATAGTGGTTTATTGTTATGATGTTATATGAATTGGAAATGGATAGCTAATATGATTACTTGTTATACTAATATAGATTTTATTAAATGATGGGAAATATGTTATTACGATGGTAAATTTCTTTTGTGAGAACTCGACGAAGGGGAAAAGCATTGCCAAAGAGAGAATTGGGATGAGGGCACCACCTGCCACTAAGTTAACACGTATGAGTCCTAAACCATCATGGTCAAGGGAAACTGTACTAGGCAAGCAAGGGTATACCAAGTGATCACCATGAGCCAACTGGGTCAACATAATAAAATAATATAATGAACAAACTAAGAGCGACTATTACCTTTATGATTTTGGGTCGACCTCAAAGCTTCCTCGTTATGTCACACATGTTCTATTATAGTGATACCTTGGTATTTACATGTACGTACATATTTGTACATTCAAATATGATGTAAATGAATGTGTGCTTTTACTTAGAATACAATGTATACACAAAATATGTATATCTAGAATATTGTGTATACATATGTATGTGTACATACACATACAAATGCATGTAAATACAAAAGTATCATTATAAATAAAATATGTGAAGTTATTCTTATTTCCATCTTATGACAATGTTTTAATGTTATCATTCCATCGACCTTCATATTATTTTTCTAATGGCCTATATTATTTCTTCCATTGGTCATGTGTTGTTATCAACCCTTTTAATTGTGATTCTTGAATATTAAGCCAAGAACATAACTCATATTTTCACCACCTTTCCTTCATCTTTCTTGTAACTCCATTCAAGAGAGTATTTTTTGTATCGAGCATGCATTTGAATTCACAAGTCATTTCCTATCTACGATTTGTTTTCATACTAGTGACTACAATTCGATCTGCGATTGCATCCATGTTGTGATTGTTCTTGTTTGTGATTCGCTTCCACATTGGTGCTTGATTCATATCTACGATTTGTCTCCTTATTGGTGTTGCCACTATTATTCTTAGCAACCACAGATTGGTCCAAGCCTTTTTGGTTTCTCTTCTATAACCAACGCTCATTTCTACCGCTGGAAGTGCTGATTTTCTACAATCAAGGAGTCGTACCAAGCATTACAAGTTCTTAACAATGGCCGAGAGTGACCATATCTTTGTTTGCAAGCCAAGTCGCGCATTCCTTCTGCATATCTCTTTATCATTATTTATGATTGTAGGCTCTGAGTTTAAGCATGTAGTGTAAATAAATTTAATGTCATGAGTAGAGCAAGACGGACTAGAATCCGAAAGTGAATAATATGATTATATAATTGATTGCTTAAGTTCATGAAATCGATCTGATTTGTTGTTGTATACTATTGAGATTTATTTTTCAGAATTTAAATCAAAGAGGAGATTTCAGATCTATGCGATTCCCATAGAGGGGCATAATCCATATGTCTCTAAGATAGGCAGAGGCACCCTCAAAGAGTTAATGATAAAATTTAAGAAATGCGATTGAAACCTTTCTTATACATCTTGGGCAAAGAAAAACTTGTCTATAGTAATCAGAGTTTAATGGACAGCCACACCAAGATTCATCAAGGATGGCCACCACGGTCAAGATGAAGGGTGTAGGCTGGTAACAAATGATTATATGAATATAACCTGCAAGACAAAAGGTGGATAATAAATACTAATCCAAATAGGAAATGAATATAAGCAAACAAACCAAACCAATTCAGCTCATGGTGGTCTAAGTGTATAATTTATGTTGTCAAGTCGAGTAGTGGGTAATCGGGCGCATAATGTCCATGTAAATCTCTGGCCAAGGTAGGTTTAGTGGCTCATGATGCTGCTATGATCACTAGAGGTCACGATAAGCTTGCAATCGAAAGGATAGGTTGATGAAAGGCATTCACAGCCTAGTTGGCTATGAGTTGACACTCTAACACGAGGATTCTCAAGTGGCAAGACAAGTGGTGTCCCATGCCTAATCCCACGCAGGGAGGGCCTTTCTCAATTACTTACCTCTAGGTTGTACAAGCACTCCTTAATGGACCGTCTCGACACTTGGAAGATGCCACAAAAGGATTTCCAAGAAGAATTGGCCTTTGTGTGTCCTTCGTTTTTTCACTCTATACCACAATTTCTTGCCTTCCTTTTTGTCTCTGACCTCATTTCTTCATTATTCTTATTATGTTCTTTCAGAGGGCCTATATTGTCTTAGACTCTCTATCATTGTCGTCATCAATGTTGTCATCCTTACTTACCTTCCTTACTCAGGATGTTTTATCTTCACTTTTTATGTCCATTGCTCTATTACATGCTTCCTTGTAGGATAATGAAGGTACGACCTTCATCTTTTTTCCAAATGTAGGCATTTAGTCCTTTTATGAACCACCTCTTCTTCAATTCATTGACTAGTTGATTTTCAAATTTACCAATTAGTTCGTTTAACCTCTAATGATAGGCTCAAACTATCTCGTTCTTCCCTTGGTGGGCATTATATATATCTATGACCACCTCATTGTCATCACGAAGTAGCCTAAATTTTGTTTTGAAGGCTTGTTTCAGATCCTTAAATGTTGTTCTCTTTGTTTTTGGGAGGTCTGTATAACAATCAGTTGCTACACCCATTTAAGGTGGTGGGAAAAGATTTCAGCCAATGATCCTTGTCATCTTGTTCTCCTGCCTCCCAAATGGTCGCACACAGTTACTGTAACAAACAGGATCCTCTTATCCATCTCCACTGAATTTGAGCAGTTTTTGCTTGTCTTGGTTATTCATTACTCTTCTCCCGTTGTTGGGGCCGAGTAGGTTAGTTACTCCTCTACATCCGTGCACCTCTTTGTACTTCTTGGTATGGACGAATCATCTATCCTTCCCCTTCCCTCATCGTACCTGCCTTGATGGTTTCAGTACTCCCTCCTCCCAAGAGTTTCAAGTTTTGATCTCCCTATCCTTGTTTTTGATGTAGCAAGGCTTCCAATTCTTCATAAGTTGTTCTCAAAGAGCTCCACCATGTCCCCTTCAAGTTATTTTTCCTCGTCTCCTTCCTTTGAATGTACAGATGGTTCTATTGGTGGGGAGTTGCTCTCCTCGTTATCTCCCTCCTGCCCCCACAAGATGACCTACATGGATAATTCGCATGCAATAGCCTCCTACTCCCGATGGGTAGAGGATGTTTAAATGTTTGGACTCTAGATGGACGGGCTAGAGGATTTTCCTATCAATTGTTGCAAGCATTGTCATCTTTTTATTTGTTCCTAAATCTAGAGTGATCTGTGTACGACAATTTCTACTTCCTTCTCAATTGACACTTCTTGCCTTCTCCACCTTCCCTCTTTGTTTGGCAAGTGCCATTAGTTTTTGGAATTGCCAAAGGTACAACAACTACTTGTGTCTCACGTTCCTCCCTCCACTGTCTACATTCTTCATATTGTTTGAGTAATTGTTAGTGGCATCTTCTCATCACTTGCCTTGCGTTCTTCTTAGAACCCCCAACAACGTACAAATCAACAACCTTGGAAGGCTACCCAAAAGATAGTACATTGACGTGTTCACCATGAGTTCAACACATACTGTGTCAGTCGGGATAGCTCTCTTCTCTGCTTCCTGTTACACGTACTCGTCTACCATTACATTCCATGGGTAAACCAAGTCATGTTTCAACTTGTCTTGTCAAATCACTTATGTATTGTCCACGATGTCATTTTTAATTACCAATACCTTTTGATTAAAGGTACGACCCATTATACCAACCATGGAGTGTATCTCCCTTCCATAAAACCTTTAGGTTTGACTTTGAATTAAGCCAACTATGCCAAAATGTTGGATGCCTGATTCAAAGTGTACTAGTCAACTCAATGTAATTCTAATCAAACAATAAGACCATACATTAATTACAAATAGTATCACAAACCTCGCCAAAGAGACTACAGAATATAAAATGCGAGAGATGGTGGAATGATACAACTTTTCATTGCATAGTAGTATTCCCCACCAAAACATTATGATACTTTGCTTCCTTCCATTGTCAATACAAATAGACCTTACAGTTGGTTGACTCCGCCAACCGTCCCTGACTTCCACCTTTTGGAAACCACTGTTTTATTATTTTGTCGTTTGACAATTATTATTACAACATAATAGCTGCCTACAAATGTTGATTAGATTCAAAAAATTATGGTATATTGGTTCAGCTTATTAAAACGAATTATACATTCCAAGGAAACATTGATTAAAATGCTAGCAAGGATTTACATTGATATATTTAAAAAGCTAGAATTTAGTAATATAGATTGTGTGGTTTAATATGGTGAATTTTATATTGTACATGATGTGATTCAATCATATTTATACAAGATTGATTTGTATATACATTGGTGACATTTGATTAATGGTTTAACATACATTCCAAAATATGCGAACTAATTAAACTTTCAAGTGAATTGTGAAACTACATTTTTTCTTGCTTCGACTATATACACTTCTCAATGGGATTTAATGTGTGCATTAAATGTGCAAGTTAGTACAAGTTGGCAAACAAGAATACAAGAAGATCAATAGGAATCCTACTTAGCCCCCACCTTCACATTGTGGTGTTATGGGGTTTTTTGTTGTTTCCATGTTTTCCAACTAAGAAGTTTAGAATCCATCACTGAACAATGTCACTTCTCCTTATAATAACAATTTATTTTGTGTTATTACTTGTGGTAATCTTCATGTAGTGGATTTTATGACTAAAAATCAGAATTTACAGGTGCGACTAAGATCTTTCTTTTATAGGTGATTTATGGGATTGTTAAAGTTTGATTTTAAATTATTTATATTGTTTGAACCCCAACACAAGTACCTAGGGTGTACTAACAATTGTTGAGGCATTCTCAATGGTATTTGGTACATTACTAGCTTTGGAAAGACTTTTTTGGATTTGGCTATGAGTACATAACGTAACACTTCACATTTGTAAAGGGAAAAACAAAAGTGTTGTTTTTTAATTGGAATCTATGCTATTTGAGGCTTGACGACACGCTCTCTCTCTCTCTCTCTCTCTCTCTCTCTCTCTCTCTCTCTCTCTCTCTCTCTCTCTCTCTCTCTCTCTCTCTCTATATATATATATATATATATATATATATATATATATATATTCTCCCCACTTCCTTCATGCTCTCTCCATCCTCACCCCAAATTACCCTCTTCCAAACATAACTCTTTTAATATAACTCAAGTTAGATTAGCAAAACCCAGATAAATGAAGGGATGCCAATACTAAACCAAAATTATATCAAGGAAGTACCCATGCAAGTCCTCTTTTATGGAATGTAAATTTGATTAAAAATGTACAGCACAAATGTGAAATTGAACTAATTGATTAAATGTGAAGTGTAAGAAGGTCTAGGTGCTAAATATATGCAATCAAGCCAATTAAGAACTAATTGATTGAATGAGAAATGTAAGATAGGTCCAAGTGTTAAATATATCCAATCAACCCAATTAAGATATGTAAATAAGTCTAAACCAAAAAGTGAAATGAATGATAAAGTACTTACCTCAAAATGTGTCTTTTCGCTCCAAAAACGCGGATTTGAACCTATGACTAAATTTTTGACTGCAGATCACAACAGAATACCCACGAAAATGTTGCTTTCCTTAAGCCTCTAGGAAGGGGTTGACATGGTGGTGAAGTGTCCACATTTTATGAGAAGATGAACATGTTCCCAAGAAACAGTAGCAAAGTTAACCCAACTTCTTCATAAAAGTCTCAACAAGTAGTTTTTGGATCTACAACCACGATTCGGATATCCTACTCCTGCACACTGTAAAACTTGGTTTTTGTTTTGATTTGATAAACGTTTGTCATGGTCAAGCCCTAGATGGTTGAATCAAACTTTGAATTGAAATGTCAAACATGAAAGGAAAGTAAGACAAATATAAATATTCACCTTGCTTGATAAAAGCCTTTTTAATAACGATTTCACAAATGCTTGTGTGTTGTCAATGTTGCATTTGCAATGAAGGATGTAGGAAATCTCCACAAATGCAATGGATCTACCAAAACCACATCATTGAGCCATAGATGTAAATGTGCATCAATGAAGGAGATGATGGATGACTCAATGTAGATCTCCTCTCTTGATGGCCAATAGATCTTAAAGAGGAAATGCTCACAATGGATCCTTGAATCTTGAATGCTTGATGAATGCTTGAAATACCTTAGGAAATCTCCTAGCTTGAGTGTTCTTGTGTGTGTAATGATGTCTTGTGATTTTCATGTGATGTGAAAATGAGGTGCCTAAGATTCCTTTTATACTAGTTTTCGGACTCGAAGACAAAGCAAGCTAAAAGGTTCACTTGATTTTTTAAATTACCTTCTCGAGACAAAATTAGCCATAATATTCAAAATCCTCGAGGATCAGGACGACCTAGGTCAACGTTCAATCTATTCCAGAATAGGTCAACTTGGTTCGACCTATTCCTCCAAAGTCAACCTAATCCTCCCAAGTCGACCTATCCCACGTTTATCTCAAAGGAGGAAGGCCCTAAAGGCCTCAAACACTGTGGTGACAGAACTAGAAAAGAGAAACCTAAATACGAGAAAGAGTTGATTGAGCAGAAATTCATCCATGATCCATAAGGTCACTAAAGGAAGGGAGCTAAAGGGTCTTAAATGATGGATGCTTCCGTTTTAAGATACACTACCCTACAAAAGACTACACATAATCTGCGAGTCATTTGTCCATGTATACATAGAAGGCTAACTACTCTTTAGAATGATATGCAACATGAGCTTGTTGTTCAGACCCTTCCTAGTTGGATAGTTGATCAGCCAATAGATTTTCTGCAAAACTTCCTTATATGACCAAAAACAAGAACAAATTGAGTGCATGAAGACGTTGGGTAATGAACCGATCTCTCCTGTTATCCAAATACATGGAGACCAAAAAAGAAATCAGCTTCTCAAAATACGACTTTTGTTGACAAAAAGTGGGTGAAAAACTAAAACCGGCAATTTGATTTAAAATATTGTGCAAAAAATCCTTATAACCATGATTTCGTCCAACAAATTGGCAAAAAAAGCTGCCGCAAAACATCACCACGATCAAACCCTAGAAGGGATACTGAAATCACACTCATTTTGTGAAAAAGTCATTAAAAAGAAGCAAAATAAAACCACATTTTGGGAGTAAAACATGAAAAAACTCTCAACAATTTTGGGAAAAAATCATTCAAAAATCTTCCACAAATTTTGGGGAAAAATCATGCAAAAATCTTCCACAAATTTTGGGTAAAAAATATGGAAAAACCCTCCACGATTTTTGTGAGAAAAATTGATCAAAAAAAACTCCGTAGTCACAGGAACAGAGAACCCTTAAAGATCTAAAAGGAAATCTGCAGACATTACAGTTTTTGTTCAAATATCACACATGAAATAATCAAGTTGCAGCCCACCAGTCGTCCAGGCAAGCCAAAAACTTGCAAATTTCACAGAGGAAATAAGACTCCCAGGCTTTCTAGGGTCAAAGACCACAATTTTATCTTTAAAAAAGAAATCGACTAAAAAAACATTGTTTATTCATGAAGAGATCTACTTGATGACACAAAATAAACAATGTACCAAAATATACTATATAGCAATGCTAAAAAGAAAGTAATAATCACAAGAGCATGGCAGAAGGATATGGTCTTTATTTCCAGGTATAATGTTTACAATCCAGACAATGCTATCTTCCAAGATAGCACAAGTATATAAAAAGGTGTTAGTGGTTCTTTAAGAGTACCTACCGTCAGCAACTGTCCAAAACTAATCAAAAGTAAATGACATCACATTGTCAACTAATAATCAGTAATAACATGTTTATTTCCAAAACTTGGGCAAAAATGCCGACTACAAACATATAGAAATTGCCATAATTTTCCAAGAATTGTCAAGCAAAAAAGGTAGTCTATTTAGAGGTGCTGATTATACTAATTTTGGCCAACACATCCAAGCACCAAGAACATTTTTTTATAAATATATTGATGTCAATCATTCCTATATAAATCTGGAAAGATTCAACATTCATGCAGTAATTTTCTGACAAGAAAATCAAGATGTGTGAAGCCAACCTTGCTAAGCAATATAAAAGTTGGAGATTTGTATGAAGCAAAACAAGGAACAAGTTTCAAAAAATATTATTTCAAAAAAGAGTTCTAATATTTTATCAAATCACTAAATTTTAAAAGAAAATTGCATATCCATAACACAACTAAATCAAAGGAGTGAAAATAACCTTAACGCCTGCCCACCAAGTAACCAACCATACAAGCTCTGACCATAATAAATCCATCATGAATATATTCGCCCTGCGATATAAGTTCCTTGAGAATGGCAGTACAATGAGAAAAAGAAGTGCCTGCAGAAAAAAAAAGAAAAATGCAAATTAATGCACTTCTGCAAAACATGTAAAACCGAGCAACATAGCCTGCTTCAAAGAAGACCACAACTGAGGCTCTACAATTGAAGAAGCTAATCAGAGACAAGATGATACAAATTATTGTACAGTCTTGTCTGGGTTAAAATTTTAACACCCCAGGACATACATTTAAGCATCAGTCAACTACAAAAGAGAAAACATTATGTTGCCATATAAAATAGGCTTGCAGCGTAGGAGCCCATGTGAACATATTTTTTTCCTGTAAAGCAATTTTACCTGTTTATGCATTGTATTTGATTATAAATGACTTATTTAAAGTGCACTGTCAACTCTGCATTGACTATATCCTGTATTGTCAATTCTACTTTGGCCACACGGTAATATAAGCATATGAGGTCTTTGTGTAAGGTTTTTCCTCTTCACTTATTGTATCTAGCAGAACATGATACATGCAGAATGTTCCGCAAATGTTGCACTAAACATATCCTGGTATGTTAATTCTGTATAGGGTATAACCAAAGTTGCCGATTCAGGTTCGGGGACGGGTTGGGGTTCGGGGTTCGGTTCGTGGGTTCGGGCAATTTCTTTTTTCCCCATTTGGGTTCGTGGGTGGGTTCGTGAGTATATATATATATAGACACACACACAGAAGAGAAACATGCATAGATGCAAAACAAAATCATTTCACAATATGAACAATTGTTGCTCATTGATCAATGCCAAATGCCAAAGGGTTTTGGGTCCCTTCAAAACATGATTTTACCTGAATCTAAAAACATTAAATACATGCTCATTAATCTATCTTCATGATTGTAAAGAAAATTATACATTGAATTACTAAATTGCAAAACATAGACTAGTTCATCAAATAAAACATTGAATTACTAAATTGCAAAACAAAGACTAGTTCATCAAATAATAAAGTTTGAAACATGATGATAGATGACAAGTGTTTAGTAGTATATCAATAATCATAGTATCAAATGCCCTTCAAGGGTCAATTGGATCATCATAAAATGAGAGATCAGTGGCTTCAACCCCAACTGCAACTATATCTAGAGCTTCATCATTGGAACCCAAACTGGTTCCACTAGTCCCATATGCTGCTATATCATTGTCCTCCTCCTTGACATAAGGGATTAGATGAGTGAAATGTTTTTTAAATTTTTATTAAGTTCCTTTGAGAGTTACAGAAGAAAACAATTTAAAAAACACACTCTTTAAAGTTGTTTTTAGCCTTGGGTTCGCTGTGGGTTCACTCCAGCAAGGACCTAGACGAATCCATAGTCAAAACTAAGGACCCTGCCCGGACCCGCAGCAAACCCGGGGGCGAATCCGGACCCGTGCGGACCTGGACCCCAATCCGGGCAGCAGGGGACGAATCCGGCAACTTAGGGTATAACAAACAAAACTAGTAAATTTCTCCATATGCCTTACATGTGAGTAACATTACCTAGTAGGTTAGTCCTTCTACTCCCCTTCATGAAACCGTGTTATTTCCCTTGCAGGAAACTTTCAGTGTATTGAGATGGTAAAATTTCCTTTACCAAGTATAGATTGACCTTAAGTCTGAAGTTCAAAATGAAATTGAGGTCAACCCATCGTAACTTGAAACATCAGTCAAAAGAAAAGAAAGAATATCTCGAATGATCTAGTTCCTATTTTGATTGGTTGGATTTGAATGGTGTTCGAGGCAACTCAATATAAACAGAAACATAGCAGATGTAATCAGGATATCAACAGTTCTAGGGTATTTTTTGCTGCATAGACAGAATTAATCAGCATATAAACAACATTAAGATATTTTGGACGTGGAAAGAATCCTTATAATGATTATTTACTGATTTAGATATTTTCTCTCTGGCCCTCTATCTGAGGTGAGGTGTTATATAGATGTCTTACATTAGTTCACTCCATAAAATGATCCATACCAAATGTTCCCTTATAGTCATCTTGAGTGGACAATAAGAAATTGCATATGATCAGCTGCAAACAAGCATACTATTGCTACAAGATATACTGAAATTACATCATGTGGGAAAACAGGATCAGATCAGTGAAAGATTACATTGGAGCATAGGAGCAAAAACAGTTTAGGTTATTAATCAGCAAACCAAAAGCATAAGACTTTTTTTAAATAGATTTTCAAAGAAATGTAAAATAATTGTAGAAAAGGAGATGAAAACTTCTTTTTTTAAACATAGGGGCAATTTAATTGCGTAGAATTATAAAGAGCAAATAAAATAGAATTTATTTCATGAATTCTAGAAAATAGATTGTGTCATTTATATTCATATTGTTATTTGCATAGGCAAATGCTCAATTAACTTTTTAAGAGGGCAGTCACCTAATAGTTGTCTCATGTCTGAGATCAAATATTAGCCAAGTCTATGAAGTAACTGAGATCAAATTATATCAGACAGCAATCTAGCTAGTAAAGAATTTATCAAAAGTGGCATTTATTAGAAGTGGAAACAATGTTGAAGTGACCCAAGATTTCCATTGTGGTTGAGCCAAGGAGTTTTATAGGGGTAGTTCAATAATTAAGAAAGTTCATCAAATCATAATCCACAACTGGAATGCCTTATATTCTATAATGGCAATTGGTAGGTCCTTTATATGGGAGAGAATTCAACAAAAGACATTTGTTTAGTTGATGTAAAAGATTAGTAAGCCACTAGTTTGACAACTACTAATTTAGTTGGAGAACAATGGTATCGGTAAAATTAAATATATACATTATAAATGTTACATTATTTTTAACTTTTAATCTGTTATATAACTACTAAAGATATTAAAAGTCAATAATATTTTAAATTTTGAAACTACTTTAAAATATTAATTACAAACTCTAGAGCTCCATTGCTTGCACGAAAATGACCATTTATAATAGTGCATAAAAGTTATTATTTTGAAATTGTTGTATAATATTTTATCACATCAAAATCCATGGGGTGAAGCGTGGGGAGAGAGTGTTCTATAGAAACTGCAATCCAGAACAAATTAATTAGCTGCTTTGATAATAGTGCATAAAAGTTATAAATAAAAAATTCTTGTATAATATTTTATCACATCAAAATCCATGGGGTGAAGCGTGGGTAGAGTGTTCTATTGAAACTGCAATCCAGGGCAAATTAATTAACTGCTTTGATACTATCTCACATGCCCATGCCACCCACAATTTAGTATGATTGAGGCCCTTTCATATTCAGTTAATGACAGTCATTGCTACTCGCACTCTTCTATTTATGGTTTTCTAAAGGTTCGAAAGGAAACTAAAGGGGCAAAATAACAATTGTTTCCGTGCCGATTCTGCATTGACTTCACACATGTTCTGAAATCAACCCTATTTTTGAGTGATTCATCAATATCTTTATAGGGTTTCATAGGTATTTGCAATGATTTTTTAACATTTTTTTGCCATTTAGGCGTTTCAATATGATTTAAATGCAAAAGGCTATTGAAAACCAGGTCAACAATTGGTCAACAAATTTTTAATGAATCAAGATTTTTTTCAGGGCAAAAGTTGGCTTGTTCTAGCATTCAGGACTAGTCAAGTACAATCAGATTTTTTTGCAAATTATTGCTTCTATGCATCAGATCACTTCAAATGTGTAGTTTATCCCCAAAAAATAATCCCAATAAAACACAAAACAAATTGGAGATGACCTTGTAGCATGATGGCAAGTCGCAAGCTCTAGTATATGGGTGTTTTGTTGTTTGAATCCCAACCCCCATTGTACCCTAGTGGGAATGCTAATGCAGGAGAAAGAATTGATGTTTGAGATCCTAAGTGTTTTAGGCAGGACCATTGTTCATAGTGTGTCCCCACTGACAAATTGATGTACACCGACGCCCATTGCGCATTACCGACCGGTCTTCTACCAACTCATTGGTTTGACCTAATGTGATAAATGTGTTTGCAAACACATGAGAGGTATAAGGTGAGTGGTCCCAACTACATGGACGGATAAGGACGAAATAATGGAGAGGAGTTTTGCGTGGGTGCCCTTTGATAGATAAAATGTCGTATCATTCCAAATTGCGAGTTGGCTCTCTGATCATTCTGAGTGTTATGTGGTGTTAATATCGTTGTGATGTTAAAATTGCCAGTGAAATCTGAGGATGAGGTCCCTCAAAATCATGGCCTCACTAGTTCATAGCTCTAGTAAAAAGTGTTTCAATCCATCAATAAAAAAATACAATTTGTTACCAACAAAAATGAAAAACACAAAACAAATTTGATATGCCCAATCAGAAGGGTTCAAACTTCGAAGTTTTCTTTAAAATGAGTGATGCTAAACTCAATTTCAAGGTCTACAATTTCCAAGTTTATTAAATTGAAAAAGTAAAATAGAAGACAATTGCTCACCTTTCAATCCAGACCCCAAAAAAAATTAATATTGTATTGAAATGTTGCATAAGCAAAGTGCTTCATGAGGATTTTGGACCTTTGCTCAAGTTTTGTATTTTAAAAGCATAGTCCTTAATTTTGGCATTGAAGTTGTCAACAAAATCAATGCAATGATTAGTCCTTAGCTATTGAAGTACTCTCAATCTTGAAAAATTTTAATGTAGTGCTCAAGCAGGATCAATCTATTTAATGGTAAATATAGTGGATTGAAAAATTCTGGAAATCATTTAGATTTTAGCATCTCTTTCAATCTACATTACCTGGGGACACGTTTTCGGCCCTAAGCCCCAAGGTTCAAAAACAAGGACAAGCGGACTGTCAAGAACGTTTCCTAGATGTCCTCACTTAGGAAAATAGAAAACGCATCCCGAAAAAATTGCAAATGCTCAACAAGTTTACGAATCGCGTTGAACATCTCGAGGACTGCATTGATGTTTCCTATATGTACTCGGGACTGTACAAAGTTTCCAGTTTAAAAAAATATCAAACCCAATAAAACATTTAAAAACTTGTAAACGGATTTGCGGGCCCCGTGCTTGGAAGTCAAATGTAAAATAAATTATAAAATAAAAGTTATAAACTTTATAACTTTGTTTACATATCAATCAAATGTAACAAAGTTTTTTTGCAATTTTCATTTTGCTTGACATGCACGCATAGGAAATGCTGGAGTTTTGAATGTAGCTGAAAGTGTTAAATTTTGAACATAGCTGCCAAGGGTGTTGAACATAGATAAGGTTGTATGAAAGGGGATGTTCAACGCAGGTTGAAGTTTGAAGGCTGAAACTTTTTTTGCATCTTTGTTTTAATTTTGACTTTGATGTTAGATTTAGTGTGTTTTCTCTTGACAATATAATCTCTGTAAATGATACTCCCAACAGCCTCCCCTGATCATTTTGTATTGTCTTTTTCAATGTAGTGGGCTAAATTTGAATGGCATCTCAATGGAAAGACTCATATTGACCTCCAAGTCCTCAATGATTCGCTACAAACATAGAAAGACTCAAGAGCAACAAACGGGGACTATATCCTGCTAGTAGGGTTCTCTCAAGTTTTTTGATTCGAATCAGGACCTTTCATATTTAATGCATAAATCGTTCAAACCTTTCATGCCCATGTTCACATTTTCATTCTATATAAATACCTATTCACTGCAAAGTCAGCCCCAATAAAGATAACTATCCCAAAAAAATCAGTCATGATATTCAATAATAATGCTTAATAATTGCCCCCAAAAACGTGAAAATGGCTCTCGAGTAGTGCCATAAAAGATCGTTCCTCCAGCATGAAGGCAGGCGTTAACATGGCCCTTCCAGGCGTCAATGGCCTTTCAACATGCGGACACAACAGCGAACAAACTGGGCTCAAAACCATTGGTAGTCAGACCCTCAAAGAGATTGATCACTCAGCCATAGAACAAGAAAATATTGTTCATAGACACACATCACAGCACAAGGCACAGGGCTCCAACGAACAAACTCAAAGGAACCAATGGAGGTATGCAAATCAATGCATACACAAACCGTTCAACTTCAAACTGGTTGAACAGAAATTCTGAAGACCGAACACTATGTAGGTAGCCGGCCAACAATGTGAAGAAGCAGCTCACATCATTCACTCCACTATCATCAAGGTTCTCATAGAAAATAGAGATTAGCATTGCACGGTTTAAGACTTACGAGATAAAGCCTTCTTTCTGAAAAGGAGTGGCACTATAATATCCCCATCTTTTAGACCCTCAATGGAGTTCTTAGCTTTTCATTCTCTGAAGGCTAAGTGGAGAAATAAGGAGAAATTAATTAAATTAAAGTTAACATATACATAAATCTAAAGGTGACTTTATATTTAATTAATTTAATTTTCTACAAACACAACTGACTATTGTATTGGAAAGGGGGAAGCTTCTAGAGAGTGCATTTTCTAGAAATACAACTAATTATTGCATTGGAAAGGAGGAAACTTCTAGAGAGTGCAATTAAATAATATTTTATTTCCTTCTGGAAGAGTGAAGGAAAAGAATAAATAGAGGCGAGAGCTTCATTGTTAGATATCCGATTATTGTCAATTGCATTTGATATGAACTTGGGAGAAGAAACTAAGGATTTCTAATTTCAGTTAGCCATTAGAAAGCGTCAATTCTTCAGCGTTGCAACCATTTGAGGTGGTGAAATATCCACGGAATTTGGCATTCAGGAGAGCTTCATTTTGGAGTTCTATTTGTGCTAAAATTGGAGAATATATTTATTGCTGGTTGTTACAGTGCCATGAACAGTGACGTGAACAATGTCGTGAACAGTACCACACTACAGTACTTCACTTGATTATGATTGCAATTTCATCTCCTTCATTGGGTGATTTGTATATGAGGTTCTCCAATCAATTTGATTCATTTGAATTGGTCATTTGGCATTGTAAAGATGGCTGTCATTAGTAGCTGTAGATGCACATTTTATATCAGATTTATAATATAATTTGTACTCTTTTTTGGGGTTGCAAAGCCAAGAGCCTTGGAATATTATGTTAAGCATTGAATTAGAAAATATCTCACTAAAGGAGTGATAAGTTGCAGGTCTATATATTTGATGTAATGTGCATATTTGTATCTTTCATGATTGACCTAATAGTATGCATGCCAAGCGTTTGAAAAAATACCAATTGGCTGTAAGTGCACATTTTTCATTTAGAATTCATATATATGCATTTAAAAAACCAAAAGAGATTTGCATGTGCATTTAGTTCTTTTCTTCGATATAGTAGTAATCAATTACAGGCTTTTAGATTTCCTTTGATATCATTTCAAGCAAGTATAATCAGTCTGAAACTCAAAAACTGCAAGCATAGAGATTGTATTGGAAGTGTTTGACAATATTCCTTGAGCTATAAATCAACAAGTTGAGGTTCGAATTGACAAGTGATATTACATTGGTATCAGAGCTTGTTTGCAAAGTGTTTGACGAAATGTCAAACAACTGAACTACAGAAGAATTTGGTGTTTGACAAAGTTATAACCGGTTGGCTTATTACAGGCCCATGGCTAGCTCTGAGGAAGATTGGGAATTGGGCTCAGCACAATGGGGAAAAGGTTGCACCGTAAAAACCCTTCCAAATGGGTTTTATTTAATCATTTCTAAACACAACCTAGATAAAGCAAGTATCCTAGAGAATGGACCTTAGATGATGAATGGTAAAGGATTCTACATCAAAAATTGGACCCCAAACTTTAATCCTAACACTGAATGTATGGATATTGTCCCGATCTGAGTAAGACTCTACAATCTTCCTCTCATAAATATTGGAATGAAAACACACTCAAAATTATAGGAAACAGACTTCAGTCCTTTGTCAAAATGGAACAAGCGGTGGCAAAAAGACTTCACCATGAACGCAAGAATCTGTAATCTCTAGTTGGCAGCTCACCCTCTCCTAGATTTTATAGAACTCATCGCAGAGGATAGCGTCTAGAAACAACGTTCAGGTTGAGGAGGCAATCCAGTCTTGCAAACAATGTCATGGAGGCATCCACCCTCCTAAAGACTTCCCCCCAAACATTTAAAGGTAAAGGAAAAGGGCTAGAAAGTGAAACTCTACAGGATTTTATCATTGTAGAAGCGGGGCAATCCTAGAAAGAAAACCCAGAATTCCTGATGCAAATGTCACTACCCTTCTCCAAGATGAGCCATAAAGAGGTGACCATTATCTAGATGACCTCCAAAACACGAGACATTGGGAAAACTCTCAAATTTTCTAAATATGACCGTTATATTTAGGGTTACAACAAAGTCTTTTGAAGAAAACTGGTTGCACCAGCCAATGGTGACTGCTCCTCCTTTGGTGACCGAACCTATTACCATTGCACTCCTTGGTTGACTTTCAAGAAGCAGGGTTGTCAATGGAGGACCTTCACTAGTCAGAATCCTTGGATTCGCCAGTAAGACTAGCTTGGACCATTTTATAGCATATAGAGGTGGTTTCAAACTCTCAGTTCTCTAACCATGTTATGTCAACACATGACAAAAGCCAGATTAGATCCAGGTCCGATCAAGTTTCAAACCTTGCATTCTGGGAAGATCTAACTTTGATGTAACACAGGCTTGTAAAGAGAAAGAAACACAATTCTTCAAGGACATATAGGTCTCTCTAGGATGTAACCGTGATAAAGCTTTTGCAACAACTTTGGACAAGGATGCCAGTGATAGTGAAGATACAGACTACATCACAAATCCAAATTGGGAGGGAGATGGCACTCTAGGTATTGAGGTTTTTCAGGCATTCCGAGGAAAAGACTCCCAGTAAAACATCCTCAAAAAAATTAAATATAAGGGTGGGGAACTAAAAAAAGGGGTAGGAAAACTATTACGACCAAGCTGGAAGATGCGGGTTGTGCCTTGGGTTAAACCAAATTGAGATCGAGAAAGGAGTATCACTCCTTACCTCGAGAGAATGAAGATCCTATTGTGGAATGTCAAGGGATGCAATGCCCCTGAGAAAGTCTATTTGATCAAGAGATGTATTGACCCAACCTGACCTAAAATTATTCTTTTACAAGAATCATAGTTAAATGGACAAGATTTGGACATTTTCAGTAAGCAGTTTTGTCAGTGGCATTATTCTCTTGTTGAAGCTTAAGGAGCCTCAAGAGGATTGAGCCTGCTCTGGAATCTTGAAGTTATAGACATTACTGTAATAGCTTCTGGTGTTTCTTGGCAGTACGCTCATTTTGTTTCAAAACAATTAAATGGGGGCTTTGATCATTAAATGTTTATGGCCCTACAAGCAAAAGTGGTTATCGGACCCATGGGAACAATTATCTATTGTTCTACAACAACATCAAGACAATTATCTCACTCTTGGGGTGATTTCAGTTCTATTCTATCTCCAACAGACAAATTGGGGAGGGAGGGGGGTGTCTAGGTTGGGGCAGTGTGAAACAAAAAAACTTCAGCAACTTTGTCACTCATAACAATGTTGAAAAGCTAGACAGGTTCTTCACAGCTGGCAACTATGCATCCCTACCTCTTGGGGTTTATCTGCAAACATTCTACCAATTGTGATCACTTCCTAATCAGTTTGTGTATCATGGAGGATGTAATTCCAAATCAATGCCCTTTCAAATTTCAAAAGATCTGGCTACACTCTGAAGGCTTTAAGGAGTTGATCCAAGACAAGTGGCACTCATCTCCAAAATGGGAAGGTAACAAAGCTTTCAATTTCTTCGAAAAATATCAAATTCTAAAGAAACCATTGAAAAAATGCAATAGTAGTATTCAAAAATATCTACAAAAGAAAATTGAGGATAGAAAGTGAACTCAAACAGCAAAATAAAAAAATCATCAAAGAGGACATGACTAGTGTAGTTTTGATACCAAAAAGTCCTTAAAGGAAGAAACGTTTTGGGGAAAAAAATCCCGAGAAACTTGGCTCCAAGAAGGTGATAGGAATACCAATTTTTTTCATAACTCGGTAAAAGTAAGATGATTTTTCAATAACATTTATTCCATTAAGGACTCCATTGGTAATCTATAACTTGTGAAAGGTGAAGATTTTTTACTGAAGGCTTCAGAGCAGAGGATGCCAATTTCCAAGATCGTGATGGAATAATCAATTTGATCCATACTTGTGTTATTAAGGCTCAAAATAAATTGCTTCTAGAAAAAGTAGCACTCTCGGACATGAAATCAGCTCTATTGGGAATTGGGAGAGGGGGGGGGAGTGGAGGGCGAAAAAGCTTTAGATTCGGATGGCTTCCCTACAATTTTCTTTCAAAAATTGTGGGGCATCTTTGCCCAAGACATTTGGGAGGTAGTTGAGGAATCAAGGAGAGGAGGTTTTATCCTCAAGGATCTAAAAACACCTTCATTACTTTGATTCCAAGGAAAAAGAAGACCTGAACACTTGAGGGCTTTAGACCAATTGCTCTATGCAACACAATCTATAAGATAGTCGCTAAAGTTATTGCAAATAGACTCAAAATTGTGCTACACTTTGTTATCTCAGTGGAACTAAGTGGCTTTGCCCCAAACAGATCAATCTTTGAAAGTGTTATAGTTGCACATGAAGCAATTCACTCTATACAACAAGCTTAGACAAATATAATGTTGGTCAAATTAGACATCAAGTGGGTGTATGATGAAGTTAACCACCCCTTCTACCAATTCTACACAGCATGTGTTTTGATGCCAAATGGGTTGAGTTGGTAGAATCCTACATAAGCACCCCAAGATTCTCCATTCTAATCAATTGCAGTCCACAGGGTTATTTTGAAGGCACGAAACGTATTAGATAGGGTGATCCTCTTTCCCCCTTCTTGTTTATTATTATGTTAGAAGCTCTGGGTAGATTCATTTCAAACAAAAGAGTAGCTGGACGTTGGAAAGCAGTTAAGGTGGTTGCGAATGTTAATCAAATTACACATCTACAATTTGTTGATTAAACACTGTTGTTTGGAGTTTCATCCCTCAGAAAGCATGCGCAATGCACAAAACCTTAGATGCGTATAGAAAGTCTTCAGGTCGAAAATCAACTCGCATTAATCTGTTATTTTATTGTCCATACTCCAAGGAATAAAAAGGGAGATCCACAAAACCTTAGGCATTAAATTGGGGTCTTTACCAAGAAAATACCTTGGTGTACCACTCTTTGGGGGTGCAAGTAAAATTTCTATGTGGATAAACCTGGTGACTCTTTCAACAAAATAGTAAGTTGAAAATGCATATGGTTTTCTTCTGCAGGTAGAATTCTTATGCTGAGATCGGTCATCTCAGCCATCCCAGTGTACTCAATGATGTGTTTTAAAATCCCCAAATGATCATTAAACAAATTGAACAAAAGATGAGGAATTTTGTTTAGAATGGTGCTCAAGATCAGGATAAGCTCCCTCTACTTGCATGGCATAAGTTTGCTCAAATAAAGAGGTTGAAGGTTCAGGACTCAGAAACTGGCATGCTCTAAATGAGGCCCTAGGAACAAAACTAGTGTGGAACATGTATCCACAACCATCCCAACTCTAGGTGAGGATTCTAAAATTAAAATATTTAGATTCTAACTAAAATGATTGTATCTTAGCTATTACAAACTCCCCAAAAGTTTCAGTAATCTAGAACTTCCTAATCTCTTATCGTCGAGTCATCACAAACCACTTATCTTGGCAACTGGTGGATGGTATAGATGCCTTATTTTGGGAGGATTCCTAGGGAGTCTATGAAAAACATACCAAACGCTCTAGATTGGGCTTAACTAAAGCACTGGTGTAAAGCAAATTGGGGTAATAAGCTAGAAGATTACACATGGATTAAAGAGGACCCCTAGGGCAACTCAAAGTATGGAAAGATTTAGAAAACTAAGACATTTCAATCATTTACAAAAATCAACTACAAAGAGTATTTGACTCGAGACCTATCTCTTGGAGGAATAAGGCAGATAAAATCATCTAGAATGCAGCCAAAAATGGTTCCTATTCAATGAAGATAGGCTACACACTTTTAGAAAAAAACTTGGTTTAGAAGCAGTGGCCAATGGAGCTTTTCTAGGGAAAAGAATGTCTACTGAAAGTAGGACCGTTTGCATGGCTAGCAAATACAGGTCAAATCTTAACTGAAGATAGAAGGAAATTGAGTTTCCAGGGCCCGTCCAAATGTGTGTTATGTGATGTTAAAGAGGAAACAAATGATCATCTACTAATCTCATGAAAATTTACAAAATAATTTTGGTCAATGCTTCAAAGGAAATGGAACTGGCAAGGCCCCTGACAGAATAAACTCAAAAATCTATTTCCGCCAAAGCCTCAAGCTAAATCTACCTTTCCTATCATTTGGACTTTTAAGTCCATCCTTACTCATATGGGAAATTTGGAAGGAATGGATCAGAAGAATCTTTCAGAACAAGGCTGAATCTTAAGACAAAATACTTCTCTGGACTAACAACGTTATTCAAGAAACTACTGGTGTTGCAACTTTGAGGTTCTTCCTTCGTTCCACAGCTTTTACCCAAAGTGACTAGGTCTAGCATTAAGTTTAGACCCGTGAATGGGCCTAGCGGGGTTAAGCTCATCCCCTCTTCTCCATCAGTTCCAGTATAAAGGGAAAAACCACAAGATGGATGGTGCAAATGAAACTTTTATGGGGCCTCAAAATGGAATTCCGGACCATCAGGGGAAAACTTCATTAAAAGAGATGCAAATGGTCACATACTTGCACTTGGTGGAAAATGACTTTAGGATGGCACTAAAAACGTTGCAGAAGCTAAGGCTGCATTATTAGAGCTTCAAAGAAATTGGGAGTTGTTAAGCTACATGTGGAAGGTTATACACTTATTATCATCAATCTCATCATTAAAGGTAACATGGAGGCATGGGATCTACAAAACTACATTGTCACCATCAAACATGAATTAAACACCCTAGAAGATTTCAAAATAATGCACATTAAAAAAGAAGGTAATGTTGAAGCAGATAGAATATCGAATTGGGCGTTGAATCTTAACATGTCCAAATTAGTAATGGAAATTTTCACTAATGTACAATAGAAGAGAACGGACAACAGCAAAACCCTTTTCAAGGACACCGTTGGAAGAAGAGAACGGACAACATGTCTAGCTTCACCCATCCCAAACTCACACATGTGGTAGAATTGCTTCTGGGAAAAATGTTCTTTCTAGTGGATAACTGCAGAATTCCAAGAAGATCCCTGGATGGATTGGATGAAATTCTGGCAACTTCAATTCCTCGTTGGGGCATAGACAAAATCCCAAGCACGAAACTCACCCCATTTGCGTGGAGATTTGTGGAGAGCCAAAGACAAACGGTTTCGGGAGGCTAGGAAAGGATGGTTTTCCCTAAAGTCATTGGTAATGCAACACATAATTGATCAAGACATTGAGCAAATGAAAGCTAAGGTTGGATAGACAGAGGAAGATGAAGCCCAACTCGAGGAGAGATAGAGAGCTCGAGAGGCTGCAAACAAAGGCGAAAACAAATGGCCAAAAGCCAAGGTTAACACTATATTACAAGCAAGGGTCAAGGGCTTTGTTCCTAGGGATTTACAATGAAGCCAACTTAGTGCTTCCTACCAACCCTTCAATGGGGGATGCTTGTGGGTGTGATTGTGAGTTGGTGGTTGTGGTTTATTTAGTTTCTTGCTAAATTGCTACAATGTTTTGTTTTCAATAGTGGAAATTTGTTCTATTTGGTGGTTGTTAAATAGCATCTATAACAAGGGCAAACTCAGAAGCAAGAATTTGGATTTCATGATGGATGTATGTCTTTTGTATCCTCATCAAAGACCACCTCTAAATAATGCATATGTTCCCTTCTCAACTTCTGTGACCAGGTTCTCAAGGCTCTCTACATGTGAAGCATAGATTTTTTCTTTGTAGCTCATTCTTAGACATCTTCACTTCAATTGGAGGTGGCAACACAACCTTCTGATAAAAATTACAGGATAACATAGGAGATTCTTCCTTGGAGCTCAATCTATGCTTAGTCACTGAGTTTTCAAAATTAAAAGCCCTTACAATAGCTCTAAGGCATTATAATACTAGGCCTTCTACAATGAAAACTATGAGCCTTCTTTCTTGACATGTCAGAAATCATTGCTACAAGCGTCCAGAATTCTACTACGTAGTGCTCCACCTTTCCTTCCTACTTGAGTTGTGCTAGTTCTCTAAAATGAATCTTAGGACCCTTCCTATCGAAATTTTCTATCGCTCTTCAACTAAAATCTTCCAAGGTGGCTTTGGAATCATGCTCTTGAGTAATGTGGTCATGATACCATCATGTGTAAGCTATCTCTTCGAAATTCAACATTGTAAAATTGATGGCTTCTTCATCAAGCATTGAGTCCACTAAGAAATATGTACCTAATTTCTACAATCAAGCCCTTGTTGATTCACTCCTAGCTCCACCAAAGCTTAGGATGTTGATCTTTCCCAATCAGTGTTGAATGTCCTTCCTTTCCTTGTACCATTCCTCCAATGCCTTGTTGCTTTGTTCATTTCATAATAGTCCTTGAAAGCCAGAGCTGTATGTATTGCATGCCTTAAGCATAGTATGCATCATGAAATATTAACATGTCTTCTTTTGGATTAGGTTAATCTTCCCCAACACCTATGACTACTTCTTTGTTAAGAAATTTAGCCCTTAAGGTCATTGTATTAATTGAAACTCTCCACCATTAGCTGAAGATTTTTCATCAATAACTAAAACCTTTCCACAAGAATTGATATCTTTAGCAGCATTTTGAACAGTCCTACGAGCACTTAATTGTTGGCAATTGAAAGATTTCTTCAAAGATTTCTTGAAAGAGGTAGGTTTTCTAAAGTTTTTTTTAAATTACATTTTTACAATGTTACACGGGGACTCCCACCCCCTCCCAAACCTCGGAGTACCTGTCCCCAAGACGTCCCCGCACCAGGTACTCACGCACCCAAGTACCCCCACCTATACCATTCAACAACCATGTTGTCACTAGTATGGGGACTTGGATTTCTATTTGACTTTTGTTTTTTGAATGTTACTATTGGGTATGTAATATGTTATTATGCTAAATGTTCAATGGTTCTAGTTCATATTGCAATTTGGCTATGTTCAAGTATTTTAATTTGGTATGTTCTACTGAAACATCATTTCATAACAAACATTTCAAGTTCTATATGTATACTATACAACACTCCTCCCTACCCCGTCCTCCCTACCCTGTCCCATGTTCATCCCCCTGTCATCCCGAAAATGAGGCCCATTTTCCCTCCGTCCTGAAAACTCGTCCCGGCATACCCCAGTACTTGGGTAACATTGCATTTTTATCAGCAAACAAACTCCCTCATTTTGTTTTAATTTTTTATCTTTTTGGTATGTGTTCCTAACACAACATGGGGATCCAGGCGAAGCATTTTGCTATCCTCAATGGCATTCCGCATAGGCCCAAAAAGGGGATTGTCCCCAAAATGCCCCTTTGAGAGCAACAAGGCACAGGGATAAAACTAGAAATCCCCTAGCCCTCGCAAGGACTTTTGGTTGTCACGTATGACTCAAGTCTTTTTTGAATTGTCAGTGTAAAAAAACAGGGCATTTTTAAATTTGACAAAAAGATCGATTGGCTCAAAAAGACACCCAACCACATTTGACGATACCTAAACCCAATCTAAGCATTAAATTTACCAAAAAGAAGAAAAAGAGATTCATTTTCACATTCGCAAAAAAAGGGGGCTGTCCCTAAAATGCCCCTTTGAGAGCAACAAGGCACAAGGATACAACTAGAAATCCCCTAGCTCTCGCAAGGACTTTTGGTTGTCACGTATGACAAGTCTTTTTTGAACTGTTGGCGTAAAAAAATAAGGCATTTTTAAATTTGACAAAAAGATTGATTGGCTCAAAAAGACACCCAACCACATTTGACGATACCTAAACCTAATCTAAGCATTAAATTTATCAAAAAGAAGAAAAAGAGATTCATTTTCACATTCACAAAGGCGAAGAGCAGCAAGAAAAGGAGTAATTGGTCAAGAAGTGAACAATAGTTGAAAGGGAAGGTTAGGGCATCAAATCCACTTCATTTAGTTATAGTATTTACATTTTAATATTTTATTTCATTTCAAAGTTGAAATTTGGAGCCTCTGGCATTTTTGTTGTATGTGTTATATATTGACAATAAAAGCATTTGAATTTCGTTTTTTTGCCTATTGACACGTGAAAACTAAATTCAAGTCTAATGCTATGTATTAAGCTTCTAAAATGTTTATGATGAGTGGTTTATCAATGTTATGATATGCATATTTTAAATCTCTCTCTCCCTTTGTGTGTGTGTGTGTGTGCGCGTGTGTGTAAATTCCTCCATTTTTTAATAGCCATCCCCTGTACCCATACAAAAAACATGTCCCTGCCCCTTAAACCATCTTCATCCCTGACACATTATGGAACATAGATTCAAATATGTTGATTTTTTGTAGCTTAGATTAGTTCTACTACATAGGTGTATGTCTATGCATGGGGAAGTCATCCAACTAATTTTCCATGCACTCAACTCGTAAAGATTGAAGAATTGTATGTTTTAGTGAAAAAGCACAATAATTATATTTTTAGTTAGTATAGACTTATTTGCCTATAATATCTAATTTTAGTTTAGAGATCTTGGGTCACTAAGGATTATAAATTGGATTTTGGAGGAGGAACCAAACACATCAACAAGAAGCGAATTTTGCCATCAAGAAATTCCTATCCGTTACCACAATTTTGTAAAGTCTCGAGAAGAGACAATATTGCAAAAATATATTATATAACATACTCTCATACACATTCTGTACTAATATGGATCATTGTTAAAAGACAATACGACTGACAAGCAACTTGGAAGAAAGTCAAACAATCAAGTGAGCATTCAAATAACCAACACTCTAAAGAATTCATGTTGAAGGGAAATGTTTTTCTATAATCGGGTATGCGGGGACAAGGGCTATTAACACTAACTAGGCCCTCTAAGGAAACCAATAAGAATTTGCCTAAGGCAAAGAATGAAAATGCCAAGATCAAGAAGCTCAGTTGACAGCACAAGAGAGACAAAATGATATGACTCTCAAATGACTTGATTCATTGTTGATCAATAATAGATGAGATAATCATATTTCAGATAATGAGATACAATACATGCAGATGTACCTAAATATATAGGCAAGGCAAGATGACTAGGAATTATGCAAGTGATAAGCACAACAACTAAGCACATGTCTACCGAAGGTGAAGTATCCCCCATTGTTCATGAAAGTATGTGCAACAATGAGAGGATAAGAATATAAAGGTGTATCACACAAGCAAGGTATAAGACAACATGTGCTCAAATAAAGTGCAAACTCCTCAATATGTACATGATAACTAACATGGAAATGCATTATCCTAAGCAAATTGAAGTAAAGTGTAATTAGTAATGTTTAATCACACCAACACACCCCCTCCTCCTAAGTGCGGCTTAGGAGAATACACTTTAAGCTTACAAAAGCTAGATGAAAATGCAAGATGGGTCCATGGCCATGTACAAAATGCTACTAGGCCATGTACAAAAGCTACTAGGCCATGTACAAAATGCAAGTGCAAAACAATGCAATGCAATCCCTCATAAAGCGGAGAAAGAGAAAACCTCATGGGAAGAACCCTCCCCCAAAACGAAAGATGAAAAGGAAATCAAGATGCATGTATGGATGGAGTAATCAAGACCCCCCTAGTATGACAATAGAAAATCCTCGTATAGGAGAGAAGAAGTGAAAGAGAGACCAAGTAGACACCCCTCAATGTAGAGTGTACACCTATGGTAGATGATCCAAGCTCAATGTTGTATCAAAGTATCCACCATCTTGTCAACCTCGAAAGAATGATCGAGTAGAGAATGAATATGAGGGTTACAATGCTCCCTCACAACAACTAAAGAAGGATCATCTTCACCAAAGAGAAGACTGTCATCAATAGTGTCTCCCAAACCCGAAATGTATAACTCCACAAACAAACCTGCAATGTCTATCAAGTAGTCATCCCACGGATCTGAGTTTGGAAGACAAGAAATATCCCACTACACTCAATCACCTAAATTCATGGCCCTGTGAATACAAGCATCATCCAAAGCAACAATAGTTGAAATCTCAATGGGAGGAGAAGAAATGGATAGCTCAAGAACTTGATCGCATGTGAGAATACCCGAGTTCAAGTAGCCAAAGCTCTCAAAATCTGAATCAACACTAGAATTGTGCTCAAAATGTGCTAAAGAATGAATGTCATCATCATGAGCAAAGCTTGAGAAGTAGTATAGCCGAGATGCATGATTAAAAACCCCTGTAGCATGTATCTCTCTAGCCTTCAAGTCTCTAATAAAAACTGAATCAGGTGTGAATTCCACAAGTCTCCTTGTATCCCCATGAGTTAGCTAATAGATGGAAAGAAGATTATGACTTAGGTGAGCTCCACACAAGACATCTTTAAAGTCTCCCTCTCCCATATCAATATTTCCTTTCCCAATCACATTCATGTAAGTATGATTGCCCATCAAAATAGGTGGAGTGTGACAAGGATCAAATGATGAAAACATAGACTATGAAGATGCCATATGATGAGAGGCCTGTGAATTTAGAAGCCATCTCCCTGAATCTTGACTTGAAGCAGCAACTAATGCTTGACCTTTGCCCATGTGATCCTTCCATTCATCTGAATTTTAATGTGAAGAAGAAGGTGAAGAAGTCATTTTTGAAGGTAGACTCTTCTTGAGAAGATTCTTGAGTTCTTCTATTTCCTTCTTGTAGCAATGATATTCTTCATGTCCATTCTTCTTGCAATATGCACAAGTATGCAACTCCTCCATGGATGATTTCCCTTTATTTTTGGAGTTGTTTTGTAGTGAGGAGGTTGAGTGTTTTTTCTCTTGATGTGACTTTTTTTGTCATGGCTTCGTCTTCTTGTGTGAACTTTTCTTTGATTTCCTTTACTAGCCAGCAATGCCTTAGAATTTGAAGAATTTAGAATTTTCATGCTCATCAAGTTCGATTGTTCTACCATCAACATCTCCATGAAGGCATCAAATAAAGGCATGGTATATGAAGAACTTAAGGTCAACTTATGAGTGTTGAAGCTAGAAACAAATAGTGGATACTCTGGAGGAAGTTTTCTCATCAAATTGAGGATCAATTTTTCATCCTCAACGCTAATTCCACAATCCTTAACCATTGACCTTAGCTCATGTGCCTTGGTGATATAGTCTTAAATTGTATCAAACTCCTTAGGATCTAATCTTATCAAGTTCAAATCCCCTAGCTTTGTCTACTTTTGCATACAAGCTAGCAAACTTAACCCATGCTTCCTTTACAGTTTTACAATTGTCAGTATGGAAGATAAAATCATCATGTACGTACTTCCTCAAAGAACCAATAGCAACATTATTGTTATGATTCCATTCTTTTAGCTCTTCAGGATCAAACGGTGTAACCATGGTTCCATCAATATAACCAATTAAACCTTTTTCCATCATTTTACTAGATGCTCTTATTTTCCATGTAGCACAATTATGTGGAGTTAAAAATGGAACCCATGATGCAAAATAAAAGAAGCAAGACAAAGAGAAGAACAATCACTCAAGGCACCCCCCCCCCCCCCCCATATCACTCAATCAAAGAACCCCCCCAAACTAGATGATTTGGCACTTTATACTTAGTGCGTGTACAATTGACACTTGTCGAAATGGACAAAAGTAGACTTCTAATTTTGATGGTTACAACAATAAACATGAAGCTATAGTATACTAAACAATATATGACACTAGATCATTGAAGAATCTAATCAATTACAAGTGCTAAAATAGGCCAAAATTGACCAAATACTAAGCGTACTATGTCCACTTAAAATTAGTCCAAGTTGATATCAGATATGGCAAGTAGACAAAAAATCATGCACTTTCAAAAAAAATTGCACCTAAAATGTGTTCGTATGAGCCCGAATGAAGCCTCTGAAGTTGCAAAACTCGAGATTTGTGATTTTTAGAAAACATCAAGAACAGAGATCACAAACAACTTGCACCAATGCATAGATCACAAAATTCTACCCCAAAACAAAAAAATTGCTCAAAAAAGGAGTCTGAATGAGTGAGATATCATTGTTTGAAAATAACCTCTATAATTATTTTTTTCTAAATCACCATAGTTGCACCTCCATTTGTGTGACCTAGGCTTTCATGCCCATCTCGTCAGTGTAATTGTTTCAAGGAAAAACTCAAGTCAAACAAAAGTTTACATCTGTAAACAAGCATTGATAGTTTCAATTATGCAAGTGTGTTTACTCCATACTAGAGCACAATATGATCTTGTCGTTTAATCAACATCAGAAAAGATCATGGTTCACAATTTGTTTTCCTTCAGTTCAAGTTCAAAATAGATAACAATTTATTTCTACCATTTCATAAGAGCAGGAATTTAATTGTATAAAGTAGATGTTGAGAACATTCAACTGAAAAGAATTAATTAGCCATCATCATGAATTTTGATAACATCTCATCAAGATTATAGAAGCTACTTCGAATTGCACAAGCCTCGGCATTGGTGAAAGGAGAAGCATTGACATAGGCTTAACCTCCCAACCTCGGACCATACTTATGCCCACACATTCTAACATATTAGAATGGCCCTCCCTACCTAGGGATCGGGCTTGGGATGTTCTTCAGTCCAGCCATCTGAGCTTCCAGGTGGTTTGAGTGCCTACTCAGTTATACCTATATAACTAACGTTACAAACATCAAGTGATCGTTAGATGGCACATATGCCTATAAATTACCTTGGCCAAGGATTTTCCAATGGGTACATTGACCTGATCACCACCACTCGACTTGCCAATCATTTCATCTTCTTAATTTTGTTTCATCTTTATGATTTTGCAGTTTATACATTTATCGATTTTATATCATCTCAGCCTTTCCCGACTATTCTAATGATTTCCTAGTGTGAGTTTTTTTCCTAGTTTTGATTGTAATATCCAGTTACGTAAAATAAATCTTTTTTCAACATTACATTTTCAGTTTCTCAAAACAGTGTTGGGCCCAAAGTTTTAGCGTTGAACCCAGCGCTCTGAAAACATACGTAACAACTCGTTTTCTCGAGTCTTAATTAACAACTAACATACTCGATAAATATAGTTATTACTTCAATTTCATAGAAAGATAATTATATCAGTCATGTTCATGTGAATGAGATTTACCGCTAAAATCAGTTAAATAAAATTTCATAATTAAGAATTGAAATACCATAAATGAATTTAATTTAGACATTGAAATCTACATACCATGGAATTTGAATCGATAAATCATTGGAAGAATGTTTCTGCAATCACCCAAACTAGTCCACAAATACTACTATAACAATATCACATAATGACTTCCATCCAATACCGCTATATCAAAATCAAATGACGATTACCATTATATAAAATTAGGGCTTTCACATACCACTGTATCAGTTAGGGCATCGGTTGCCATTGCATCATTAAGGACTTTGAATACCACTGTATCACTTAGGGCTGCAATTACCATTGGATCATTTAGGGCATCAGATACCACTGTATCAATTAAGGCTTCAGATACTACTGAATCTTTTAGGGCTCCAGATACCACTGAATCGATTAGGACTTTAGATATCACTATATTATTTTTTTCCTTCTGATTTCTTAACTATGGCAATAACGTAAGATTAGAAGATACGCTCATATTTATTATTCATATAAATGAAAGATTGATATAACAAGCCATCAGATAAATCAATCTCTCACAACTAAATGTAAATAATTGTATTCGATGGTATAATTCAATTAATCTTACCTTAGTCTTGCATATATATCATAAAAGTGATAATACCTGTTTCCGACAAACAATTGAATGTATAGCTTATCTTTGTCTGTTGTACGTCCGACAACTTGGGGAGAGGTGAATCATTGTCAGAGGCTTAACCACCCAACCTCGGACCAATCTTTATCCCCACACAATCTCTAACGAGAAAGGACCTCCCTACCCGAAATAGACAGGGATCTTGTCATCCACTGAGCATCCTAGTATCTATTCACACCACTCGACTTGACGGCAAGAGAAAACAGAATCATGCATGTGCTATTAAATATATTTCATTTAAGGTTTTCTTGTCTGATTTCTCTTTTGTATTCTTGCAGATTCATTCCACCTCTTCACCATTCATGGCTTCACAGCCGGTGATTCCCAAGTGTATTAAAAGATTATGAGCACTCTACCCCTTCGCACCTCTTCACCATTCTTGGCTACATTGTCGGTGAATCCCAAGTTTATTAAAAAATTATGAGCATTTTGTCCTTATTATCTTCCATCATGAGTTTGTGACATATTATTCTTGAGAACAGCAATAATCATACAAATTCATATTGTATTTAGAAACTCTCTTTATGGAATACTACTCAACTTGATGTAAAGGTATTAAGAAGAAGGTCTTTGTAAGTCTTCAAGGTTTATTCAGCAAGTTAAAAACATAATCATAAATATAGACATAAGAAGAAGTTTCGTTCTTAGCCAACTGCTATAGATTTGCATTTATAAATTTGGAAGGTTAATTCATGACCTAAAATGTATTCTTTAGAGAATTTGAATCTGTTCAGTTCCCTCTTGGTTTTCTTCAACACTGATCCTCATTATTTAAGCCAAAATCACTTGTTCAGCTATGTTAGTATTGCTCAATCCGATCAAGGTTGACAACAATGGTAAATCGCAAAATACTCAATGGCGGATTGCAAACGTTTCAAGGTAGATTGCAAAGACGTTTTAATGGCTGATTGAAAAACATATTAATGCAGATTGTAAGACGTAACAAGCAGGGACGAGTCAGTAAATGAACAAGAAAAAAAATCTGGATTGCAGCAAGGAAGGTAGAATTCAGGCACCAAGGAGAAAGACATATTGCAGAGGCGAAGAGTTCAGGAAAATAGCACATTGGCTTTCCATTGTTGAAAGTGAAAATATTATCGCAGTTATGAAATCCGCTCACACATACCACAACATAGAAAAGAAAGGAGGTGGGGAAAACTTAAAATATAACTCAGGTGAAAGAATATATAACATGCCCAACTCCTCTCATGGCTTCCATATAAAGGAACGAGCCATGACTTCTTTGCTCCCATCGGTTTAAAAAGATTATATGCAAATTCAAATTGCCAAGTGTATAAATCGATTATAAACAAGGGAAGAATAAAGAAAATGGAAAGAGAGTTGGAAGGTTATAATTGGATTATTGTTATAATTTATATTTACATACATGTATGTAAATATATTAATGTGGTGACATCATTTTATTATATCATTATATTATAATATAATGGTGTCATTTCATTTTTATATCTATGTATGTATATACATATATATTATAATAATATGGTGAAAGATCATATTAAATCCTTTGAGGTACGTTTTATAATTCAATTACATTATTTTAATTAAATTATTTTATATTTTTAATTATTTATTTAATAGCCCATGCGGGTCCCACAGATGTATCTTGTTTCAAGTCGCTAGGTCCTCGACCCATCTGCCCAGTGATGGTGATGCTCCTGTGCCTAATTCTTTTCTGACAATGCTTCCACCCCTTTGACGTGTTTCCTGCAAGGAAATTCTCCACAATTAAATCATATTATCATAACAAGTTATAAATAATCATAACAACTAGCTGCCTTTACAATTTCATGAATTCGTGATAAATAATCAATTAGCATGTTATCTTCACATGAAATTATAACGACTAACCATCTTATCATTTTACAGTATTATAACCAATTTAACTGTCAACTGACTTCATGTAAACCTCAACGGCTATATTTCAAATTAGGTTCAAAATTGGGATGTAACATACCATTCCCCTTGTGTTTCATCGTCCTCAATGAAATTGAAATTGAAACGAACATTATAAAGGAGTATTTAAAATTGGAATGTAACGTACCATTCCCCTTTCTGTTTCATCGTCCTCAATGATCTCTTCAAATTAGACGCTAAAAGAATATTCCAAATACAAGATGTATAACATCGTGATATCATTTCCTTTCAAAATTGGATCAAAATCTAAATCATATTCAAAACTCAAGGTCCATTTTTACTTCAATGTTTCCATAAAGATACTTGCATGATATCATAAAATTAAACACATACTCACCTGAGTTCACTTTACCGTACTCGTGGTCATCTCAGCATCAATTGAGTTGATTCTATTTCATATTCTTGACATACTCATGTAGACACTCACCATATCATTAGTTCAATTCTATATTAATATCTTCATTTAAGAGAATTTTCATGGTTCAATAACTGAGAGTAAGATAAATATTCAAAATTGGAATTCTTCAACTAGCAAGTTCTAGATCATATCTTGATAGAAATCACTTATAAATACCATTTGGCATATGGCACTTATTAATGGGTAGATCATCCTTACCACTTATAGATCACCGAAAAAAAATTAATAGATCCATGTTTTTCCATAGAGGCCCAATCAGAAGCAAGAAGGGAAGGTCCCCAAACCACCAAGCCATAGAGAACTGTTGATCGAACCAAGGAGTCCAAGAGAGACAACTTGGACGAAATATCCTGAAAATGATCTCTAAAGCATTGTCTTTCAAGTATGGCCAAGGAACCCATGCCCTCTCTAAATTGAATAGTCGATCTCAAGCTGAAGCGGGGTCCCCAAAACTTCACCCCGAGATACATGTAAGAGGAAATAATCTCAACCTCTTGTCCCTGAAAAAAGAAATAAAGATGAGAGGTCTTTAACAGTTAAAGATCATAACCCGAGTCTTAGTCAAATTGACGATGAGCTGACGCTGATCACAAAAAGAAGCCAGACCATCAAGGAGTCTCTGTAAGCTATCGGGAGAAGAGGCCAAGAGAACCACATCATTGGCGAAAAGGAGAATGGAGATCAAAACCTTATGCGAATAGCAGCCGTCACCAAGTTGTGAGGAGTTCACAAGGAAATCCTCGAGCTCGTCAATATACAAACCGAACAATGTAGGAGAAAGAGGGCAACCCTGCTTCACCCCAATAGTGCTCTGAATTGAAACAGGAAAGCCCTCCGGAGTCCTGAATCTACCAATCACCTTCTCGTAAAGTCTCATAATAGCAGTCAGCAACATATCTAAGATCCCAATCTTACTAAGTCTCTGAAATAAGGCCATCCTAGGGACAGAGTCAAAAGGAATGGTGTCTAGCCTCCTTTATAATAGCTCGTAATGTGAAGATATGATCCATAGCTTGATAGTTTGCCCAAAATCTAGCCTATCCTTTAGCTCTACAACCTCTCGGTCGAAAGCAGGCCCAGACTTAAGAATAGGGTAAATCACATGTTGCGACCAGGACTGAGGAAACCCAGTGCACACCACTCTATTAAATAGTGTAGGAAGATAAGATCCAAGAACCGAACCACCAAGTTTCAAAATTTTTTGCCTGGAATCCTTCTTCGTTCCCCGCTCTACTGCATCTCATAGATCTAATGGCCTAAAGAATACTGGAGGGAGTGAACAGATGACAGTAAGGAGGTGGAGTGGAATGAATAGGTGGTTGCCCTGGGATGTCGTAAGCGTAATGGTGTGGGAGGTCAGAGCGTGGAAGTCGAGAATGGAGAGCGAGGAGGCATAGTTAGAAAACTTGCCAAGCCCCCCAAAAGTTTAATCGGGAAAAACTCAGCCATTTTTTTGAAGAACTCAAGAAATCTCGAGAACCTTAAAAAAAACCGCTAAAATTTAATTCAAAATAGATTTTTTGCAAATTTCAATGAGAAGATGCATCTAATGAGTTCATTATAGAGAACACAAAAGAAACAAGCAGGAGTTTAGATATATATAAATGCATAGTGAGTACAAAATCACATTCTCATGCGGAATATTGATGGTGGGAAGCATAATAGTCAATAGTTTGTGTCAAACTAGAAGTTAAAACATCATTACAATCACATCTTCCTCTTCCTAGCTCTACTAGCATATTGTAACTCTCTATTTTACATAATATATATAAGCTTTTTGCTTTTTGTTTTTAACAAAAAAAAAATAACAAAAAAGAGTTTTTTTTGAAAATTTTGCCAATTTTTTCCAATAACTTGACGATTTTTCTATAGCCGTGTCGCAATTAAATCTAGGAAAAACTCGCCAATCCCAAAAACTCGGCAATTAGTAGAAACTCACCAATTATTCAGCAATTATGATAACTATGCAAGGGGGTACACCGAGGGAAAACGGTACACCAGAAAATTTGGGGATTTTGAATAAGCATGGAGCAAAGGGATCTACACTGAGACAAGGCGAAAGAACGTTTCTTGTGGCAAAGAAAACGGAGATAAGATAAGTGCAGGCGGGTGAAAGCAGGAGAGTGAGTCTCAAAAAGTAGAGCGAACAGAGCAATGAAAAGCTTTACAATCAGCATCAAACCATTGATTCATAGGACAAGTATTCCGACATTTAGATCTGAGAGACGGAGGGGAGCGGTGAGGAATGGAAAGAAAAGAAAACACCCAGATGGTGGAGGCAAGTAAATCAAACATAGCGGAGGCCTCATGCAAATAACTGAAACTAGCTAGTATCAAAAGTCTCCTAAGATGGTAAGAAAAGAGCTCACCATCACCCTCAAGGTAACTAAAGCAAGTAGGGGTGCAGGCAATATCGGTCAAGATGTGGGAGGGTTGGGGAGAAGGCGACGGTGAAACACAGGTAACAATGCCTAGAAGAGCATGGTCAGCAAAGGGCAGACGAGAAATGATGAAATTGCAAATGGATGGAATGAAGGAAGAAGAGGTGATGATATAGTTCACAACACTTGTACTACCACAGTGTGGCCAACAGGTAAAGAGGTTAGATCCAGGAAAGAAGGATAAACCGTTTAGAATCAACAAACCAGAAGACTCGTAGAGCTGGAGGAGGTGGCGGCCATAGCAGGAGAGTGGTCCAAGGGCATCATGCGAGTTGCACTTAAGTCCCATACTGATCAAATCTATCTCAAAAGTGCAAATCGAATCAAAGCCACGATCATGCATAGGGGTCTGAAGATTCCTAGTCCGGGCGTTGAAGTCTCCAAGAATAATGTATCACCCAAAGCAACGAACTATGAGATGGTCTCCTGAAGGTCACAAAAAGGATCCCTATCCTCCACGTCATGAATGGCATATGGAGAGAGGTCAGTGGAAAATAACAAACAACAAGAAAGATGTCCCTCTGTCGGTGATCCTGACGACCAATACAGACCCACGTGAATTTGGCAAAGGCATCAGAGTGAACCACTAATGTGAACCTGAAGATATCATCCTGAATCAAACAAGCAACACCCCCGAACCCACGGACCTCGCCAGAAGTACGGACCTCGTCTCTACAAACTTACAACCACTAGTATCCAAGATATCCTAGAAGAGGGCGCATGGGACTCTCGTGAGTCTCGATGATGGCCAAAATATCGGCGGACCCCACCGCATCGTGAAAGAGACCAGGTAATGACCATAAAGAGTCGTTACCATTCCAGCAATTGACAAGAAGAGAAGGGGTCTTCCTCTTGTCAGACTGTTGTTGAAACCGTCATGCGATTTTGGAGGTCATCCTCGCTACCCATCTAGTAGGAGGAGAATCACAAACCACAGCTCTAAGATTCCTAATAACAACCCACTTTCCAACCTGCCTAGCCTCTACCACAATTCCTCGAGCATGTTTCAATTCTATGACCTATGCCTTAGTGAGATCTTCATCAAGAGAAATTTTAGAGGGGAGAGAGAACAGCTTTCTCTTCGCTCTAAGGGCACAAAGCCTATCAGAAAAAAAGATAAAGCTAATGAAAAGGGTATCTCCTATACCAAACAACATTTGTCCAAGGTGATATCGGAGATACCAAGCTGGTCAGAAAGAAAAGAATGTTCCGCAACAAAAGGGTCAGAAGTGGGTGAGAGACCACGGACATGCAAGTTGAGCTAACGTGCACATCGTACATGCTCATCATCAATCTTTCCCTAGACAATCTTCTCTAGGTTCAGCCTGGGTGCAGCAATATCTATGTTAGTGCAAAAAGAGGCCCATGATTTCACCTTCTATCCAATTTCCGCAATCAAAGAAGAGTGTATTGTAGCCATATCGGTTTGTTGTTCCTTGATTTTTTCCAGCCCATCCAATTGTTCAATTACAGGTTCTAAATTGGATTTTAGCCCTCTTGTTTCAGAGATGAATGTATTAGAAAAAAATTTGAAATGCGAGGTGTTCAGTTCTATAGATTGTTTGAGTTTTGAAATTTCTACTATCAAAGCAGCAACCCATTCTCTGAGCAAAGTGTTGTCAATCTCCAGCTTAAGCACATGTCCACATAATCTCTCGTAGGTCAGAGTTTGATTCTGTGGAGGACAATTATCACCTGTGGTCATTGCAACTACTGGTTAAGCTAGAATTTGGAGTTGTGTATATGTATAATACCAAATAAACCCTTACTTCCTGGACGTAGCAGTGTATAAGCCAATGTGAGGCAAAACAGAGAACACACACAGCAAATCCGAAAAATGAAGCAATATGACTTAATACCCTCGATGCAAGAGAGCCCACACAGCAGACCCAAGTCAATGAGGCAGAAGCATGTAGGCCCGATAGAGTAAGATCAACGCCAATACGAGATGATTATGCTAGTAGTGGGAATCAGAACCATGCAATCCGACAAAGCCAAGAAAGGATCACGCACGGGTAATAGAGAGTAACACATAGAGAAACGCAAAAACAATCACCAGTTCGAGCACAAACAAGAGGCACAAAAGATATACTAACAACGTCGAGCTCTATCATATACAGCAAACACCCCCAATCCGATGAAAGAAGACTAGTCAGAACTCGCAAGAGATGCCTAAGCCCGTGAAGAGAAGTCTGAAACACAACGCGAAAGAAGAAAGGCAAAAGACAGAAGACGAAGAGCATCCGAGCGTGGAAGAGAGATCAAAGAAGAAAAAATCACCTTCCTGAATAGTCCCGAGAACATTATGGAGTCCGCACCCCTCTCAGGATTCCCAATCCCGACAACATGTTGGAATTTGCTCCCCTCTTAGGACTCCTAATCTCGACAACATGGTGGAACTGCACCTCACGTGATTCCTAATCTTGACAACCCCTCAATTTCCAATCAAGATAAGATGGTCCCCAATCAAGTGCAATGTCAGATCCAAGTTTTAATTGATGAAAGAAACCAAGATGAATGGGTGAAAGGGTGAAACAACCAAAGTTCTAAGTATTGTAGCCAAAATTTGAAGAGCAGATCCAATGATAATCAGATTAATGATGAAGGACAAAAATCATTGAAAATGAAGTCTAAGACCCAAAAGATAAACAAGGGCAATGAATGGATGAAAGGGTGAAACCAGCAAAGTTCTAAGTCTTGTAGTCAGAATTTGAAGAGCAGATCCAATCAAAATCATATTGACGATGAAGGAAAAAAATTATGGAAAATGAAGTCTAAGACACAAAAGATAAACAAGGGGCAACGAATTTATGATTTTAGGAGTTAACAAGCAAAGGGAATAATCCCAACAGCATGGTGGAATCCACTCCCTCTCAAGATTTCTAGTCCCCACAGCGTGATGGAATCCATTCCACTCTCAAGATTCCCAGTCTTGACAAACCTCAAATTTCTACTCCTAGTTTTGAACAGAATTGACTCCCTGCTAATTATTATCATAAATTGAGGTGTTTTCAAGCTGCAAATTGGACTTTATGACAGATAAAATCTACTCCATATAAAGGACCATGAGATCAGCCTTCATACTTGGAGGAATTCATGATGAATGATCAGATCTCGAGACTAGAAACTGAATGCAAACTGGATTTTGGACAACTATTCAATCAATGAATCATGAAAATCAGAATAAAAATGTGAAGATGAGCCTCAGAAAACGAACTTGAAGTCCATGAAGTATGAATTGAGGAGACTAAGTAAATGAATTATAATTCAAGACCCTTTGAAATAATCCTGAGAGCAAGGTGGAATCCACTCCTCTATTAGGATTCCTAGTCTCAATAGCACCCAAGTTTCCACCCTCCAGTTTTATTCCAATTTCAGATTTATGTTGATTCTTGCATGGATCTAACCATTTCAAGGCACAAACCAGAACTCGTCAAAACAAGCCTCATTCAAGTGGGTTGTAAAATCAAAATTTCCTTTAAATTATGAAAATTTTGCATTGGAAATAAGGAAGTTCATGATCAAGGTGTAATTTGCCTCCTTATTTTGATGATAAGTCTTGATCAAGTTAGTTTAGTAGAAGAAAAAGTTGGTTTAAAACAAAACCTAAATGCAATTTCATATCATGTAAACTTTCAAAAATCCTCAATATTGTTTATACTTATCATTTTTGGGGGTTAATATAGGTTTTCTCTCATTTTGCAAGGAAAAGGTGCTCCTGGATAAAGAAGGATTATGACAAAGCTCAAGACTGCAAGCAAGATGATGCTTTGAGGTTAAAAATGCAAACTCAGATAGAGAATAAAGAACAAAGAGAGAGAACAAATTTGATGACTATGATGATCATCAACTTTGATTTCCTCCAGAAATTTAAGTTCACTTTGAAAGATCTAACTACATTAAAGACTTCATCACCTCAAGAAGACCAAGGTCAAGGCATCAAAAGAGACATCAAGTTTGCAAGTACAAGTAAGTTGAAAATCCTGGCAACGAGGAGATTTCCAAATGAAATAAGATGGAGAAAATTTGAGAAGATGAAGCAATTTGGAAATATATCATCACTATTGGAGGCATGAAATTGTTGAGTATCAAGAGATATTTTCTCATCACCAAAGAATTGATCAAGTCAATGAAATAAGGATATTGAGGTGGCGTCCACTTGTCTTCAACCAATCAAAAAAGCCTCCGCTTACATCTGTTCAAGTACATCTAATCATATTACACCAAATTTACATACTACCTAATCTATTTTCTCATTGGTCCTCAAAAGTATTGTAATTCCCTTATTGGCCAACAGGCCAGAGGTGCCTTCATGTAATTGGATGATAGTGCGGCACAACCCTAAATGGGGTTTGTAATGGCATAATCCTTGATCTAGAACTGATCTTGGCCCTTCATTGTAATTGGATAACTATAAAAGGCCGAGGCCTTCACAATTGTAAGAAGTAAGAGTACAGGTGGAATACCATCAATTAATTGTTGATTCATTGTTGGTATTCATGGTGGATTACTTGTGTTGCTTGAAGTATTGCATGGTTTCTACACTTCCTCACTTAGATTAGATTTCATTTCATGTTAATTAGAAATGGTCTTTAGTTGAATGGAAGATATTTTGGATGCATCTTTGTTGAACTCGCTTAGAACAAACAACTAGCTACTTGTTGATTGTAAGTTTGTCTTCTGTGGTCAAATGGCATATTTATGAACTCAACTTTGATTTTTGCTTGCACATTGATACGCATCACAGAGGGTGTTAATGAAATGGTGGTAGTTTAAACACCTTATATTTCACCTTAAGCGATTGCACTAGCGTGGTTGATGTCATTGGCTAAACTAAGTCAAGTAGAGTCACAAAGACATCCACAAGTTCTTGCATTCTAGGAGTAGATTAGCTTTCTAAACCTTTATCCTTTGCAAGTCATTTGGTTGGAAGAAGTTAAAGTCAAGTTGGTATCCATTGAATGAATAGTTTAAGTCCCTTTGCAATAACCAACATGTCACATCATAAAACTAAGTAAAAGTCGATAATAAAGAAGGATACTAGAGCTGATGTCTTAGCATATGGAGTTATCTTTTCGTGGGTGTCTCTTCATTTCATTTGTAATCCAAAAGGTCATTCTTTCTTGTAACTTCCTGACCCTTCTTTATCAAGACATAGAAGGGTCAAGACAACCATGTTTACATCTTGATGGATTTGCATTGGGAGGGATTATTTTTTCAGCGCAATCCAGCCTTTGGCAATATTGAAAATCAGATTTTCTGATATTTCATTAATATAAAGTATTATTTCTTGGTGTGGTTCCGTTTTCCCCTCCAGGAGGAGGATTTTCCCAAGATAATCTTATTTTTTTCCATATTGTTTATACTATCTATTTTTTATGCTATTCTAGTTCAAAACTTAACACCTTGAGGTTATCGCATACATTGTTTAGCATATGAGTGTTGAACTTGTAGCATCTCTTGGATGTCTAATATCTGATTATTGCTCAGAGGAAACAACATATACATATTGAGAGTGTTAGACTTGACTATTCAAGATGATTCAATCTGTCTAAATCCTTGTTATGATGTAGAGATCATACTGTGATAACAGTTTGCATAGATTATGGATGTGACTAAAGTATTATCATACTGTGATGATTCAATCTGTCTACTCCTTGCTATCGTGAGTTGCATTGCTATTTTCCATCCACTGACTAAGATCAGGTATTCATGAAATATTAAACACCAATTATGATCAGGCCATCAAAGCATGCAATCACCGTGTTGGTTGAGTTAGTATATGATAACTAATATTATTAACAGTTGTCTCATATAAAGACATGACCCTTCATGCCCAAAGGGCACGTAGAGTCATGTCTCTACATGAGACATGACTGTTCCAATTCAGATATATGTTCAATACTATCATCACTTGGAAACACATCAAAACATCTCATGTTATTACCAGTGATCTGCATATAATATATATATATATATATTCACCTGCCGACAATATAAAGGATTAAAATTGTTCATTGGAGGATTCAAGCACAAGTAAGATATCAGAATTTACATCTATATCTCTGCAGTTAATTTATAATAGGATTGAAGCCCTGATCTATACCACTGATCTATCATCCCTTAACATGGTATCAGAGCCTAGTTCATAGAACGAACATTAAACTGACTGTGACTGATTCAATATCATTGAAATTGTATTCATCATATCAACTATGGTAAACAATATAGGAGTTGAGGATAGACTGGAAGGCGCCTCTAACTTTGTCTCATGGAAAATTCAAATCACAGCAATACTTCAAGAACATGAATCGGAACCATTTATAGAGGAAAACAAAGAAATACCTAAAAGATGAATCAGAAATAATAAAATGGAAAAGACGGAATAATAAAGCTGAGAAATTAATAATTGATAGAGTTAAAGATCATATTATTCCATCAATAGCAAAACTAACAACTGCATATGAAGTGTTCAAATCCATTCGAGATACATTTGAGATAAACAATGCAAGCATATTGCTTACATTGAAACAGCAAATCTTAAACATCAAGATGGACAAAGGAGATACAATCACATCCTACTTCTCCAAAATCTCTGAGTTAAGAGATCAACTCTCTACCATTGGAAACAATGTTGACGATGTCGAATTATCCTTAATAGCCCTTAGAGGACTACCAATATCATGGGAATCATTTATTCAATGTATCAGTCATCCCTCTATACCCAAATTTGATCAACTCAAAAATGAATGTACTCAAGAAGAAGCTCAACTAATCTCAAGAGGTATCATCTCTAACAAGGAGGAAGAGATTCTAGCATTACATACAAAATCAAGCAATAAAAAGGGAAAATTCTAAAGGAAGAGAGGAAAGAAAACCTATAAGAAAAGAGATTTGTCAAAAGTCCAATGTTATAAATGTGACAAATTTGCACATACTCACATCCATTGTCCACGAAGGAAGAAATATTCTGTCAACATGGCTGAAGTCGAGGAAGCAGAAGACAAGGATGAAAAATATTCACTATTCTACCTTGCCTTATCTAGTGAATTAAACACCAATAAAAACACCTAAATAATTGACAGTGGAACTTCTAGACATATAACCGGATTTAGAGATAAATTTGAGACTCTTGAAGAATATTCAACTAAAGAAGTGACAATAGGTGACAACTCCACTTACCTTATGAAAGGAATTGGGACCTGTTCAGTACAACTATGTACCGTAGTTAACTTGCACCTAGAAGATGTCCTATTTGTTCCTGGAATCAAAAGAAACCTTATCCCTATATCCAGTCTAGCAGATCAAGGATGTTGGATTGCTTGTCAAGAAAATAAAGATTTGTGTTGGTCGAAAAATTCAAACATTAAAAATGCTATTTCTATTGGAGTTAGAGAAGGGAGCCTGTACAAACTTTGTAATTCCACAAATCTAGCCCTAAATCATGAAATTGGGAAGACAAATGAGATTTGGCATAGAAGACTAGGGCATCTAAATTTTAGAGCATTACCCTCTATAGAGAAAATTGTAAAAGCCTTACCTAACTTTAAACCTAAACATGAAGGAATATGTAAAGGGTGTGCATTAGAAAAGAACCCCAAAACCCCATTTCATCCCATATGAACATAAATCCAAGAACATCCTTGAACTCATTCATACCTATGTGGACCTATGTCAGTACCTTCATTAGGAGGATATTCATGCTACGTCATCTTTGTAGATGACTATTCTAGGAAAACCTAAATATATTTTCTCAAATTTAAAGAATCAAATGAGGTTATGTCCAAATTTAAAGAATTCAAAGCTTTAGTTGGAAACCAAACGGGGAAGAAGATCAAAATTTTAAGATCTGATAATGGAGGAGAATATATCTCCGAGAACTTTAAAGAATTATGTATATTTGTTGGGATTAAGAGGGAGTATACTGTACCATATAATCCTCAATAGAATGGAGTAGCAGAAAGGAAAAATAGAACTATCATTGAAGCAACTAAGGCAATGATGCACAATCAAAATCTGCATACAACATTCTAGGTTGAAGCATCTAATATTGTTGTATATATTCAAAACAAATACCCTCATGCAATTCTAGAAAACATAACCCCTGAAGAGGTCTTCTCAAGAGTCAAGAAATAAACCAGATCTAAGTCATCTACGAATCTTTGGTTGTCTTGTATATATCCATATTCCTAAGGAAAAAAGAACTAAACTAGAGCCCTAAGGAATGAAAGGCATATTCGTTGGCTAAAGTGATTCTTCCAAAGCCTACCGAGTATATGTGCCAGGATCAAGGATAATTGAAATCGATAGAGATGTCAAGTTTGACGAAAACACTGCATAGAAAACTTCAAAAAATATAGAACCTAATGATGATTCCATTCCTGAGAATGACAAAAGTTCTATGATTGAGAGGGAAAGTGGTATAAAAGATAATGGACCCAGTACACCTTGTTGTCCTACATTTTGTCACCACAAAATGTTGGTAACAACACGAAACTTTTTCAAGCTAGTTTTGTGTTTCTCTAAGCTTAAATTTGATATTCAATTGCTTAATGTTGATCAATCAATCCATTTCAATTTGTCTATCAAATCATTTTACTGAAGGCTTTCGTCAAATCTTTTTCATTTTGTTTTCTATCGAGCCTTTGCTTGATTTTTGAGGCCTTCATCGTCCTTTCTTTGTTTTTGAGTTTGCATTTGTTGGTTTAGTCCTTTGGTTTTGCTGATGTCATGCCTTTCACTTTTCCCTTTGCTTCGGTCTAACGTAGTGCTCAGTCGGAGTTCTCAGCCAAGAGATATGCCCATTTTAGTGCCTCAAAAGTGGACCTTTTTGGTGCAATAGCACAAATTAAAAATTTGATATTATATTTTTAATTTTACTTTCACTTTTTGATAAATTATAACTTAAATTCAATTTTTGTTATGTTTTTAAGTTACTTTAACTTTAAATTTTTAACTTAAAGTGACTATAGTGCACTTTATGTTACAATTTTAAGTTGAGTTACTTTTTAATTTTTCTCTTAAAGTGACTACATAACTATATAGTTCCAGTTTAATTTTTTATTTTCAAATCAAATGCTCATTTAAATGTTACTTTTTAAATGATGTTTATATGTTATATTTTTTAATATGATATAGAAATATTGTTCATGACCCATTTAGTAACATTTTTATAAATTTAAGTGGATTAAATGGCTTTCAGTTATCAAAAGTGGACATTTTATATGCAATTACATGTAAAATCCATCAAAAGTGGACATTTTACATGTCACTGCATATAAAGTTCAACTTGGTGGACCTTTTTGATGTCATTACATCAAAAGGTTATCATAAGTGGACCTTTTTGATGTCATTGCATCAAAAAGTAAGTTTTTATGTCTTTGCATCCAAAATGTGAGATGTAACTTAAAATGTGCATTCCCTTCCAAAAGGTCCGATTTTGATTGCTTGCACATTTTAAAATATGCTATTGACCCAAAAAGGTCTGATTTGTCTTATTTGCACATTTGAAAACATATTATTGACTCCATTGGAGACATTTTTACTTGGCAATGATTTTCCTTGCATCAAAAATGGATCTAACATGCCCAAAAATGTTATTTGAAGCTCAAATCTAAGGCACATTTTTGAAGAACTAAGCAAATAACTCCATTTTTTATCAATATTTTTGCTCCAACACAAATTGATTTGGCTTATTTGGGGGTTACATTGTATGTTGATGCATATTATGGTGTTTAAACACCAAATCAATTTGGTCTTCCATCTTGGTAAAAAACATTTTTCACCAAAAACGTCCCAAGCATATGCATCCCAAAAACGTTGGATCATGGAGCAATCTTAGGACACGTTTTGGCATCTTTTAACAACTATTCCTTGTTTGTTGCCCTTTCCCATTCAAATTTGTAAAAGGTTGAAAGATTCAAACATTTTTGGAGAATTTTTCAACATTAGAGCATCTTTCTCCTTCATTTTTGGCACTTAATCTTCATGTAAGTGGAATCTTTCTTTCTTGCTATTTAATTTGTGCTTATCTTGTTGACTTTATGCATGTAGTTGCTTGATGATTGTGATGGGGACACAACCCAACAACAGAATAGACACAATAGAAAGGGGGAATTATATTAACTGAGAAAATATGCTAGTACAAACAGTGCAGAGAAAATAAACTTCAAAACATGCCCTGCGGGCTTACAATAGCATAAATCTGGAGAATATTTCTCCTTTTAGCACCTCCTCTCAAGCTCCAATCCGAACTGCCTTTTACAATGCCAAAAATCTCCTTAAATAGACCCCGGAGGGTTAAGGACTAGGAGTACATTCTAGAAAGTGCTAGTAGGCATCCACCGACAAAATAGAAGGTTCCGGAAGCTGCGTTAGAAGTCGGTGCAATTCTAGAAGAATCCAGAAACGGTAGCCGAACTTCCGGGAGGCATAACTTTTGAACCGTAACTCCGATTGACGAACCGTTTACATTTTCGGAAAGCTCTCGAAGCGCTCTATAGCCCTATGGACAAGCTTCGCTCGTCCCCCATTTTTCGACCCTTTTCGAGGTCATTTAATGCCCCAAACTTGACTTTGAAGCATTCTTAGGAGGTCTCCAAAACTCGAAAAACTGCAATAACTTTCAAACCGTGGGGCCTTTTGACCTGATTCTTTTTCTGGAATGCTCTAAATCTCAATTACATTCATCTGGCCAAGTCGTACCTTCTAGGTCACCAAAATGATGGTCAAACTGCATGCTCCTATTTTTTCGGGATTTTCAAATGCACTGATAGTTGAACTATGAGAGTTGGAACCTTTATTTGAGCCAAATGGGTATCCAAAAATGTAAAAACATAAAACAGAAACTAAGTCTAAGTACATTTTTTTTTGGGTGACACAGGATTGCCCTTATACCTCTGGATGCTCCTGCATCAAACACCCAGGGTAGATTGAAAAGTGACCTTGTCACTTTATGGATGGTAGAGGAAATCCCAAATGGGAAACCTCAGCTGCTGAAATCCAAGTTGAGTCCTCGATCGGCCGTCCTTTCCATTTTACCAAATACTCTTCATACTGCCTGTTTCTGGTACTCCTACCCACACGTTGATCTAGAATGTCTTCTATCTCCTCCTTCTTAGAAGCAGGAATTGGACATGGCTCTAAAACCAGCTCCTCATCAGTACCATCATCATGATACTCTGTCAAATCTGCAATGTTGAAAATGGGAGAAATGTGAATACCATCTGGCAGCTCAACCTCATATGCATTTCCTGAGTTATGTTTCTTCAAAATTTTGCAGGGGCCAAATTTCTTCATTTTCAGCTTGTTGTAAGTACCAACTGGAAATCTTTCTTTTCGTAAGTCCACCATGACTAGATCCCCTACTTGGAATTCCTTATGTCTTCTCCTTGCATCAGCCCTAGCTTTATACTCTTGATTCATCTTGATAATGTGTGCTTGAACCTCCTCATGTAGATGCTTGATGTGTTCAGCAAATTCCTCAGCTTCAGCACTTGTTCTCTCCCCTTGTTCTATCTTCCTCAATTCTGGTGCAGTCCTTGGGCTATTTCCATATACAATTTGACATGGTGATTTTCCAGTACTCCTATTTACAGAGTTATTATAAGCAAACTCTGTCTGTGGTAGAATCAAATCCCATCCCTTGGGCTTATCTCCAACTAAACATCTCAGCAAATTGCCCAGACTTCTATTTACCACTTTTGTTTGGCCATCAGTCTGTGGGTGATGCGTGGAACTAAATTTCAAGTCTGTTCTCAACTTCTTCCACAATGTCCTCCAGAAATACCCCACAAATTTAGTATCTCGGTCAGAAACTATACTCCTTGGAAGACCATGTAGTCTTACCACCTCTTTGAAAAACAAGTCTGCAATATGGACAGCATCATGAGTTTTGTGGCATGGAATGAAATGTGCCATTTTGGAGAACCTATCAACCACCACGAATACTGAGTCATTACCCCTTTGTGTCCTTGGCAATCCAAGAACAAAATCCATACTTATGTCCTCCCATGGCCTTGATGGAACAGGCAATGGCTGATATAGGCCAGTATTTTGACTAAACCCCTTGGCAACTTGACAAACCTGGCAACTCTGTACAAACTTCTTCACATCCTGTGTAATTTGAGGCCAAAAATAATGTTCTCTAAGAATGGCAATGGTCTTATCCCGACCAAAATGTCCTGCCATCCCTCCACTGTGTTTCTCCTTAATCAGATTTTCCCTCATGGAACTCCTTGGAATGCACAATTGACTGCCTTTGAACAACATGCCATCCTGAATCAAATAGTCTAACCACTTGGTTCTATCTACAGCCACAGGTTCTTTACAAGCTTTCCATGCTTCAGCAAAATCAGGATCCTCGGGGTACAAATTCTTGAGTTCTTCAAACCCAACTACTTCAACCTGCATTGTTGTAAGCAACAACTGTCTCCTACTTAATGCATCTGCAACCCTGTTAGATTTTCCACTTCTATGCTTCAACACAAATGTATAACTCTGTAAGAATTCTACCCACTTCATATGCCTCTGATTCAATTTACCTTGGCTATTTAGGTACTGTAACGCCTGATGATCAGTATACAAAACAAATTCCTTTGGCAATAAATAATGCCTCCATTTCTTTAAGGCTTGAACTATTGCATAGAACTCTTGATCATAAACAGAATACTTCTTCTTTGCATCATTCAATTTTTCACTAAAATATGCAATAGGCTTACCTTCTTGGCTTAATACAGCCCCAATAGCGCTACCACTAGCATCACAATCCACCTGGAATACTTTTCTGAAATCTGGAAGTGCCAACACAAGCTGTTCAGTCACCTTCTTCTTCAACAATTCAAAACTTCTCGCAGCTGTTGCAGTCCATTTGAACTCTTTTCTATCCCCTCTTATTGTATCAGTTAGAGGTGCACATACGCCACTGAAATTCTTAATAAACTTCCTGTAAAAACTAACCAGACCATGAAATGATCTTACCTCAGTAGCAGACCTTGGAGTAGGCCATTCCAAGATGGCTTTTACCTTTTCTGGATCCATTTTGAGACCTTCAGGTGATATAACAAATCCCAAATAGACTAACTCCCTTTTTGCAAAGACACACTTCTTTAGATTAATTAACAGTTTCTCTTCCCTTAGCCTTTCAAGGACACTACGAATATGCAGTAAATGTTCTTCCAAAGTCTTGCTGAAAATTAAAATATCATCCAAATAGACAATAACAAATTTTCCCAAGAACTTCTTAAGTACCTCATTCATGAGCCGCATGAAGGTGCTTAGGGCGTTTGTCAATCCAAAGGGCATGACTAACCACTCATAAAGACCCTCCTTGGTCTTGAAGGCTGTTTTCCACTCATCTCCTTCTCGAATCCGTATCTGATGATAGCCACTCTTCAGATCTATCTTTGTGAAGTACTGAGCTCCACTCAAGCAGTCCATAAGATCATCCATCCTTGGTAAAGGAAACCGGTACTTGATGGTTATCCTATTTATAGCTCGAGAATCTGTACACATCCTCCACTCTCCATCCTTCTTTGGTGCAAGTACTGCAGGTACTGCACATGGACTCAGGCTCTCTCGAATCAAGCCCTTCCTCAATAGCTCCTGAACCTGTCTATTTAGCTCCTCTGTTTCAGTAGGAGTCATCCTGTGAGCAGCCTTGTTAGGCAAACTAGCTCCTGGAATCAGATCTATCTGATGACTGATTTGCCTTACTAGTGGCAATCCATCTGGAACATTATCAGAGATAATATCTCCAAATTCTCCTAGTAAATCTGAAACTTCAAATGGTATTTCACTACTACCTTCTTTATCTTTCCTAGGAATCAAAGCATAGCACATACGCTGATGTTTCATGCCATCTAAAAACTTCCTTCCATCAACAAGACAAATCCTAGCACTGCTACATACCTTTTCACCTTCCTTTTTCATGGGCATCAATTTGTGGCGAACTCCATCCTTTGTCAGAGAGTATGTGTTTGCATGTCCATCATGTATTGCATGTCTATCAAACTGCCATGGTCTACCCAACAATAGATGGCAAACATCCATCGAAATAACATCACAGAGAACTTCATCATGGTAACTCCCAATTTTGAATTTTACTAAACATTGTTCACTTACCAGGACCTTATGATCATCTTTTACCCAAGAAATCCGATAGGGCTGGGGATGTTTCTCCCTCTTGAGCTTCAGCTTAGAGACCATCTCTTCGGATACCAAGTTATCAGTGCTACCACCATCAATGATCACATCACAACATTTATCCTCACACTTGCATCTGGTACGGAACAAACTCCTCCGTTGTCCTGGTTCATTTTCACCACTTAGTAGGACTCTTTCATTTACCAAGGTCTCTCCTCTTTCTGCATCCTCTGAATGTGATGATTGTGCATCCTCATCCACATGAGCAACCCTAGCTTGGCCCTCAGCTCTCCTATCTGTCCTTCCTTGTCGTTGAGGGCATTCAAAGGCACGATGACCTTCTTCATTGCAATGGAAACAAGTACCACGGAAGCCTCCTCTTCCTTGCCCACGTCCTCTACCTCTTCCTCTTTGATTTCCAAAATCTTGATCACGGGAGCGGTTGAAACCCTCATTCCTCTGGTTCCTGCTAGTACCCTCATCTTCATTTTTCTTTTGAGTTTCATTGCGGCCTCCAGATGATCTACCGCTTCCCCTTCCTCCTTGACCTCGCCCTCTTTGTCTTCCTTCAAACCTTTTACTCAGCTTCTCTTCAACTCGTAGGGCAAACTGGTATGCTTCTTCAACGCTGGTCATTCTTACCAGACTTAATTCCTCCTGGATGCTAGGTCGTAACCCACTGATATAACGAGCAACCTTCTCCTTATTTGCTTCTGCATGCCCCGCTCTAATCAGGAATCGGTAAAACTCCTCTGTATATTCTTGGACTGACCTTCCTGCTTGCTTTAACCCATGCATCTTTTTAAACAGATCAAGCTCGTAGTCCACAGGAATGAACTGCTTCTTCAATTTGTCCACCATGCGATCCCATCTTGTGATCTTCTCCTTTCCTCTTCTAAGTCTTTCCAGTTGAATCTCTTGCCACCAGATTTTGGCATGGCCTTTTAGTTTGGCCTTCGCAAACTTAACCCTATCTGGGTCCCTTATATCCTCATACTCAAAGTATTCGTCCAGTTCATTGATCCAATCGATCAACTCATCTGGTTTCAAATTTCCCGAAAATATACCCACTTCAATTGTAGGTCTTTTCCCAAACCTAGAAATGGCCCTAAAAAGCCTTTCCTCTACAGGATTCAAAACTTCCCCGTCAACTTCCATTACTTCCTCTTCATTGTCATCCTCACTATTGTCATCTGCGGCAATATTTGCTCCTCTACGAAGCTCCTCTTGCAATGCTTGTACCTGTCTCTGGAGGGCTCTAACCTCCTCAGTATCAATAGCTCTGGCCCTTCCGCCACGCTCTCTTCGTGGAGGCATCTTCTAACTCGAACCCACAACCACACAGTCCTGGTGCAAACTGCCTCACAATCGGCGCTCTGTCTGCACACTCAGGAAAACCCGCTCTGATACCACTTGATGGGGACACAACCCAACAACAGAATAGACACAATAGAAAGGGGGAATTATATTAACTGAGAAAATATGCTAGTACAAACAGTGCAGAGAAAATAAACTTCAAAACATGCCCTGCGGGCTTACAATAGCATAAATCTGGAGAATATTTCTCCTTTTAGCACCTCCTCTCAAGCTCCAATCCGAACTGCCTTTTACAATGCCAAAAATCTCCTTAAATAGACCCCGGAGGGTTAAGGACTAGGAGTACATTCTAGAAAGTGCTAGTAGGCATCCACCGACAAAATAGAAGGTTCCGAAAGCTGCGTTAGAAGTCGGTGCAATTCTAGAAGAATCCAGAAACGGTAGCCGAACTTCCGGGAGGCATAACTTTTGAACCATAACTCCGATTGACGAACCGTTTACATTTTCGGAAAGCTCTCGAAGCGCTCTATAGCCCTATGGACAAGCTTCGCTCGTCCCCCATTTTTCGACCCTTTTCGAGGTCATTTAATGCCCCAAACTTGACTTTGAAGCATTCTTAGGAGGTCTCCAAAACCCGAAAAACTGCAATAACTTTCAAACCGTGGGGCCTTTTGACCTGATTCTTTTTCTGGAATGCTCTAAATCTCAATTACATTCATCTGGCCAAGTCGTACCTTCTAGGTCACCAAAATGATGGTCAAACTGCATGCTCCTTTTTTTCGGGATTTTCAAATGCACTGATAGTTGAACTATGAGAGTTGGAACCTTTATTTGAGCCAAATGGGTATCCAAAAATGTAAAGACATAAAACAGAAACTAAGTCTAAGTACATTTTTTTTTGGGTGACACAGGATTGCCCTTATACCTCTGGATGCTCCTGCATCAGATTGCCACTTATTGAAATCTATACCATGGAAAGTGCATTTTTCCTTTAAAAATGAAGAATTTGTTAATTTTCATGTTTTTGGTTATTTCCCAAGTTCCAATTTCGAATTTCAGTGTTGAAGTGTTCTGCATCTTGGCATGTTTGAGTCACTTTCCAAAGGCATGTTTTTTTTCGTGTTTTTGTGTTTTGTGTTTGCGTGTCGGTTTTCTCCACTTTGGAGAATTCACAAGTTCTTTCCGAAGAACTTCTTGTTGCTTCACTTCATGCGAAAGCATCATCACGTTCAACATTCCATTTCCATGTCACAACACCTCACCTCTCATTCGAGGAATGCGATTACATGTTTTCCATCTCATTCATCATCAGCACATGCATGTAGTCTCATTTTCCATTTCCATTTTCACTCATCTCACTTTTCGCATTCATTCACATGATACAATTACACGAAATGTCTTACGTGTAATTGCATCCAAAAGGTTTGATTTTGATTAAAAGTCACCTTTTGAAGAGTCAAAAAGATGTCATTTCATCTTCCATGTACTTTGACTTCATCTTTTCACCAAAAGTGACTATAAAACTCATGATCCCTCTTCCATTTTCCATTTCCATCCCTCCATATGCATTTGCGCCTCCATAAGCAAACACATATTTCTGCATCTTTCCATGCTTTCCATTTCATCCTCCATTCGCACTTACATGTAAAGTGCATCCTCCATCCATATTCGCATCTCATCTCACCTTTCATCTCCCATTACATGTTGCACTTACATGTACTCATTTTTCATGCAATAATGCCTTGAAAACCCTACATCACATTTGAAATCAGCAATTTTCATATGCACTCATTTCCCATGCATTCCACCTTCACACATTCTCATTTCATTTCATATCATTCCATCTTCCATTTTTCCACCTTCATAATACTTCATTCCGCTTTCATTCATTTCATTTTCATCCATTGCATATGCATATAATTTCTTTGAGATCATTTTGTTGGATCTACCAAGTCTCCAATTTGTTTCAAAATCTTTGTTGATCACAAATCAACTTGTATGGCGATTTCATTTGATGATGTATTTATGTTTTGGGATTTTTGTGTTGTACTACAAGCACAAGAAATGTCCTCACCATCAAAATCCAAAGGCAAAATGAAATATCAATATGATAAAGAATTGGCTCATACAGCTCCCTCATCGGTCATATCTATTCTTGATAACATGATGGACACGAAGATTGGTCATGTGGACGTGGCTGATTTTTTGCAGAAAGTTGAAACTCCAGTTGGCCATTAAATGAAGCATATCAAAAGAAGTAATATTCATTTGGTTTCTACTTTCCCTATGGCAGCCATAGAACCTGATTTCATTCTTGGATGTGCACAGCGTTTTACTCCAAAGACAAAGAGTATCAAAGACGCTGACGGGAAGGTTATCATTAGCCTTGATCCTGAGGTCATTGAACAAATCTTCAAGGTACCACATAAAGCAGAATGTGCAGATTTAACCAAGCGATCATCTTTGGCATGCGAGAATGGGCAAAAGGGTGATTATCAGAAGTATGTCAACCAATATTGGTTAGACAATAAAAGAAACAACTTCTCAAGATGGCCAAAGACCGTTCATTGGTCTAACTTCAAACAAGAATATAAGGATCTCATCATCCTTCTCAGCAGAATCTACGGTCTCAAAGATTCTACTGATTTCAAACCATGGATATATAAGTTCATGTTTCAAATCATGAAGAATAAAGAACAAATCTTTTGGGGAGAGCTCATCAACACTGCGCTTTGCCAGTAGATACTCAATGTGGAAACTTCAATACCCTTCTACATGAATTCTTACCTTGTTTACATTGTTACTGCCATGGGATCTTTCTCATCTCTCAACTAAGGGAGATTTTTTTCAAGTTCCTATTTGGAATTACTATGACCAAATCACTTTGGCAAATAGTAAATTTCATTACAGAAGAGTTCAAGATGCCTTCTTTGGACATTTCTGATGCTTGTTCAATAAACAGTTATCTGTCAAAAGAGTTTCTGATGTGACATGGGAGAAGGTGAAACAATACGGCTGTATGTTCATTCAATTTCCAACTTTCACATTCTTGAAAGTTGGATATTTCGAAGGCAAGCCATATACATTACCTAGGTATGCTACAGGCTGAATCATCTTGATGGAGCTAGCTAGACAGCTCATTGACGTACAAAGTGATCAGCATGCTATGTATAGGCTTGGTTTCGATATTACTTCAACTAAACCCTTGTCTATTGGTAACTATTCGATCATTTTTGTACCTAAAGCAAAGAACATGAAGCAGAGTTGCAGTCAATTACCTTGAAGAAGTTCAAGGCCAAATTTGACTTCAATTACCAAGAGATGAATTCTCAAATGAAAAGAGCTTACACTCATGTTCATTGCATTGAGGACATTTGGATTGATATGAGGACAAAGCTTGACATCATAAAGATGGACTACTACAGATTAACCCTGCAACAGATAATCAATCTTAACATGTTGGAGATGCCTTCAGATTTCCAAGTTGAAGATGATGGCAACATCCTTGATCCAGAGTTTCATCAAGCCGGCTTTGATAAGAAGTGCCCTTTTCCAATCCAGTGGCAACAAAAGGAAGGTACATCTATCATGGACAGATTTCAATCCATCTTGGTAAACACCAACAAATGGTTGAAAATAAAGGCCTTAAATGAGTAAGTCCTAAGATGGGCTTGGATTGTGGAAGTTTTGGTCCTCCTGGCAGGAAGTCACAGCTGGAAATCACAGGGAAAGATGGTGCCTCCTCTTCTGATGCTAAGGGTTCCCTCAAATTCAAATTGAAAGGCGGAAAAGGAGCTAAATCATCTAAAATCTCTGAACCAAATCAAGAATCAAAGGAAGCATCAGAAGAAGAATTGGAAACAAAATCTAATAAAGAATATTCAGATGAAGAAGGGGAAATCATGATCATATCTCCTCCAAAGCCTGCGCAAGCTTGTGCACCATTTATACATGAAGAGCCTTTTCTACATGAAGTAGATGATGATGTGGATTCATTCCCTGCTGTTTTTACTCCTTCCATTCCAATCTTAGAAGTCAACACAATGGCTCTTCCTATTTCCTCTATTGCTCCTCGCATCCTTGCAAATGAACAATATGAACATTTAGCAAATGTGTTTGAGGATTTTCCAACTCTTACAAGTGGTCAAGTTTCCCAACTTGATACATCTTTGACAAGGTTTGAGCTTTTCATAACAGAGTCTTCTAAGCATGTTCCTACTATACCTTCAACTGTGCAGACTGAATCTTGTTCTAGTACAACAAAAATACAATCGGGATCAATGCCAATGGTTTCCGCTGCATCTGATTCTATTGATGAAGGTTTCAGCCTCCCTGCATGGTTGAGGAAAATAACAACGAAAAGGAGAAAAGTGGTTGTTCCTCCGAACAATCTCCCTGTTAAGAAAACCAAATCCAAATCTTTGAAAGATAAGATTGTCTCAAGGATTTTGATTGATTCAGATAAAACCAATTTTGTTGAAGTTGTTGAGCCCCTTGTGGACAAACCTGTTGAGGAACTTACTCGTTCTAATTACAAGCTTACTAAGGTTCAAATCGGAAAGCAATCACGTTTGAGTTGTTTGCAAGATGCTCAAGATGCATTGGCTAATGTATCAAAGAACAAACATGAGTTATGGGAAAAGAAAAATCAACTGAAACAAGAGGTCTCTTATCTGAACAAGGTCATTCGACAACAATCTTCTCAGAATGTTGTTGTTATGTCTCAAACATCTAAGGAGAAAAAGTCAATTGAAACTGCCAAGTCTTAGATAGAGGAAATCATTTCTAAAGAAGTTCGAGCCATCATTTGCAGTTCTTAGCCGCGTCAAAGAGATGAATGAAATGGAGCGAAACTTAATTTCTTCTTTGACTCAAGAAGCGGATAATTTGAAAGAAATCCTTGATGACTAGGATGAAATGGTAAGATTTGATCTGGATGCCTTGGTCTCATATGACATTCTTCCCTCATGTGAAATGTTCTTCAGATATCAAGGGCTCATTGGTTACAAAGAGAAAACGTTGAGGAAGCTGATCACAAAGTTGCAGGCGGCCTTTGGAGATTGTCAAACAGTTGAAACAAGTGTTACTTGTGATTTGGAACATATGGAATGCCATGTTATTGATGAATCTAGTAAACTCATTGCAATAAAAAGAGTAAACTCAAAATATACAATCAAAATCAATGCTGATGTAGATTCCGAAGACTTTGGTTCACACACAATGAACAAGTTTGTCTTGTATAAATCCTCGATGAAACATTTGTTGGATACTATGGCAGCAAATGCCAGAGTTGTACAAACAATATATGCAAATGCAGTGAGAGTAGAAGCCATATCGAAGACCATGGAAATTGCTGATCTTCTTACGATGCGTGACATCATTGTCAAATTCAAGGCACTGAGAAACAATCTTTGAGATTGTTGTTTTTTTACATCATTGTCAAATTCAAGGCATTGAGAAACAATCTTTGAGATTGTTGTTTTTTTTTAATTTCATATTAGTATTTGTAAAAGGATGCATTACATGAAAAAGAGTAATTACATGTAATGCAAATTACATGTATGTAATGCAAGTTGCATGTAACCCTATATTCTCTCCTGTAGTTAGACTAGGTCAAAGTTGGTTGAGTAGTTCCCACTTTTTCCTCCACCTTTTTTTCAACACCTATGCCTATATAAAGGAGTGCCCCCCTCATTGTAAAATCATCATTATCTTTATGCAAGAGAGCTCTAAGAAAATATGTCAGCAAAACTTTGTTTGTGTAGCACTAGTTTTAAAGAAACTGAATACAAAGGAGCATTTGAGACTTAACTTTGATTAAGTAAGATTGTTACTTGTGTGAGTTATAAGCTTTGACCATAATTCATCTAAGTTATCTTTGATTCATGTTATCTTGTGTTTTGGGTAATTGTATCTTGTGATTTGAAGATAAAAGAGTTAAGAAGCAATTGGAGCCAGAGCTTTGACCAGGAGCAATTGTTGAAGTGTATAGCTAAAAGCTTTGTCTATAGCTTGTACTTCTTTCTTAATTCACAAAATAGTTAAGTTATTCTTGCTTTTAGGAGTCTTTGTGCCCTAATTGTAAAGTTTTTCCATATAGAAGTACGATCGGACTTAAATTCAAACCGATACATTTTTAGCTAGCCTTTGAGTTAGTGAAGGTTTATCGATATCACTGTTTCCAGCTCTTGATAGAAGTGTAGTTAGATATTCACTTTGCCCATTACTCGCTCCATGAGTAAGTGGATTCTTTCTTGAGAGATAAGAAAAAAGGATATTGGTAACACCCTTGCTTACCTTGAGTTGATCCAAGGAACAATGAGAAAGGGGAGCCTTCCCTTTAAGGTAGGAGAAACTATATCTCATACATTGTGGCTGGTCATCCTATTTCGCGACTAGATTTTTATCCAAAACTGTCGGTTGCAAAATATCCACCTAATCTTAAGGATAACCCAAATCCACTCAATAAGAAAAACCCCTTATGGGCAAGAAAATTGTTTGACGAAAAACAATGTGGCCCTTGATGAAATGCTTAGTGAAACCAAGAGGACAAGAAATCATCTGTGTTATGCTACTGACCTAAATAAGTCCACTATGACAGAACCTTCTAATATTGAAGAAACTAAAATCTCAAGCCTGGAAAGATGCCATGATTGAGGAATATCAATTTATATTAAAAAACAATGTTTTAGGATATTATGCCAAGACCCAAAGACAAATCTATTGTCTCCTCAAGATGGTTATTCAAAATCAAATAGGCACCTAATGGCAATATTGAAAAACACAGCCAAATTCGTGGCAAAAGGATTCCCACAAAAGGAAGGGATCGATTATGATGGAACATTTGCTCCTATTGCCCTTTACACATCTGTCAAAACAATACTTGCAAAAGCTACATCTAAAGGTTTGAAGGTACATCAGATGGATGTAAAGACAACATTCTTGAATGGAGTCATTAATGAAGAAGTCTACTTGGAACAACCAAAAGGGTTTGTTATCCATAACAAAGAGTCACATGTATGTAAACTGAAGAATGCTCTCTATGGTCTTAAACAAGCTCCACGAGAGAATAGATAGCTCTACCTTATCAAATTAGGGTACTCAAGAAATGAAGCAATCCTAACATATGTTTCAAGAAATCAGAGGGAGATATGTTCATACTAGTTCTCTATGTTGATGATCTTCTGATAATAGGCGAAGACCATCTTATTGTTAAATGTAAGACAGACCTCATATCTGAATTTGAAATGAAAGATTTAGGTCTTCTACACTACTTCTTGGGATTAGAAGTGAGACAAATGGAAGAATACATTTTCCTAAACCAAGGGAAGTATACCACTGACATATTGAACAGATTTGGCATGATGGACTACAAACCGCTATCCACACCTATGGAAACAAATCTCCATAAACTTAAAACTAGGGCACATGAGTCTAAGGTCATTGATCCTACATATTATAGACAGATAATTGGATCATTATTGTAATTAGTAAACACCCATCCTGATATTTGTATGCCACAAATGCACTAAGTCAATTTATGTGCGAACCTAAGAAGATTCACCTCATGGCAGCAAAACACATTTTGAGGTACTTGCGAGGCACTATTGGACTTGGTCTGAAATATGAAAAAGGTGAGTTACAACTTCATGGATATTCAGATTCTGATTGGGTCGGATGTTCTATTGATCGAAAGAGCACTATAGGATGTTATTTTAGTCTTGGTTCTGCTATGATATCCTAGTGCAGGAAGCAATCTTTTGTTGCTCTAAGTTCCACCGAAGCAAAGTACACAACCGCATCCATGGCAACTTGAGAAGCAGTTTGGTTAAGGAAGTTACTGGTTGGGTTATTTAGAAAGCCTCTAAAACCTACAGTTATACATTGTGATAATCAAAGCTGTATCAAACTCTCAGTGAATCAAGTCTTCCATAACAGATCAAAGCGTATAGAGATACCAATGCACTACATCAGAGATATGGTAGATAGAGGTGTCATCAAATTGGAAATACATTAGCACTGGAGAGCAGTCTGCTAACAAATTCACCAAACCTCTTGCAAAGTTGAAAGTGGAATACTTCAGAGGAAAGCTTAGTATGAAAAAACTATAATTGTAACTCCTGAGATAATCTCTCAATTTTGTGTTTTATATATATATATATATATATATATATATATATATATATATATATATATATATATATATTTGTTGTTTAAAGAGTTACTATCGTGCACATGTGGCCGTTTATAAAAGGTGACAATCTTTCATTTCATGAGACGTTAGGTCTCTATTGTAAGGTGACAACCTTAAAAATATATTGACCTGTTGTCATAGACTTCATTAAGTTGTTGTCCTAGAATATGTCGGATAATATGATAACAAAAGTATCATGATTGACATCTATTGCTGTCCTAGAATGAGCCAGAAATCATGGTACTACTTGTGTTGTTCTTTGAGCTCTTGATCCATTGTCATAATAAGACGATGAGAACTTGTTATCTTGGAATGTGCCATAATTCATGACAATGAAAAGAATCGCAATAGATTGCTTTAGTCCCGGAATGAGTCGGAGATCATGATTCTATATTAACTTAAGATCAAGATGGACTTCTGATAGACTATACCCAGATATTGTCCCGGAATGTGTCGGAGATCCATTAACTAATATCCTTTTAGGATATCAGTGTTGATAAGCATTTAATCTAAGATTAATAAAACCTAGATCATTATTTTGTGAGATAATCATATCCTCCCTCGCTAGGAGGGAGTGTTCAACTTGTAGCATCTGTCGGATATCTAATATCTGATTATTGCTCAAAGGAAACAACATATACATATTGAGATTGTTATACTTGACTATTCAAGATGATTCGATCTATCTAAATCCTTGTTATGATGTAGCGATCATACTGTGCTAACAGTTTGTATAGATTATGGATGCAACTGAAGTATTATCATACTGTGATGTTTCGATCTGTCTACTCCTCACTATCATGAGTTACATTGCTATTTTCCATCCACCGACTAAGATCGGGTATTCATGAAATATTAAACACCGATTATGATCGGGCCATCAAAGCATGTAATCACCAAGTGTTGGTTGAGTTAGTATATGATATCTAATATTATTAAGAGTCATCTCACATAGAGAAACGACCCACTTTGGGCACATAGAGTCATGTCTCTACATGAGACATGACTGTTCCAATTCAGATATATGTTCAATACTATGATCACTTGGAAACACATCAAAACATCTCATGTTATTACCAGTGATCTGCATATAATATATATATTCACCTGCCGACAATAAAAAGGATTAAAATTGTTCATTGGACGATTCAAGCACAAGTAAGATATCAGAAATTACATCTATATCTCTGCAGTTAATTAATAATAGAATTGAAGCATTCAGATACATTCAGGTCTATCATTATCTGGAGACTGACTGAAAGATAAAACTCTACCACTGATCTATCATTCCTTAACAATGAGCACCCTATTCAAGAGAATTGGAGATTTGGTGTTTCATCTTCGAATACTAAATATTTGATTCTGCATGTTGTAGTGGAACAAAACTCACATCAACAAGTACTCCACGTCATATGTGTGGCAAAAACCACATGAGGCCAAGGGGGTTCAATGTATCCACTATTAGGCCTGAGGTAGGAGGTTTCTAGGGCACCTGATTGAATCACCCTACAGTTCTATGATTGGATCACCTTGATGTCGAACTTGGCACTCTATTGATTTGTTCATATTTATTTCTAAAGAAGTCTACCTATGACATTATGATTATAAATGCATAATAATTATGTTGCAGGAATTCAGTACACAATCAGAGAAAACCCAATGTATGGTAAATCGTGTGCAAATGTGCTTTACAGAAAAATTTGAAAAGAGACATTATAAATTTTGAAGAGAAGCTGAAAAGGGAAAAAGAGAACTTCAAAGAGGGCATCAAAGGCAATTCCTCTTGCACATATAAATTGCAATACTTTCTGCTGTAATCTTCTAGATTCTTCCGTGGGCACAAAAATAATAAAACTCCTCTTTGCCATTATTTTCCTTCAGGGTTTCCTAGAGTAATTTATTCTTGTCAATTTTCGTGGGTGTATTGCTGGTCATAAATTCAGATCTGAAAATTTTTATTTTTTGTGCATGTAAACATGTGTATTAAATATTTATTGGAATAGTAACCTAATCTAGGCTGTAGAGAAATTAACAAAGTATCAAAGCTCCAAACTCTAAATACAAATCCAAGGGGGATAGTTGACACAAATTTCAGGGCGAAAAAAAAAACATATTTCAGTTTTCAATCTCTTAGAGGATTTTATTCTACAATGGCAACCATTGTTCAATATGACGATAGGCTTGAGAGTGCTTCAAATTACTTGAAGTGGAAGCTTGGGATTCCACCAGTTCTTAAAGAAAAAAGGCTGTGGACCTATGCTAGTACAAAAGTAGTTCCATCAATGAATGATCCCGCTGCCCTAGATGCACATAAAATCAAGGAGGCAAATGCATAGGGGATCCTTAATAGGGTAAGAGATCACTTGATTCCCCATCACTAAAAAGGAGATGTGGGATACATTCACAAAACTATATTAAAGTGACTATCAGAGTCGTAACATGATGCCCAAGTACAAATTGCACCATACCAAGATGTCTGAGGGTGAGAGTGTAACATCTTATTTGTCCAGGTTGGCATAGGTCAAGGGCAAGTTGGTTGTGACTGGAAGGATGATTATTGATGATGAGCTGGTGCGTATAGCCTTGAATGGTTTCTTGAAGCACTCATAAGTGTTCATAAACATGTACTTCACCAGGATTGCCTACCCAATTGGGCAAGGCTTTGGGATAACTTTGTCCAAGAGGAGATCTAAGAAAGTGTCCATCGAAGAGATTAGACAAAGAAGGTTAAAGACGAAGAAAACCTTGCTCTTGTAAGCAAGGGTAAGCAGAAGGCCAAGAAAGGACCAAGTGAAGAGCATACTTTCAAGAATGGAAAGAAGAAAGATCTAGTAAAATGAAGTGTTTTGGTTGCCATCAGTTGGGACACTATGCTAGACAATGCCTAAATAAGAAAAACAAAGGCAAGTAGAAGTAGGTTATAGCCATTGCAAAGAACGTCAAGTTTGCAACACAGTTTAAGAATGAATTTTCACTCATTCCTTGTCTCTCAAATTTAGTTGCCAACAATGTATTGTATATTGACATGCGGCTTCTCAACACATTATAGGAGTCAAAGAGTGTTTCCCCAAGTTGGAGGAGTTGGAATTCTATATTGAGCTTAGAGACAGTGCTAAATACCATGCAACTAGTGTTGGAATGGTCGAGAATCAATAAGAGTCTGACAAACTTATTTTGGTGGAGGATATGTTGCATGTCCCAGGCATGACAAAGAACTTGATATTAATCTTTGCTTTCGAGGACTAGGTTTACATCATGACCTTAGTGGGGAACACAATCTACATTTAACCAAAGGATTCCTTGGTAGAAAAAGTGATTAGAGTCGGGCACGACTGCTTATTTTGGGTGCAGTTTGAGCCAGCACATACATTTGAGAGTTACAATAGAGAACTAGGAGAGAATTGTGGCACAAGAGAATAGCCAATCTTCACCATGGAGCACTTAATTAGCTCAAGGAAATAATTACGAGGCTGCCTAAGATGAAGGAAGAGAAGCATGAGGTGTGCAAGGGTTACGCACAATGGAAATATGCCAAGACCAATTTTTCAAACACTAACACTAGGCCTGAAATGGTTTGGTTCTATTACACTCTAATGTGTGTGGGCCCATGTCAATAATATCCTTGAATGGGTACGAGTATTATGTTACCTATATTGATGATTTCTCTAGAAATATGTGAATATGTTTTTTGAAAAATGAAGATGAGGTCTTTAATAAGTTCAAAGAGTTTAAGGCTCTCGTAGAGAACTGAACAAGAAAAAGACCAAGACGAATCGAATAATGGAGGTTAACATACCTCAAATGACTTCAAGGATTTCTATACTCAAGAAAGCATCAAGAAAGAGTTTATTACTCCGTACAAAACTCAACAGAATGGGGTTGTTGAACAGAAAAATAAGTCTATACTTGGACCAACCGAGACCACGCTCCAAGATCAAGATAAGCCTTGGTTACAAGCAAAGGCTTGCAATATTGTTGGATAGTTGCAAAATAAGAATCCAAACAAGGTATTGGGCAAGTTGACACAGAGGGTGGCGTTCACGAGGAAGAAACTAGATTTGGAGCAAATTTGCATCTTTGGATGCCATGTGTATTTTCATGTTCCCTAGAAGAGAACCAAGTTGGAAACAACTTTAATGGAGAGTATCCCTATTGGGTACAATGAAACATCCAAGGCCTATCAAGTTTACATTCCTTCCCTCGAAACATAGTTATACACAAGGATGTGAAGTTGGAGGAGAGGGCTCTTCAAACGTCTGGCAACTTGATGAAGGTTTACAAGTTGCGAGAACTCAAGGTTGAGGCAGCCTAGAGTTCAATCATACACAAGAGAGCAGTACAAGGCAAGTTGATCAAGAGGAACAAAGGATTCCTCAACATTAGACTCGTATCATAAGGAGGAGGAACAATGGGTTGAGAAAACACTAAGGGAGACACAAGAGTATGTAAATGCTCCACAAGATTCAGTCTAACGAAGAAAGGTTTCTAAGCACTATTCTAAGTATATGGCACTTATGAGTGAGCTGACTGAGGTGGAGCCCATCTTTCAAGAGGCCTCCAAGCATTAGTATGGAGGGATGCCATAATAGAAGAGTATTCTTTCATTATGAAGAATAACATGTGGAAGGTAATGTCATGGCTAGAAAGCAAGTCAATAGTGGGTTCGAGATGGTTGTATAATATTAAGCATGCTATAGATAGTAAAGTGGAAATTTTCAAAGCTTGGTTTGTGGCTAAGAGGTTTTTGCAAAAAGAAGAGATCAACTATGATGAAACATTTGCTCCAATGGTCAATTACTCATCCATCCAGACTATAATTTTTGTAACAACACAAATGGGTTGGAAGATTCACCAAATGGACATTAAGATAGCCTTCCCCAATAGAGTAATTGAGAAAGAGATCTACATAGAGAAACCAAAGGAAGGTTTTTGAGGTGCATAGGAAGGATTCCCATGCGTGCAAGTTAAGAAGACTACTCTATGGGCTCAAGTATACACCTAGGGCGTGATATGCACCTATTAACAATGACTTGCAAAGTGTGAGCTTCACCAATTGTGAGCCAAATCCAAACATGTACCACGTTGAGGTGAAGGGTGAGTCTTTTAAATTGGTGTTGTATGTTGATGACATATTTCTCACAAGTTTAGAGAAGCTCATAGCACATTGCAAGCAGGATCTTGCGAGAGAGTTAGATGGACTTAGGGTTGATGCATTACTTTTGAGGATCGGAGGTGTGGCAAACAGAGGGAGATATCTTCCTTGGACAAGGGAAGTACATGATGGAAATCTTAAAGCAATTCAAGGTGGAGAGGATTGTAAGTCCATGTCCACACCACCTGTGACCAACCAAAAGAAGATTGATGCTTCCATAGCAAAGGAAGTGAGCCCGACTTTATACAAACAATTAATTGGCTCTCTTATGCATCTAGTCAACACCAGGTTAAATATTTGTTTAGCAATGAACTCACACAATCAATTTAAAGTAGAGCCTAAGCGAGTGCACATGGTAGCCGCAAAGCATGTTTAAAAGCGTCTTCATGGCATAGTTGATTATGGGCTAGGGTATATTCAACAAGATGGAATGAAGCTCGAAGGGTTCACCACTGCGAATTGGGCAAGCACTAAAGTTGATGATTGGAAAAGCCTTTAGGGTGCAATTTCAATTTGGGATCAAGAGCAATCTCTTGGTACAACTAGAAACAAACGATAGTTGCACTACGTTCAGCCAGTATGGCTACAAGTGATGGTATCTTGCTTCAAAAACTTCTAGATGGGCTTTTTGATTAAGAGCTAGAACCAATAGTGATTTACTATGATAAAAAAAGTTGTATCAAACTCTAAGAATCTTGTGTGTCATGACAAGTCAAAGCACTTTGAGATCAGTACCATTTCACCACATATTGCAGGCAGAAGGGGGCAGTGAATTTGCAATACATTCCTCCACACAAACACATAGCAAACATCTTGACCAAGGCTTTGATGAAGGACAAGTTTGTATACTTCAAAAATATGCTAGGTGTTGTGCACAACACCTTCCTCACTAAGTGGTGCAGGAGCACCTATCAAAAAAATGCACAAAAAGGGGATCCATGAGGATCAAACAATTTATTATTATCTTTTAAATATATTTTGAATCTATTGAGTTAATATGTAAGGCTAAATAAAGTCGTTTTTATAAAAGTTGTCAAAGTTGTCTAGTGAATGGGTCCATATGGTCAAATGATGTAAACCAACCCTTGGAAGGGTAAAATATTTTTTAAATGACATTTATAGTCCATTTTGTTATGTTAGTAATTGTTTTATAAAGTTTAGAGGTCATTTGGAGGAAAATACAGAAGTTGTGAAATATGTAATAAAATATTGTCATAAAATGTGACAAATGAAGAAGTCAATGTATAAGTGAAGGTGAATGGTCATAGAAGGTAGACAACTGGTTAAAGGACTTGAAAAGGCATTAAAATATCATGTATTGGCTATGATTTACATATTGTACAAGTTGTAGAAGATTTGGAATAAGAAGTTGGATTTTGCAAGATTATTTCAATTTTTCTATGTTATTTTTCCAGAAATTCGACTGTTGTTTGCGTTGGTATGAGCACATATGAATAGATATAGACCTGACACTTATATTTTTGGAAAGGTATTTGAGCTATAATTTGGTTTTGGTTTGGTTGAATTTCATTGTGATTTGAAGAAGTTATGATTGTTTGGGAGTAGACTAGTCTGAATCTGATTTTCATGGTAGCAGTTTTGGCAAACATTTAATCTTTTATTATACTGATTGGATTGAGAGATAAATTGGGGAAAACGTGTTTAACTTGTCCAAAATCAATCTCATAAAAGGAATTTGTGATATCTTTTCATATGTAAAAAGTTGTACGTAAATCTTTGAAGCATTTTGATGTTGTCCAGCTCATTGATTTGGTTGAAAAATTATATATGATGTGTAAGATTCTATTGTTGAAGCCACTTGAGTTTTAATCCCATAATAAATGTTCCAGAAGTGTATGCCTGCATCATTTTTGGTTTCAGAGCTCAGCAAAAGATCTGGGCAAAGGTGAGTTGTGAGTTTGTGTAGGTTGCAACAAGTTGAGAAGAAAACCTGTAGAGTAGCCAAAAGACTAGATTGAGTGGAGAGAACCTAGATAGGAGAAAATGGTCACAAGAGAAGATTTATCTCATGATAAGAGGATACTATTAGATGCATGGGTTTCATATTGGGATTTTCAAAAAAAAAAGGAAGAGGCAAAGAAAGGAGAGGTAGAAAAAAAAAGAGATGAGGAAACTAGAATGAAACAAGAGATAAAAGAGAAAATAAGAATCCTTATGAGGGAACTTGAAAAAATTGAAAAAAATTTAGAGAGACTAAAAGAGAAATTGAAGAAAAATATGGACAAGGAAAATAGTGATTTGGATCAGCCATCTATCAAGGATACAAAGGCATGCGAAGATGGAATAGAGAACCCGATTGCCAATGAAGAGAAGAGTTGTCCATTGAAAGGACAGAGTGAACAAATTGATGCTGATATAAAAAGTTTGCAGCAAATAGTTGTTGATGAACCTTATGATGAAAAGGTTCTTGAAGGTGGGAAAGAGATGGAAGTGATAGTTGTTGATGAGCCTTATGATGAAAAGGTTCATAAATATGGGAAAGAGATGGATGAAATGGTTGTTGATGGAACCATGGGATGGCATTTGAAGTTAAGTAAGAAAGTGGTATGGCCTATCAAAAGGCTAATAGTAGCAGCAAGGAAGAAGGCTCATGATGAATCTAAGAAGATAGAGGAGGCTCAAATACTAATGATTTTTTCTCCAAGTATGGATATATTGCAGCATGAAGACATTGAACAAAAGGATCCAAGGTTTCCTATGGTGAACCAAATTGATGACTTTATGTATGAAGAAGTCCCATTTCTTTTTCCTAATCCATTTATTGCAGGTTTGCAAGGGTTTTTCTAGTTGGATACTTATGAGGACATACAAATTGATGACTTGGATGCTTGGCAAGAGTACAAGCAACGAATACCAAAGAATTGGAAGAGAAGAAAGAGGAAAAACAATCCAATGGACTTGGATTTCTTTTGTCCCTGGGAGTATAGTGCAGAAACACCTATCAAAAAAATTCACAAAAAGGGGATCCATGAGGATCAAACAATTTACTATAATCTTTTAAATATATTTTGAATCTATTTGAGTTAATATGTAAGGCTAAATAAAGCCATTTGTAAAAAAGTTGTCAAAGTTGTCTAGTGAATGGGTCCATATGGTCAAATGATGTAAATCAACCCTTGGAAGGGTAAAATATTTTTAAAATGTCATTTATAGTCCATATTGTTATGTTGGTAATTGTTTTATAAAGTTTAAAGGTCATTTGTAAGAAAATACATAAGTTGTGAAATATGTAATAAAATATTGTCATAAAATGTGACAATATGAAAAAGTCAATGTAAAAGTGAAGGTGAATGGTCATCTAAGGTAGACATTAGGTTAAAGGACTTGAAAAGGCATTAAAAAATATCATGTATTGGTCGTGATTTACATAATGTACAAGTTGTAAAACTTTGGAGAAGATTTATAATAAGAAGAATTTGGATTTCGCAAGATTATTCCAGTTTTGCTGAGTTATTTTTCCAGAAGTCCGACTGTTGCCTGTGTTGGTATGGGCACATATGAATAAATATAGACCTGAAACTTATATTTTTTGAAAGGTATTTGAGTTGGCTTTAATTTGGTTTTGGTTTGGTCAAATTTCATCGTGAATTGAAGAAGATGTGATTGTTTGAATGCAAACTGGTCTGAATCTGATTTTCATGGTAGCAGTTTTGGCAAACGTTTAATAACTTTTATTATACTGATTGGATTGAGAGATAAATTGGAGAAAACGTGC